>JALXJV020000025.1:236767-570081 GCA_024633595.2 Lepomis macrochirus | reverse complement strand
CCCCTCCCCTCACTTCCTGCGGGTGTTGCTGGCTCTGGAGCTGTGGAGTCTGGACCTGTTGTTGGGAGTCTCCTGCTGCCCCGTGTTCCTGCTTTCGGCGCCCTCTGCTGCAGTTGCAACTGCTATTACTAGTCCTATTGCTATTATTACTGTTATAATTAATATCACTAAACATTACTACAAATATCTGTACCATTTTTCATTCAGTCTATAGCACCATTACCTTTATTGTCTGTACCTCTATGTGTATACTGTGTAGGTTGCCTCCCTCTGCTCTCTCTCTCCTGCTCTCTCTCTCTCTTGCTCTCTCCCTCTCTCTCTCCCCTCACCCCAACCCGGTCGAGGCAGATGGCCGCCACCCTGAGCCATGGTTCTGCTCGAGGTTTCTGCCTCTTAAAGGAAGTTTTTCCTTGCCTCTGTCAGCCTAGTGCTTGCTCTTGGTGGGAATTGTTGGGCTTCTGTAAATAACTTCAGAGTACGGTCTAGACCTGCTCTTTATGAAAAGCGCTGTGAGATAACTGTTGTTGTGATTTGGCGCTATATAAATAAAATTGAATTGAATTGAATTGAAATCCATTTAGGTCCTGCAAGTTTCAAACAAACGTTTACTCAACATACAATGCACACAAGTGCCGAGAGCACCAACATGCAGACTATGACGTGGCAGTTGTAGTGCAAAATGTCTCAAATGTTTCCCAGGATAGTGACATTGAACATGATCCAGTAATGTTTGAGCTTTCAGATGAAACTGCCCCGGAAGCAGGCAGTAGTGATGTAAAATATAAAATATAGCTCAGCACTCGACGCTACTCAGCTGGCTTTTTTGTGCAGCTCAAATGATGTACGGCAGTTTGGATATGAAAAGGTTTTTTCGCCTCTCTTGAGTGACCTAAAAACTCTTGAAAAGAGGGTGTTTACATTGAGACATTTGGTCACTGTCTCAAAGGCACAGTGTATTCTGTTGCGGCTGATAACCTT
This sequence comes from Lepomis macrochirus, assembly GCA_024633595.2. Lineage (NCBI taxonomy): Eukaryota > Metazoa > Chordata > Actinopteri > Centrarchiformes > Centrarchidae > Lepomis > Lepomis macrochirus. The sequence goes on along the minus strand of JALXJV020000025.1, from coordinate 569,103 downwards.
GCTGCCCATGGGCTAGCTGGTTTCAGTGAGAGTTTCAGGGCTACATATTTTTGCAGATTTTGTCTTGCCACCCAGACAAATATGCACACATCAAATGCAGTCACTGGTAGTTTTGAGATGAGAACCAAAAAATCTGCATGATAACCTTGTTCAAGAAATGCAGAACAATGACAGTGAAGAGAACTACGGTGTAAAACGCAGTTGTGTTCTCGCTGATCATCTCTCTTATTTCCATCCTATCACAGGATTTCCATCTGACGGCCTTCATGATCTGTTTGAAGGTGTGGTTCCTGTCGAGTTGGCACATTCTTTGACTTTCACTGTCATTTCCCTTCCAACATTCTGATAAGGTTAACCGCCCTCACCCGATTCCTCAAAGTTTTGACCACTGCGTTTGTTTTCTATGTAGTTCTACAGTGAATTCCACAGGATCACCAATCAAAATCTACCCTATTCCTTCTTTGCTGCACTTGACAAGTACACACCTCAGCTGTTGAAGCTCTACAAAAAGCGGAAGACGGGAAGTTTTGGCGAGAAGATAGAAGACGTTTTGATGGCATATGAGGAACAGGTACAAACATTTTTAAAGCATTACTGCATTACATTTGATGTTGAATGTGAACAGAACTGCAAACCCTAACACGCGTACCTTGTCTTTGTGCAACAGGACAAGAACAACATCACAGCAGCTCGAACAGCAGCCCAGGCCGGCCTACCACTGTACTTAAAGGAGGATTCATCAGAGGTCTTCAAAACCTGCAAGGTATTTTTGTATTCTCCTTTTCCTGTTTTCATAGCTCAATACCGTCATCTATTTTGCAAGAGAAATCATTAAACATAAAAATTAGAAACCGCCTTCTGCTGCGTTGTGTACCCTGTTGGCTGCCTTCAGAGAAATTCTCAGCATTACGTAATTTTTGCTGTGCAGTGCGACAGCATTAAATACATGCTAGGGTATTCCACCTAATAAAATGGTGCTTGACTTTATTCTGAAGTAGCCTTAAGTAAACGATAAGAATGAGATGGGACAAAAAAATAATTAAATAGTTTAGTTTAGTTTATATGAGCCCTCTGGTTTTATTGTGGATTGCTCTGTTTTATTAAGGCTGGCCAAAGTTGTTCATCAACACTATCATTTACAGCCAAGCAGAAATATAGTTCTTCTAAATTCTATAAGTTAGTTATATACACACATGTGAGTCTTGTATAAAAGTTTGTCAAGATTTTTAAAGACTATACTTTTAGTGGTGTTCAGGTAAAACATGTTTAAAATGTGCCTAAAAATTAGACATCACAGACATAGACACATTTAACACATATGTTCTCAAATTTGTAACTGAAGTTAAAAGTTTATTAAAAAAAACTGAACACCATAGACCTCCTACTCACCTCTCTTCATATTTTTTTTGTACTCTTCTAAACTCAGACAGCTTCTACATTAAGTCCATATCAATGGGTTTTAAAATAAAATCAGTGTAGCCTTGATGATGTCTTGAAGCAGTTAAAAAAGAAGAAACCTTATCTGTAAACTGATCACTTTATCAGATATTATGAGCTAAACCTTGGAAACAAGTGAAGACCTGGACTAGAACTCTTCCCTGATTATATGGGCAGGTAAATTTAGGGCATGAAGCCACTTACATAATATTGTAGTCTCAGTTTGTAATAAGAAATTACTAATGAAACACCAGGGTACCCGCGGGGTCTTAAAATTTCATATTCCAAAAATAAGGCCTTAAAAGTATTAAATGTCATTACTAAAGTATTAAATTTCATTTAGCAAGGTCTTAAATTTGTTGTCCTTTCGTAGGATTAAAAAATGCCATAACGTTATAAACACTTTTTATGTGTGTGACTTTATAATTTACTCCATTTGGTGTGACTGATGTTATACGGAAGTAATGGTAATGTTACTGTTTATGTCAGTTTTCAGCTTTAAGCTCTAGACTGTGGCGTGTTCGCAGTGCACAAGCTCTGGCATCCAGCTCTGGGCGAATCAGTCAGGAAAGAAAACAAAACATCTCTGACGGGCTACTAACAAGCTAACGCTAGCTTGTTGCCTGAGAATGGGAAAGTGTCTGAAATTCAGAAAGCCAGAGACACAAACAAGTGGCTGTTGTGGCAGAGGATGGTGGCGCTCACACTATGGCGAGTGCCAAAGGAACAGCGGAGCTGAAAGGCCCGCTTGCAGGTTACTAGTCAGTGAATGTTACAACAGCAACGGAGAGACAGTGGACCGTGCGCTGCTGTTGTAAGCATTATGTGAATGGAAAACATCTGACATTAAACTTAACTAAAAAATTCACCCAGATCTGCCGATCACGGGAACGAGGACAAATTAAGCTGGAGCCGAACTCCTTATCCCCGCTGCTTTCAAGCCAATACTATATTATTCTATATTTCAAACAGCCTTAAGATACAAAAACCAAACAGGATGAATAATCACTGAAGCAATTGGCATATTATATTACATTACCTATCTAGCCAAAGTGTAGCAAATTGTAACAATTTATTTTGCTCAATTTGTTTGTATCTTTTATTTCCCCCCTTAAGAGTTCTTAGTGCACAAATATTGGATTCATTTCATAGGTGTCATTTACGCTGGTGATACTGACATGTCGACACCGCTTTTTTAAAGCATTTGTTAAATATGCTCTGAAAATTGGCATGCAACAAGAAATGTTTAAATTTAAATATAGAAGAAACAACTGTGCATTGTCCAAAAAAAAGTATAAGCTAAAAAAGAAGCTGCTAGGTACTGCATTATATTTTGTTTGAATTGTCATCTGAATCCCTTTATATAAATAGACAGACAATTCTACCATAAATTGGTGCAGAAAATGTCTCCAGAATGCAGGAAGTGTTTAGTGCTCAGAATTTTCTAGAGGACCCCCATTTATATATTTCAGCATTGAATATTTCATCAAATAGTGTTAAAATATCTTCTTGTCTTGTTCTTGTAAACCCAATATTGTATATCGTGCATGTGAGCTAAATGTGTTGTCGCTCCCCTAATCTGAACCCCTATGTCCCCACCACTTTTCAACACAAAGTGACAGCTTTGATTTATATCAAAGTACAAAATAAAATGTTAAATTCATGTAACTTTGTAAATAATTTTCTCAGGCTTAAAATTCATACAAATGTTCCATTATACAGCCGTGAAGTTGGTATTAAATTTCTTCCTAGGTGGGATTAAAAAGTTCTTAAAAAAGTCTTAAATTTATCTTTGAGGATCCTGGGGATACCCTGTGAAATAATACATGGAATTATGGATCAGAATCTTTTTGGTTAAACTTGCATGTTGGCCTTTTTTGATATTGCTTCTACCTGCATGTAAAAATGTGAAAGCAATGGTGTAATAATGTTTTCTTTTACACCATAGGCTTTTTCTAAGCTAAATGATTTGTACATTTTGTACTGAACATGTATTCCTTTTTCAGGATGAGTTGGAGGCAATCCAGGATGGAACAGTGGCTCTGGTGGCGGTGGTGAATGAAGAGGAGGTGCCTGCTGGAGTTCCCCCTTGAAAGTCACCACCTGTCAGTTGTCCTTGAGGATCAGGTTGTAATGTCTCACAGATCTTGGACTGATTCACTGGTGATTTTGTTTGGACTGATCTATGCTCTTCATTTGAGCTATCCTGAGAAGCTAAGTGGCTTCTTTGAGTTCATCCAGGTTATTCTCTTAAACCTTGATGATGGAAGAAAGCAGCTCAAACCTAAGTTACAAGCCTTGAGAAATGAGCTAGAATAAAGGTGTTAACGTTTTTTTGGTGAAGGTCAGTGGGGTTCTGAAAGTTATCTTTTGCCTTGCATGTCTAAAGTGTTTCTGTTCAGATTTCTGTGTTGAAACAGATGCTTGTTTATATAATTACAACTGGGTTGGTTGGCTTTCTACTTAAGCGAGAGAGACACGGGCACTAATTAATAATGTTGTAATGTTTAAAGGTATTTTTTTTCCGGTACAAAAATAATCAATTATTGAACAATCAATATTTGATCTCAGCTGGTATGACACATTTTTACACTACAGAACATTTTGAGTCAAGCTGTGTAAAGGTAAAGGTCAAAATCTGAGCATTAAATCTCACTGTACACTAGTTTTCACCTGCTTTTAGTAACAACAAAAATGCTCTAAAGAGTTTCTCTAAATTTCTTTTAAATATTGTGAGGTAAATGTTCTTTCGGTTAAATTGTATTTGGTACAAACCCTTTGCAAGAAGAGTTTATTCCAGTTGTCTGAAATATGGTAAGATGGTCATCATTGAGATAAAATATTGTTTTTTCTTTAACAATCTTGAGTTGTAATTTTTGGTTAATGATAACCTCAGACTTTTCGATTAAATTGAAACTAGTATACCGTTGCTCTCAATGTGACAAATGGACCATTTGCAAATAACTAGTTATAACTTGAAAGAGCCTTGAAAGAGTTTTCTTTTTTTCTTTTCACTAGAATGTGTGTCTGCATTGTCACACTCTTCACTGCCACATGGGAGTAGCATTCACTATATATTTTAATGCAATTAATTAATTTCATAGTGTTTCTGACGCTATCACTGTGTTTAACACTTTATTTCTTTTAAGAACTGTGGACTTGAAATGTTTTAACATTGATGTGTTATTCAACATTCAACTAAATAAATAGTTTAAGTTGTGTCAGACGTGTTTATATTGTGTTAATGCCACTTAAAAGGTTTAAGGCAATCGGTTTCCTCAAATTAATTGAGTAGCCACAACAGAGTTAAAAGTTGTCACAACTAATACATGTAATAATTTTCTTTAGTGGAAATAAACTGAGTAACTTAAACTCAAGTATTAGCATTTGTGTAAAGAAGATCGAATTAAGTTAGTCTTACTTAAATCAGATAAATTATATTAACACATTTTTAATACATTTGGAGAAATGCCACATTTGAGTGACAAGTACTTAATAAATTTAAGTTATATTAACTGAACGGGACTAGTCCTGTTAGCTTTATTTACCCAAGTTACCATAACAATAAATAATTGAGTTAATTGGACACAAATCAAATATTTTTTTATGCTTAAATAATTTGAGTTAATAAACTTAAATGATTCAAGGCAATCAGTTTCCTCAAACAGTTTGAGTTGAACTAACTCATCAGGTTTTACAGTGTAACTGAAAGAGTTTTGCAAAATACCCATCTAAAATCTCAGGTGCAAACTTCCTCTGTTTGTGAGCTGCACTTTATCTGAGGGGCTGGAGTGAACATTTGTGTGGTTTTGTGATGAGATTTCTGCCTGATCAGAAGTGTTTTCAGTAAGTTTCATTTACCCACCTCCTCTTCTTATCCAGTACAGTCCCGAACGACTGTGTCTACAGATGGTCTGAAGCAGGCCCGACCATTTCAGCAGAGCAAAAACACAGGACTGTAGACTTTTAAAAAAATATTTGAAATTCTCATTAAATGATGGCGTTAGTCTCATAAAAGTATGACTTTTTCTGGACATGTCTGAGAGCACAGATATGTGGAAGAGATTCTGAATGTGCAGAAAGTTTTGAACATGAGCAGAAAAGTCCAAAGGTTTCTAACTCAATTAAAATTTTGTTTTAATATAAAATGAGAAACATAACTGCCACAGTCTAATTTGAAAGATTAAATGACTTGACCTTTTTGTGCTTTATAATCATTTTTAGTAATTGAATATATATGTGAGCATGGCCTGAATGAATCTACAACACTGAATTTGGAAATGGTCGTTAGAGACTCCATTGGTGTCACTATAAGCTAATGGTCAAGAGCTTCTTTGAAATTGCCTGTGTTTGTATTAGAATTGAGGGGTGGGTGGAGGTGATGCTCAAGTGCGTGTCAATGAGGGGCCCCTACTTATTTGTGTTACACACAAATATGTTTACATACAAACATAACAAAAAAGTTTTAAAAAACAGAAAAATTAACTTATTAAAGTTTTATAGAATTGTTAGGGTTTTTTGGTTTTGTGTTTTTTCCTTTTTCCTTGTTTATACCTGTTATGATTTTCTTGTTAAGTATCTTCCTGCTGTATTTGTGTTTGTGCCCTATATCATTTCCCTTTGTGTTCTTGTTCTGTGTTGTCTGTTTGTATTCTGTTACATTTATCCTGGTTTATTGTCGCATGCTTTACTTCCTGTGTTTGCTAGTGTAAGGTTGCATGTGTCTTGGTCTAGCTTTATTTCCTTTTTGGTCTGACAATAACAATAAATACAGATGCACATAAAAAATACACAGTAGAAATACAGAATGCAGGTTATTCTTTGTGTGCAGGTATTTGTTAAACAGGTAACAGAGAGAAAACCTGTGATCAGCTGAAGCGGTCATCAGAAATGGACGTCGCTTCACATGACGCTTCTATAAAAACATATTTCCTCGTTCCTTCTCTCCTCACATGGTTTCCTGAGGTGCATCCCAAGTCTCTTATTTGTCGTTTCCTCGTTCTGCTCGAACTGGAAGTTGTTATACTCTCCCATCTTGCAGACAGTCCCAAGGTTCTTATTTGTCCTTTGAGGAGCAAGGAGCGAGGAGCGATCTCTGAGGACCTATGAGCGAGGATACTTCGCAGAAGTCTTTTACTGACCGACACGCCCCCTTATTGGATAGCCTAAAATCAGAATCAATATATATATATGCAGATAATATAATGATCTCTGAGTAGGACATACAGTAAACTATAATTATTCATGAGCAGGTGTTTGTTAAACAGGTAGGAATTATGCTGTTCTGCAGTGAAACTTTATTAGTACAAAGTGCACGTGTGTGCAGATACAAACTCTATCGAAAGTCTCTACAGCGTTTAGAGTCGACTGACAGCTGTCATCAGCTGATCCAGCTCTGATCAGCTGCCGCAGGACGTGGCTTTGTGTGACGCTTCTAAGGAAAGGATGTCTCATTTCTCTAAAAACATACAGTATTTCCTCGTTTCTTCTTTCCTCACATGATTTGAAGATGAAGGGAAACATGGATGCAATTAAGAGACTGTCTTTCACCTGTTCACTTCCTGCTTGTTTGCCCCTGTATTTAACCTATTCAGTTTTGTTCAGTGCTTGTCCTTGTCTAGTGTTCTGACTGTTTCCATGTTCTTTGGATTATTCTGTTATTGCACCGTTTTGGAACCCTGTTCTAGCTATTTTGTTACTTTGGATGGAATGCTACTTTGGTTTGGACTTTGCCCTGAACCCATGTAAGCCTGTTTATTTTTGTTCAATAAATCAAAAGAATTGTACTCTGCTCCTCTGTGTCTGCATCTGGGTCCAGCCTACGTGGCTGTGTTTTAATGTTTTAATGACCAGGTCTGTTTGTTTTGGAGAGGAGACGACCTCTGAGGTAATTCGGCTCCCGGGAGAACCCTGTCAGGGCTCTGAAGTGGAGCGGACCCAGAACAACTCTCATCAGCTTTTAGCTGTAAACACTAGCAGGACTAAAGTTACGGTGCAGCTGTGTTAAAACTATAACTTAGCACAACATCACTGCGCTGTAATAATGTTATGCTTTATTAAATGTCACGTTATTAACAAAATAGCTATATAATGTCAGTCCTGTGACTGTTACCTGACAGCTGACCTGCCTCTCATTCTCCGGCGCTGGCAGTCACTCAGCCTGCAAAATGAAGACTGGGAGGACCCATGTGAGCGATGAACGAGTCGTTCATTCCTGCTCCACAGTAGCTGTCACGTGACAAATGAACGACTCAGACCTACAGTTGAGAGTCGTGAACAAATCAATTCTGTTTCCTGTGCCGAGGGAGGCCATGCAGCTGCTGTGTAACGAGTGAACGAAAGAGTCCAAGACTATTCACGCATGCGTGAAAATGAACAAATTACTCACTGAGACAACCCGTTCCTCTTGAGTCACATACAAGATTAGGTCAAATGAACACTACAATTAACCTTACTGATCAGCTATTTTTCTCGCTGACAAACCACAGGCTGGAGAATAAGTACGCCACATGAAATTAATCCAACTAAATATTTTACACCACTGACAGGGGAAACACCTCACCTCTCTCGGTGATCATGGCCAGCTTCAAGCTAAAGCTATCAAACAACAGCTTTCATTTGCATCCCAAAAGTCTGACAAACTTAATTACCCGTCCAGCAGAAACCAGACAACTTCGACACCACTTTGAAAAACCTGTCCCACACTATAGCCTTCCATCTAGGAAAATCCAGATCTGTGATTTCTGCCATCAGCTGTTCGTATCTGTCCCAACTCCTTTGGCTTCATGGTATAAAGATCCACAGGCTGTCGGCTCTCGTGCTAAGTAACACTGTGCTTGTTCATTTGTCCAAATGTCACTTCTCTTCTTACTTCTAATAAACTAGAAGTCTACTCAGAGACTGCATATTATTATTATTTCCTCTTCTTCTTCTTTGTTGTAAATGTTCTCAAATTGTGTCAACCAATTACTCATTATACATTTTATTCTCTGACTTGGACAAAACATCAAAAAATAAAATAGTCACCATAATGATTTCATGAGTTGTAATTACCTGAAAAACCAGCAAGGTCAAAGCCACTGTATTGTCTAATGCTTGCGTTAGTTATCGCCATTAATCCACATAAGGTATGTGACCGAAAGTACCAATTCATTTTATTTTAAACCTTTAAGAAGCCATATCTGTAACTCCAAATGAATCCAGTACAGCTCCTCCTGACAGAAAACTGTTGTGCATTCATTGAGGCTACTAGTTCACTCACTTCAAATGATAAACTAGTTTCATGTCAGAGCTCTCTCAATTATTTAGGATCCCAAAATAATTCAGTCTCACAGCTTCAGTCTTATTTTCAGATTTTCTTTCTGTTGTGTCTTCATGTTATGAAATATAATAAAAAATATAATTGCAGAGAATGTTGAATGAATGCAGCTCTGCTATTCAGTTTCTACAGAGGGTTTCATGACCTCAGAGAGAAAGACCAGCTACCCACACAGGGCAGTGCATATCTGTCACGGGCCGAATATCAAAATTTGATTTCAGTTCCCTCAGCCCCCCACCTGATGTATTGTCGGAATGGAAAGTATAACTTAAATACACCTCACCCACCTAAATGATTTTCTTTGAAAAGATCTGTTTCCTCTCCAACTCATCCCCGACCTCACCGGGTGGCTGATGGATGATCAGTGGATCAAAGGGGCTGACTCAGGCTAAGTTGGTCATGGACTGCAGTCAGGTCTGTCTGTTCAGAGGTAGAGTATTCTCTCGTTTTCTCTGACACACGCTCTCAGCACTGAGGGTATCTTCACACTGTGTTTAGATCAACTTTAAATGCAGCCTCTTTAATATGGAAGTTTTTATTGGACTTTATTAGTTGTGACCCACAGAAGACAATCCACAATGTGTACCATGATCCACAAATATTTCACTATCCAGCAAACATGTATTTTTATTTACAGAATTTGCAAATATGCATAGCTTTTAAATTAAAATTTCACCCAAATTATGTAGGTTTAACACATTTAGTTTCACCACAGTAAATACATACAATAAATGTTTACATATAAGTGGATCTATTTTTACATGTGAAATTGGTGTCGCACATTTGTAGATTGTTCCTTCTCTGTTTGTGAGCTACGTGATATTTGTAACGTCCCTCCTATTTATTTCTGGAATTTTGTCCATTTTGTACTATATTGCAGATCTGTTGAAAAAATTCACAAACATGAGATGCAGCTACGAGCTATGCCAGCAGATCACATCCCTCACATGAGCTGATGGAACTAACGTCTGTACTGTACAACAAGAGGCAACAAGTAGAAGGACAGCAGCCAGCTGGCTTCAACAAGGAGCTGAAAGAGTGGAGCATCATGGTCAATACGGGGATCGAGTTCATCATTGTCATCTCCAGGTCAGTCTGCTGTGCTTGCTTACTTACTGGCATTACCTGCAGTTTGCAAACTGGACGCTGGCGGTGGCAGTGGTTTAGATCATTTAGTACAGGTACAGAGAGATTTTGTATGGTTTCAGCATGTTCACATGACAGACATTTGGTTTCTTTTGCCTCTCAAGAGGGAGTAAGCAGTAATCTGTGTCACTGAAACATTCTCAGACCTCGTAGGAACCAGAGAACTTGGCAGAGAGGACAGAACCAGGAACAGTTAGCAGCGCTCAAACCTCCTCACCTCTGCGTAATGACTTCATGTGATTCGGAGAAGGATGGATGGATCGTATAGTGGCATTATGAACGCTGCTTTCATCCGCCCACCTACCCCCTCAAAATTATTAATTATAATAAATAACTACCACCCGGGAATCAGGCACCAATAACCAAATATGAGCAACATATGATCAGTGTAAAAGAGTGTTTGTCCTCCTATAGATGGCAAACAGAGAGAAGGGTGAGTCCGTACACTGGCCGTTGGAACTCTTTCTGCAACATTATACACAAATAATCACAGGCAACAGATTTTAAAATTCTTAAAAATATAATAGGATTTATTCAACTGAAGTATAGATCAATGATCAACAACTTTAGCAAGTAAAGCACTAGTAACTATGCTAAGCAAAATGAAATAAAGCCAATAAAACAAAAACATACAAAAACAAACCAGTAAGCGTGTGTGTGTGTGTGTGTGTGTGTGTGTGTGTGTGTGTGTGTGTGTGTGTGTGTGTGAGTAAGAGACAAGGGAGGGAGAAAGGGGGGTGGATCCAACCACGTGGTTGGTCGCAGATCTGGTCCAGAATGGGCTAGAGGCCACCTGATTTTGGAATCAAGATGGTGGTTCAGACCATGTAATTTCGGGACAAGATGGCAGAAAATCTCTCCCCTAGTAATAACCGGTTGACTCGGTTCTGACCATGCCGGTAGTTTCAACGGCACAGCTGAGTCTTTGGCGGCAGCAACAGTGTGAAGTCGATGTAAGTTTGAGAAGGTTTGAAACACAGAGGTGATCTCTTCTCAGTTAAGCAGAGATTATACGTCTTCTTTTGCAGGCATGAAACGTTATGTTGTGTATAACGGTTTACTTAGGGATCCAAAATTGTGCTGGTAACACAAAGAAAAAAGTACAGCTTGTCCGGCAAGTGAAGTCTGTATTCAGGAACAAAGAAAGTTCAGCGCTGACAGAAAATACCTCCTGCAGTCCCTTGAGGGACTTGGAAATGGCACAGAGGAGATTTTGCTGTCCTGTTTTATACCTCCGTTCACAAGATGGCTGTACTTCCTGGGATTACTCCGCCCCCTGGAACCTTCCGCCAATACAAACCTTTGCTTTGTTTTTCAATTAAGAGTTCACAGAATTATGAATCATAAGCCGCATGGCAAGGCTTTTGGCCTGGTCCTTTGTCTTTAGCTTGTTCTTTGTCTACAGACTTATGGAAAGGCTCCTCAGTGATCTGAAGGCCCATCCTTATTTGTCATGGATGTGAGACCTCTTTGGCTCTAATGGGGTGTCAGCAGGAAGCACCACAAACTCAACTTGCTGAGTCTGCTCAGGTAGTACAAGCTTTCCTTGCTCTACCAAATTATCAATGCCTTGGGCCTTAAGATCCTTCTTTAGTAGAGTTTCAGCTACTATGATTCTGAAGTCACTTGCTAAATTGGATTGGCTAAAAAGGTGTCTAACTCAAAACGATCAGCCATGGAGCCCAATTTGCCAGCTGCGCACTCCTTTGACAATCACTGCCACACACTTAAACTCTCTAGATAATGGATAGCTTTCCACAAAGGCCGATTAGTTATCCCGGATGAGCCTGCATTTACATTATGTCCCAGCTGTCTAAGGGTATTGGAGGTACCCATAAACCAGGGCCCGTATTCATAAAAAATCTTAATGCAAAGAGTAGCTCCAAGTGACAAAATTCAAAGAAAATTCTTAGAAATGTGGGGGTTTACTCTTAAAGTTAAAGAAAAAATCCTAGTAAAGAAAAAAGTAATTCAGAAAGCATCTTAACCCTTAAAAGAGCTCTTAAGAATTGTTAGGAGCAGGGACGAGGACTTTTAAGAGGCTTAAGAGTTTCTTTAGTAGAGGAGAAAATGGCAGAAAGACGAAGAGGGAGAAGAAATGTGTTGCAGGATGACAGAGAGTTAATCAGACGCTATAGATTAGATCGTGCAGGGATCGTGTTTGTGACTGATCTTATTAGAGACACGCTAACATCTCCGACACAGCGCAGGAATGAAAGGAATCACTACATTACGATATTTGGCAACAATGCAGCAGTGATGATTTGGGTCTGTCACAACCTTCTGTGATCAGTGATCACACAAACAATTACAGCACTTTCAGAACCTCTTATTGTGTCGCAGTTCATTTCTTTTCAACTGGAAACTGCATTTCTGAATATAGCAGCTTCACTGGTGCACAAGCAGAATGACTGTTAATGGTTTGTGCTATACGCTCACACGTCTGCTTCTCATCCCGTGCTGTGACACCCGGCCCGAATTTTTCTTTTAGAATGGCCTTGTGTTCATCCACTAACTGGGCTAACAGTAACACTGTTCCTCTGTCCAGTTGGGCTTTCTGCCCTTCTTGGTTTTCATTCCATGTTTGATCCATTAAAACCAACATTCAAACCAACACTTAAATAGAAACGCCAGCAATCAGTGTTATTGGAAAGAGTGGGACAATTTTTATCATTCTAAGCCAATCAAATACCTTATAGGAAATTAACAGCATGGCAAATAAAAAACAGGATTTATATACACATAATGTGTTTGTGTGTGTGTGAGAACGGTCAAATTTGGCCAAAGTGAAGGCTTAGAATAGAACCTGTACATAAAATCACTCTTTTTTTTCCTTCTTGGACAACCAACCAATCACAGTCTTCAAAAGACTGTGTCATACATAGCAATGGGATCAATCCCGCCTCCTCACTAAGATAAAAGTTTTTGTCTTTTCCTTGCTCAGAGTTGCTAAGCTAAGAGTCCTATGTAAAAGTTTTTTAGCTAAGTTAACAGTTTTCTGAGAGGATTCTCTGAATCTTTATGAATACGGGCCCAGATGTTTTTGGTATGGTAGAAAAGTTATTTATTAAGAAGAGAGTAGGGCTGACCCCGAATAGTCGAAGATTCGATGCTTCGATGGGCGGAGCCTGATGCGACTGTCAACAGAATGACTTCCAGCTATGTACAGCGTGCTAACCTTGACAACCCAGCTGTAATCTAACTTTAACATAGCTCTCCTTATTAGCTAGGCTCCTTACATGCTTGCTAATAACTTTTTTTAAGGGGGTCTCTGACTTTGATAGTTGTGTTGGACAGATTTGTGCAGCGGTGTTAAGAGACAGGCAGAGAGAGAGAGACAAGGTGCTACGTAAATATATGCGCAGCACTCTGCAATCAACTACCACTTTTAAGTAGGCCTAGTAAAAAATCACGTATCAATATGTGGCGGTCGGCACTGATACTGTGGCGGGCAGCAACAAACAAATCAATGTGTGGGAAACACCCACTGAGGGATGGCGTAAACATGCTCCAGCTCAGACCGTTAGGCACAGAGTGAGCAATCCGTCCGTCAGGAAGTCTGTGATCCACCTGCAGATGGAGTCAGGCACACTCAGCTGGGAGAGCTTGTCCTGCAGCAGGGCCGGTATGATGGTGCTGAAAGCAGAGCTCAAATCCACAAACAGGATCCTGGCGTAGGTTCCTGGGAAGTGCAGGTGCTGGAGGATGTAGTGAAGGGTCATGTTTACTGCGTCGTCTACAGACCAGTCAACTCTGTAGCAGGAACGGACTGGGACTAAAAAACGCCCAAAGCAATTGCCCCGTGGAAACTCGACAACAACAACAATAACGCCTGCCGCCTGGCATGAGTGTCAGAAGACTTTAATTTTACAGCTAAAATGTTGAGGTTTAGCTGTTTTAACTACTGTAATCATTAAAAATGTAGCAAGCTGAATATCACTTCCTAACATCATCCCTAGCAAGTAACTCTCTTTCTCCTCTCATGTTCCATACTTACTTGCCCTGTTTCTGCCTGTGGAACCAGCTCATCTTTCTGTCCCTCATCATCACTGGTGGCATGTTGCTGCATAGCTGTCTGGTTCACTTCTTCACTGCTGGGTCTGCTGCTAATATTTAACTGCGAGGTGCTGCTGCTGGCTGTGCTGCTAAATAGTTCAGTTAGTTTGCGACATTTAGCGGCTTCAGTATCTAAATTCCGCAATTTTTTTTCTCTCGCCTTCTCAGCCCCACCCTTTTCTTTCCGTTTTTTACCCGCGGCCGCGTTATGCATAGGCTATTGTTTGTTTGTTTCTATGCGTTTATGCGTCTGTCTTTGCTGTTGGTTTCTTCCTCCGCCTCCACTTCTTCTTCTCCTTACTTGGCGGCCACGGCCAGTGCAGCTGGCATCCAACTTAAAGGTGCATTGCTGCCACCTACAGTACTGGAGTGTGAAACAGATTAGTGGGGTAAAAAACAGGCAATGACTGCGTGTGTGGCGGGTGGTGGGCCGGCCCGCCGGCCGTTCTGGAGTACCGGCCATTCTGTGATTCTCCAGATCACACAGATGGCCAGTCCACCCCTGCTCTGTCGGCAAACTGCAGGGGGTCCAGGAGTGGTCTGTGATGGATTTTAGGTGGAACAACACAAGGTGCTCAAAGGACTTCATAACCACAGATGGTCCTTGTTTTTTTGGGGACAGGGATGATGGTGGTGGTGTTGAAGCAGGCTGGCACATGGCATGTCTTCAGTGAGGTGTCAAAAATGTCTGTGAACACCAGAGACAGCTGATTGGCGCAGTTCTTCAGGATGGATGGGGCAATAGAGTCCAAACACAGTGACGTAACCATGGGTCATGGTGGAAACGACCCACGGGTCCGCACCCAGAGCCAACCACGCTGCTGTATAAAAGGCTGTAGCATGCTGGCCGGCTGGGTTGCAGGAACTGTCAAGATGGAAGGGCTGCCTCGAGGGACCCTCTGTCTGCTTTCCCTTGACAGCTGGTACCCCTCCATGCCCTTGATAGCGGTTGCTACACCTCCGCATAGCCTCGAGCTTGTCGGAACCGGCGTCGGCTGCGGTACAGGGTTTTTTGCCTCACTGTAGCCCCTGGAGAAGCTACCAGAAATCACCTGTGTGCAGCGCCGACTTTCCTGCGTCTACTGCAACAGTTTAGCTGCATCCAGTCCAAACATAGCTGAAGGCTCTACTGGCAGTCTCAGTAAGCAGTCACAACCTACTTGTTGGAGCTGGGACTGAGAAAGCCACAGGTGGCGCCTTGGAAAAGTAAAAGATGCCAAGCCCCCGCCTGCAGCTACTGTTGGCTCCTTCATAATGGAGGAAAGGTAAGAGAAAGCCTCCTGAAGCTCCTCCATAGGACTGGGGCCGACAGAACCCTGCAGCACCTGATGAGACAGGTGATGCGCATAGAAACAAACAGGTCTGAGTAGCCATAACTCTATGCAGCTTAGCTAGTAGGCCATTCATTATCCTGCATTTCCTCAGAATCAGTCAGAGTCAGCTGTTCAGAATCAGCATCAGAGTGATGGCTTGTGGCAAGAAACTGTTCCTGAGTCTGTTGGTTTTGGCGTACAGAGCTCTGTAGCACCTACCAGAGGGGAGAAGCTGGAGCAGGTTGTGTTCGGGTGAGATGGATCTGCAGTGATGTTTCCTGCACGTTTCCTGACTCTGGAAATGTATAAGTCCTGAATGGAGGGCAGGTTGGCACGGATGATCTTTTCTGCAGTCCTGACCGTCCGTTGTAGTCTGCTCCTGTCCTTTTTGGTGGCATATCCAAACCAGACTGTGATGGACGTGCAGAGGACAGACTGGATGGTGGCTGTGTAGAAGTGGATCAGCAGCTCCTTGGGCAGGTTGAGCTTCCTGAGCTGGCACAGGAAGTACATCCTCTGCTGGGCCTTCTTGATGATGGTGTCTGTATTGGGCTCCCACTTTAGGTCACTTTAGATAGAGTGGATCCCAGAAACATGAATGATTCCACAGCAGATACAGGGCTGTTTAGAATGGTGATGGGGGCAGAGTGGAAGGGCTCCCTCTGAAGTCCATGATCATCTCCACAGTTTTGAGCGTGTTAAGCTCCAGGTTGTTCTGACCACACCAGAGAGCCAGCTGATCAACCTCCCGTCTGTAGGCCGACTCATCTCCGCACCGGATGAGGCCAATGACCGTTGTGTCATCAGCAAACTTCACAAGTTTGATGGATGGGTCTCCTGATGTGCACTTGTTGGTGTAGAGGGAAAAGAGCAGTGGGGAGAGCACACACCCCTGGGGGGCGCCAGTGCTGATATTCCGGGTGCTGGATATTATGTTCCCCAGCCTCACCTGCTGACTCCTGTCAGTCAGGAAGTCTGTGATCCACTGCCAGGTGGAAGTTGGCACAGTGAGCTGGGTGAGTTTGGTGCTGAGGATGTCCGGGATGATGGTGTTGAACGCCGAGCTGATGTCCACAAACAGGATCCTTGCATATGTCCCTGGAGAGTCGAGGTGTTGCAGGAAGTAATGCAGTCCCAAGTTGACAGCATCATCCACTGACCTGTTAGCCCTGTAGGCAAACTGCAGGTGGGTCCAACAAGGGGCCTGTAATGTCCTTCAGGGGGCCAACACCAGTCTTTCAAAGGACTTTATGACTACAGATGTCAGGGTGCAGTGATTGAGGTGAGTTTTCAGTAGCGTAAATGTTCAGATTCTTTCAACCAATATCTGAGCACATTTTATGGCACTGATGGGTTTTTTGTTTCATTGCTTTATGAAGTTAATTTAGAACAATGTTTGGAACACTTTTGAGTGTGTTAAATAAATGAATCTAATTTTTGAAGTGACAAGAAGTTTTTTAAAGTGAGGTCGAACGGGCTGTGTCTTTTAATGTAAAAACGCTGGACTGAAACAATAAGGCTGATGTTTTCATACAGCTCATAAGAACACATCAAATCAACACAGTATTATAGACTGTTCATTTAGGCATTCAAACTGTCGGCGATTTTCTGTCTCCCTGCATATGTCAGATGCAGGCGTGCTACTTAGACCATGTCATATTTCTGTAGTGTTACAGTTTCCTCGTTCGTAATACATGGTGCTCTGCTGACAGTGGACTTGTTCTTAAGACCTGTATGAAAATATCAGCCTTATTCTTTATATGTGTGTGTGTGTGTGTATAGATTTAAATGACGAAATAGAGGAGATTAATAAAAAAGTAGTGAAAGAAAGGAATAAAGCCCTCAGGTTATTAAGAAGAACTCATCATTTTCAAAATTTAATTTAATATAAAGAAGCAAAGGTCAGGAAAATTATACGAAAAGCAAAAAAGCGGGCAGACTTTTTGTAATAAAACTGGTAGGGCAACACCTTTTGGAGATGTTTGGAACATGATTAGGAACATGTGAGGAATCAGAAGGGAATGGCAGTATCAGGTACTGAAGATGGGGGAGGAAGCAGCAGCGTCTGGCGAGAATGAAGAGATTAAACTAAAGGCACTTACTTTTCCGTGCCATGCGGCACTACCCTGTTAAATTCAATTCAATTTCAATTCAATTCAGTTTTATTTATATAGTAATAAGGAAAGGCAACGCAAGGAAAAACTTCCTTTCCTCTAGGGCCTAAGCCCTTTTTGGTCCGTTTTCTCTATTTATACATTTGGACTTAAACCATATGGAGATGGAACACTATGCGTTTGGTATCTATTCAGAAGACCTTGAGCTAACACAAGCATGCATGTAATTTGCTTATAAAGGAAGTATGAGTGAAAGATGAACAATAAAATAGAGAATTTCATAAACGAAAATTAGATTTTTGTGAATTATTAATGAAAATCACACTACACATTATACAGACATTATTACTGAACAGCTTTGTACCTCAAAACATATTTTCCAGCCCCTTGTGTAATATCCATATGCAGGTTTTCAATAAAATGTGCCCACCAGAATGAAATAATGCAGGCTTTTGTGAAAATGTTTTTCTCATTGATCCCCCTGACCAAAGCAAAGCATCTCTAAGAAGATGCAGAGAGGCTCCTGGGATGCCCCACACTGCCAGGGGGTCTTGTTATAGGCTCTGCTTGCCTTACAGAGTGCTCACAGTACTTGATATCATCTGCAGTCCTGTGTGCATGGTTTGTTGGTTCACAGGGGCAATGGACACTGGTGTGTGGTCAATCTTCTGGTCTGCAGCCACCGAAGACTATATGGATGTGTTTCCAAAAAGATCCAAAACCTAAACTATAATGATCATATTTTATTATATTATTTTATGATAAAAAGGAAGTTACATACAGCACATGCCTCAAATCGATGTTTTATTATGATCGCATTTCGTGTCCTCGGTAAACAAAAACTTGCTTCTGCTGTGAAAACCTTTCCCCTTTGGCATTATGAAAGCTCTAAAACAAAAATAAGAACGTTTATAAAGTTACTCTGTCGGCTTATCGGATATCCCTGTTTTCAGCGGAGTCTCAGGACTCAAAAATAGCAAAAAAGACTGCATCTCCTCTTTATCATAAATTGTTTTTAAGCCGTGATTCAATTTCAAAAATATTGCAAAAGAGTTACATTTGAGTTTTGCCTCTTAAATCGGTTAAGAGGCAAAAACCTCGTGCAGACCATTAAGACCTTTGTACGTGAGAAGAAGGATTTTAAATTCTATTCTGGATTTTACTGGGAGGCAGACACGTGCTGGAGCATTCTGGATAAGCTAAAGAGTCGTAATGGACTTTTTCGAACAGCCTTTTTCGAGCAGCAGGGCAAGAGAGAAAGGGCAATGACAAAATCAGTGCATGGCTTGAAATTAGGGTTGCGACTAACGGTACAATGGATGCTCCAATTACAATGGAAGAAATGAGGAGGGCAATAGCAAGATCTGGACCAACATCTCCGGGGAAGGATGACATTTGCTATGCAATGTTAGAGCATTTAGGTGTTTTAGCATCTACTAAATTGCTAGGTTTTTATAATAAAGCTGGGTGGAAAGGAGCAGTAATTATTATTATCAGGAAGGACCCATCAATAGAACTATAAAACTATAGGTCAATAGCACTTACATCACATATTGGATAGATAATACAAATAATCATAACATAAAGATTATCATTTTACATGAAAAAAACAGGAATTCAGAATTCAGGAAGTCAGAGTTGGGACAGCTGGATCAGGAAGATACATGGTAGAAAATGGTACTCCTCAGGGCAGTGTCATTAGCCCTATGCTCTTTTCCATTATGATCAATTATGTTTTTTCTCAAGTTCAAGGTGTTATTGGACAGTTGCTGTTTGAAGATGATGATGCCTTGTGGAAAAGGGGAAAGAACATTAATCATCGTATTGTATCACAAGAAGTGTGGTGAGAGAGACATTGGAATTAACCAGTAGAAGCACAGATTCCACATTCTACACTCAGAGTTTCAGTACTCCGCTGAAATACTGTGCCATTTCATAATGGCTTGTGAAATGCTGCATGATTTTTGCTAGAGACGCAACATCCCATCTCCACCAGAGGATAATAACAGTTGTGATTTCTTCTCCCTTCAGTCATGTTTTCTTTTGGAATCCATGGTGGCTATGATTAGATCATATAAGCTACATAGGTAGGTTAGTTAACAAATATAAACGTACATAAAAGAATATGTAAAACTGATTTATTTATCTTATTGGCTTTCGTAACCTTTAAAAGAGCTGAGAAGAGCTGAAATTCAACAACTGAACCGTCTCACAGTGCAAGAAATGAAATATAATATAGCAAGTACTTATAAAAATATGATCTCTGCTCTAGAACATAGGGTGAGTGCAGCAAAAATCCCTAATTCATGAATCAGATTATATTAAATCAAATACACAGTTCATGTTGGATTACAACAGAACTGTACAACTATTTTTTGTGTTTTGTGACATTTTAAATTGTCTGTCTGTATTCTCAGGCAGCTGTGGTTCAGGGGGTAGAGAGGCCTTCCACTGACCGGAGTAATGCTGGAATTGCCACTAAATAAAAATATATTCATTTGCTTGAACTGAATGTCACACAGCTGCATTATGACCTATGAGGGTACACCATATATAGATTTTTCCAAGCAGCTTACCCTGATGAAATCCTAAACAGGAGTCAAATTTTCAATATTCTTCAGCTATTTATGGCTTCTTTTTGTAGCATTAAAGTCAATGCTAGACTTTGAAATTGGATTATCATGGTATTTGTTTGACTATAACTAGAGCCTGTGTACAAGTAGCAGAAACCAAGTCGACTTATAGGATCAACAACTTAGTGAATTTCACAGCAAATGTGGAAAAAAGCCATCAGCATGGTTTCTCATGTGTGATAAGGCTTTCTCTGTCACATTATATAGAGCTGTGAGAAAACTGAGAAACATAAAAGCTCAGTGTGCAGTTGTTTCATTAATAAAGCTTAAAAATATGTAGGTCATTAAAATAAGTTTTCCCATTTTTTCCCCACAATTACCTTTCTATTCAGAAGTCAATACTTCAAATTTCATCATAGTAACTAAGATGTTGGAGGCAGCTAGATTTGGATGAGATTGAGGTTTGGTTATGAATAAATACAACTTTTCCCCAATCCTTTTGATTGAAATATTTTACAAAAAAAAGTAAAAATTGACTGATCCCTATTACACAGATAAGTATATCCACAACTTTCTTGTGCCCGGTGGTGGTTAGCTCCACAGACCATAGTTTGGTGTGGATGATGAATGCCTGTTGTGTTTTGGTTTTGTCTGTCTAGGTCAGAGGTCACAAATAGGCGGACCACGGTCCGGATCTGGACCCAGCCAAAGTCCTCTCTGGACCGCTGACCTACAACCGATCTATTGTTGAGACTTACTACGTAGTGACGGAGCGTTTCTATTTTAACCCTCGCAGCTTTTCTTGCATTTACTGTACTGGTTTAGCGGCCCAGGAAACTCACAGACCAATTGCATCATCTCATGTGATACTGCTCAGCCAATCAAATCTGTGCATTCGAATCGAGTCTGCATCTGCGAGTGAGATACACCGGAGACGTTTCGGAAACGCACACCAGTGTTTCCCACAGAATGACAATGTAACTGGGGGGTGGAATTGACTACCAGCTATATACAGCGTGGTAGCCTCCAAAATCCAGCTGCATTCCAACATTAACTTAGCTCTCCTTATTAGCTAGGCTGCTTGCATGCTGGCGAACAACTTTTTGTTAGCTGGGTCTCCGACACTGACAGCGTTGTGATGGTCAGATTTGTGCAGCAGTGTTCCATGAGGGAGAGGGAGCGAGAGGTACAGGTGAGTGAGAGAGAGAGAGAGGGACGAGCAAGAGGACGTGCTGCACGAATGTGCTGCGGCGCTCTACAATCAAATACGATTTTAAATAGGCTTATTAAAAAGAAACTGAAAATCAATCTGTGGCGGTCAGCTTTGATATTGTGGTGGGCCGCCACAAAAAATGTACGTATGGGAAACACTGCACGCGGAGAGAGGAGGCGAAAAAGAAAAGACATTTCACTAGAATGTAGAGATTTTTACATGTACATTCCTCCCACGAGCCGTTCAAAACCAGAATATCTCATAGATCTCCAATGCGAGCTGGCAGGACAAGTTAGAGCTCATGTTTCTCACTGAACAAAAGAAAGTACCGGAACCGGAACCGGAAAAAGTGTCTTCTGGGGAGACCCTTGTGGTAACACCCACCAATGGTGTAACAAGCATTGAGGAGAAGATGGCGGATGAGAAACGCAGTCTGAATAAGCTCAACCCCTCCAAAGATGCAGTCAAGGCAGCTAAAGCTGATGAAACTGCTTGTCACAACACAGCAACCACCAACGCAAAACTCACTAAGACTGTGCAGTACGTTCTCGGGAGTAGCCGGTTACAATTGCTGCGATTGTGACGAAGTGTAAAAGCGCTTTGAGTGATTGGATGACTAAAAAAGTGCAGTACAGACCATTCACCATGTAGCAAATGTCATTGCTGTGAATGTGACATAGTGTAAAGGCGATTTGAGTGGTCGGAAGACTAGGAAGGGACAGAACATTCACTATTTAGCAAATGTCAGATTGCGACGGAAGCCAGCAGGGCTTTGCAGTGAGTAAACCTCACTCCCTGACACCTTAAGAGACGCACAGTCAACCGACGCTAGTGCCCATGGGTTTAAGCCTGCTCATGAAGCGTGTCTGCCTCCTGTACCCCGAGGTCGCCGGTTTGAGCCAGGACTGTGCAGTACATTCTCTGGAACAGCCGGTTACAATTGTTATGAATGTAACATAGTGTCGCTTTTAGGAGGGGTTTGTTAAAGGGGTGGTATTATGCTTTTTCCCTCTCCTTCATTGAGTTGTATATCTTTTTTGTGCATGTTAAAGGTTTGCAAAGTGAAAAAGCCCAAAAGTCCAGCCCAAAGGGAGTTCATCTCCCACAGAAAGCTGCGCTCAGGACCGCTAGAAAACAGCTCGTTTGTACTCCAGCCCTTCACTTCCTTGACTTGTGACATCACAATGCAAACGCTTCCCAAGCGGCTGGCAGGGTCAGGCACGCCCTCAGACCAAGCTAGTCTAACCGGAGGCCCTTTGGCTCGACTCGCCTTTGTTTGGGTTTCCATTGTAGAAATGTTGTACCTGTACCTCCTTCCAGGTACTTTTTTTCGTATCACCTCACCTCCATCGAGGTTTCAAGCGAGCTGAGGGACACTAAAATGTAACGTGAAAACACGACAGACTGCTGATTAGTGAGAGAGAAATATATTCACTATTCACTACATCATCATTGCTGCACCAGACAGAGGCCAGCAACTGAAAGTTTATTTTACAGTTTTTGTATGGAATTTCATCACTAAATTCACTTCTGAGAAGTTATGAGGTGAGAAATCAGCTGTGTAGATTTCGAATATTGACAGTTTTACGAGAAGTGATGGCGGAACAAAAATATGATGAATATTTTCGGAGTTGAGGAGCTCTGCAAGTGGCGGCGGGGGAAGCCTGCGCCAACCCGCGGGAGGAGCGTGTGAGGCCGGCCAGCCGCCCGCTCACAGAGCCCTCTGCTCCCGCCGTGTCACACAGACCGCTGCAGCAACAACGGCAGAGGAAAACACAGCTGGAAGGTTTTCATACCGCTTATCTGTCTTTACATTCTGAGGAATATTCAAACGTTTTAACCATAGACTGTATATATGAGCTGTGTGGATCGCTGGTGTGTGTGTCGCATTGAACATTATGTCGCAGCCGTTGTGTGTGGCGTCGCTATCTCAGGCTGAAAAGAGGAGCTGCAGCAATGTGCAGTATGAGAAAAATATGGTGTTTTTTGAAATTTAAACCATGTAAACGTGTTCTCGTACAACCCCTAATTAGGATTTTGAACCATCATAGTACCACCCCTTTAAAAGTACGGCGCCTGTAAACAGGGAAAACGTTTGTAAATAAATCAACATGGCCGACTTCCTGTTGGATTTAGGGTATGGCTCCAAGAGACTTTTTTTTTTCACTTCAAACTTTGAATGTTAACAAGTTTCTAATAAGAGCCTAAAAGTGTCTTATATGCAATAAAAAATTTGTTCATTGTGATTTAATTAACAATTATATGGACTTATGTTTTTAGTTCTGCCAGTCTAGGCACAAAAATTCCATCTCATACCATACACATTCAACATAAAGTCAGAAAAGCACTCAAAAATGCATGAAAGTTGATTTTCAATTGTGTAAAAAGTATGAAGAATGTGAAAAAGTTGAATTAATGTGAGGAAGGTTAAAATGTTTTCTTTTAAATATTTTTGTTTACTTTTAATTTTGAATGTCATGACAACATCAAAGGTCCAGTTCCTTTGATAATGTTATGACAGCATCAAAGGCCAATTCATTTGGTGATGTCATGACAACATCAAAGGTCCAATTCCTTTGATGATGTCATGGCGTAAAAAATAATTCCCTCCCATCTTGATGAAAACCTGTTTATTATAAAATTGGCCCACCAGGAGTTGAGAAATGGCCTCTTCTCATTGAAACTGCGATTGAGATTTTTTGGAAAGGGAGACAGATAACTTACAGATAAGCCTACTTGAACGGTCTCTTCCATCAAAGCATCCATAAGTAGAGTAACTGTTCCAAATGAGGTAACTTTTTTTGGTAGAGATGATAACATTAACTGTTGTACTAATTGTTGTTAATGTCTTGAACTCCTACCATTATATTTTAACAATTTGAATTATGGTTTAGAAGTATACCGATATTATATGTAAAAAATAAAAAATAAATTTGCTGTAATGGGAATTCCAAACATATTGCATGTAACCCTGGACTCAGGGAGACTCATCTAGGATGTGGCACCGAATCTGTGTAAAGGTAACAGTCAAAATATCTCTGTCTCTGTGTTATCCAGACTTCAGGGACATGTCTCTGTCCATCAAACATTACAATTAACAACTTTTGCTTGATTCTTTTCTGGCCACATTGTACTATCCTCCTTTTGTTTTTCTTCTTTGTAAACGCCGAGAAATCAACTCAGCTGCAGTCCCAGGGGGGTACAATTGCCACCACTGTAAGAACACTCCATGGTGAAGATTGCTCTGTTGCCTGTCTCTGCCCTCCCCTCATCATTGGGGGAGTGGCATGGTTACGGGCTCACAGGTGTGCCTGCCCCACCTCGTGCCCGCGCCTGTGTCCCCCAGGCGGAGGAGCGTGGAGGGCCCCGGTGGAGCGAGTACTTAAGTGGAACACGGAGGTTGCTGCCTGTCAGGCCCCCACGGCCGGCATCTCCGCTCTTTGAGGGGGCCCCTCCCCCATGGGTCATGGCTGGACACCCCCCCCACACACACACACCCGAACCGTGACGGCGGTAAGGGCAGCAGAGTGGCTTCCCTTCAGGGCCACCAGGGCGCCTCATCAGCAGGTCCAACCATTTTCAGAGAAAATAGAAGCGCTGTGGTTCCCTTCCTGCTCGATGCACAGATGGACGGACAGCCTGATCCGCTGGGATCACAGGCTGCAGTCCACCTCCCCCCTCCCTCCTTCACTGGGATTGTGGAGACTGTGCTCTCCTTCTCGGCTCAGAACGGTTAAAACCTACACTGTCGCCATTTCACCCTGTCACAAGGGTTTCGGGGACAGGACTGTGTTCTCGCACCCCCTGGTGAAGCTGTTGCCCCACAGTGGGATTTGGCGCTGGTTTTACGCGCCTTAAGCCCTGCTTGAGCCTTTGGAGTTAGCAGACCTGAGATTCCTTTCGGCTAAGGTCGCCTTGCTCCTGGCCCTGACATTGGCCAAGAGGGTCAGCGATCTGGCTGCCCTCTCTGTGGCTCTGTCGTGTCTCCTGGTCATCCCCATGCTCTTTCGTCCATTTCTACCTGCGGGATGTCTCTTTTTTCTCTCTGACTCACTTAGTACTGAGTGTTTGGCTGAGTGATTCTCCTTGTGAGTGTGCGCTGCTTACATGGCCCTGCCTTGTGCGCAGCTGATGCGGGTGCTGTTGTGACCCCGCCTGCGTCTGTACAGCTGCGGGGCCCCCCACCCCCCACTTACGCATGGGTCAGCCCTCAGCCTCCCATGCCACGCCACCAGTGCTCGTGTGCAGGCCGACACCAATGCTGCGGCCAGCAGGTGACTGGATGGCTCATTATGGCTCTGGGCAGGTAAGTTGTTCTTGTTGGTACCGTATGGGCCAGTGAGGCGTTGACTCATCCTGCTTCGCCTCTCAATAGCGATAGCCTTAGAGGGCGAAGCATATGCGAAATAGAACAGGGGTTATGTACTGTAACCCGGATTCTGTGAGTCCAGCCCTCTAAGTTGAAGGCCTCACTGGACCTTGGATCTCAGTGCTGAGGAAAAGGCATTTGGGAGCCGAAGGCAGGGTCTCACCATTGTATATATACAAGGTGCGGACGTAGGAGAGGCCCATGCTGTGGGAGGGCGTAGACTAAAATTCTCCGCAGGCACGTTGTGACAACCTGTTCAGAATGTACCGCCCTTGTGAGGACCGCCGATACCTCCCACCCGCTCTGATTCGCTTTGTGCTACAACCGTATGGGAATCCTCCCCGTGATTAAAAGAGCGACAGAGGAAGAGGGCAGGGGTCAAGAGCAGTGAATAGAGCGCGATTGCGGCAGAGTGAAAACGACTCTTTTTCGTGTGAGTGATCGTGTTTTTAAAACAAGGTAGTATAATCCCTTGTCGTTTCGTTTCATCATCTACACAAGCGTCGGCCGCAATACCGTTTATCACGCCAAACACAATCACCAAAAGCCCCAACCAGGATCTTTCTGCCATTAGACCGCCTGGTCGTAAGTCAGCCAAAGCATTTTTTTTCTCCCCTTTGTTGCCCAGCTGGTTTCTTTTTGTGTGTGTGTCTGTTGTCAATCGAACCTTATTTTGTGTTTAATTGAGTTATTGTCCCTGGCGTGACGTGTGTGTATGAGAGTAAGAGCGGGGTAGGTTCACGCCCCCTTGTTAGTGGTGACTGGCTACCGGTGTGGGTGTGGGGAAATCTGTTGCAGGTGTTCTTTATTAGGGAGATTGGAGAAGGGAAGTAAGAGAGGTGGGCCGTGAGTTCCAGAACGGCAGCGGCACGAGAAGGAATCCAGAGCGACGAGGTGGTAACCACAGACGACGTGGACCGAAACGAGAAAATGACCTTGGTAGACTTCGGGAAGAGAGTCAACCGCATTGCAGAGAAATCCTTTGGGTAGACACAGCGGCCCGGAGCCTAAGGGGAGACGTCGCAAGAACCTCTGGAGTAAGAAGCGGCCTTTGTGGAAGTGCGTGGGGGAGGACGCCATCGGGAACACGAGGAGGGGTCAGAATTCGGTCCCCCCTCCTTCCCTGTAAGTAGCTCTCCCACGACTTGTATTTGCTATCTGTCTGTTCCGACGTGCGCAGTGAACAACCTGTCGCTTTTTAATTGTGTTTTTAACTTTTAGTATTCGGAGGCGCGAGCCCGGTGTATCAGACTCCCGGTCCTATTTTCATTTAAGTATAGCTTACTGTTATGTGTCACGCCACAGAGAGAGAAGGACCGATAGCCGCTTGTGTAACGTTATTGTGTGTGGTTTGGGAAAGACTTATGTTTTGTTGCATGTTGTGATTTTGTTTATTTGCATGCACTTTTTGTGTGTAATTCTAGAGTTTTTATATATAATTTAACTATCGCAAGCTGGACTATTGTAAAGAAGATACTGTGTGGAACTCCGTGACTGCTGTGAACCTTTTATCACGTAGGCTACTGGCCACGGCGTAGAGGAGGGGACGAGTATCGAGCCGTGGAAGGAAGGCGGCGGCCGAGGCACTGAAACAGGATTTTAATGAACTACTGAGGACCAGGCAGATTAAGGCTTGCCCAGCGATTGTTATTTTAAGATTTATTATGAATGACTGAACTCTTTACTCTTTTTTTTAGGTTTCTTTTTACTGGTGTTTTATTGATTTTTATCCATTAAATGCAGCCGCATTGTTTTATAAACCGTACTGGTCTGAGCCTGGTTTTGTTGTTTTTGGTGCAGCTTGTTCCCCAGCAGAACCTTACCTGAGTTTAGTTTATTTCTAAATTTTATTTTATCAGACACCCGCTAATAGGTGTGGGGTCCTCGGGTCACATTATTGTTTTGCTGGAAGAATTGAATGAACTGAAAGACACTATTTTGTGGGTTTTTTGAATGAACTGAAAGACACTATTTTGCTTTTGTGGATTGATTTTGGGTTTTTTTGCTTACTGAGAAAATACCCTGAGAGGACAATTTGTTTTTGACATTGCCTAGTATTGTGGTTTTTGTTTGGTGTGCGCAATATCCCAATACAAGCTGTTTTGATTGTGCTTTAAAAAGTGTGGGTTGTGTGGTTTTCGTTGTACTGTTGGGGTCATTCAACGTGGGGGTGGGTGGGTGGGGGGGGGTGTCCATATTTTGATATATGGGTCCCTTGTGGCATTTGATTAAAAAACAAACATTAATATCTTATATGTCAGGAGAGAGACCTGACTGGCACCCCAAAAATAAATAAACCGAGTCAAACTGTCACAACGTGGAAGGGCTAAACCCAATAGTGATAGCCTTAGAGGACTGCGCCTATACTCATAGAATCCGGGTTACAGTACGTAACCCCTGTTTTTCAGAGTTAGCAGTTTTGGTGAGAGGGTTTTGTTTCCCAATCCGAGCATTACTGTTTTAATGAATTTGAGTGTGTTTGCCATGCATTTTGGGTAATCCAAATGAAAAGCATAATATCAAATAGCAGGCAAACTGCCTGAGGAAAGTATTTAATATTGTCCATGACAACACCTCCCTCAAGTACAATGGCAGTGGAGATGGGGTGTAGGTGCTCTGAGTTTGGACCCTGTGGAAGACTTTCTTCACTGAGAACAGTCAGCTCACCAACTGTGATGGATGCTTTCTCGCAGTATCCTGCAAAGAAACATGCGTTCTTATAAATTTATGTTTGATACCCATTGGATTTGCGCTTCTTATGAAAACATTTGTGGTGTTTGCAAGAGAATAGAGTTCAAAATACTAAGGCTGCGACAAGACACTTCGCTCAATGAAACGTGGGGTCTGCTGGTCAAGAGCATCAAAGAAATCTCTCTCAAGATCCTTACTGGCAATTCTGTTAAACTCAGCAGATAACTGAAATAGTACTGTTGTGGGAGGAGAAATGGAGAACCAGCACATTAAGTAGACTGATTCGATTCATAACTGTTGTGCAAACGAGCAACTATTTTAGCTAACAGGATAGAAAGACAAGGCAAACATGCTAAAATATACTATTTTCAAACACATCAGACATGGCAACCTTTCAGGCATTAATCAAGACATAAATAGAAGCTTTACAGCAGGCTCCTTTTGACGATCTCTCGTCTTCGTAGTGGCAATGTCTGGTCCATCACTTGTGAGATGAGTGTGCCATTTGGTCATTTTTTCTTCATTTCCTCTATGAGAACCTTTCTGCCATTTTCGAGGCTTGCTTCATCATGTCCATCAGGTAAATTAGGCAGATAATTTGCTTCACCTCTTTTTTAACGTTTGATGTTCCTGCTTGATGATTCTCCTCCTGGGTTGACTTTACTTCTTTTACCCCCATTGATTGCTATATCCTCACATCCGGCTTTTCAAAGCTTTGTGCGATAGTTGGCCATCTTAAATTGAAGGCTGTTTTTCCAGCCATACCATCTTGGCTGAGGACCAGGCTCAGTGAGGCAGGGGTGCTTGCTAATCAGTGCTTTTGCAACACTGCTGAAGTCATCATCTTCATGATAAGCCTTGAAACTGTACATTGTCTCTGCAAGCTTTTCAAGCATGTCATGCTTCATATCTCGCAATGGAGTCATACGTGTTCCATCTTTCAAAAAAGGCAAGATCTCCCTGTCTGAGTCTGTACTGAACATCAACTGAGAAATTGGGAATGTCAAAGAACTCTGGCCATTGTTGTTTTCTTAGCAATGGGGAGGTTTCCAGCAGTTGACAGGATCTCAGTGTCTGCTGTGCTACATTCAGTGTCTGATGTTGTGGTGGGCGATGACAGGGCTGTTAATTTGAGTGCAACAACTAGTGTTGCTTTCGTTAACGAAAATGATGACTAAATATCATCGTCAACGAACCTTTATCACGTGACGAAAACGAGACGAGACGCAACGTAAATGCTGGTCATGTGACGATGACTATAATTAAATGTATTTTGCAATATTGTTGACGAATAAAAACGAGACTAAATGTGGCTTACAAAACGAAAACTATGATAAAATGTCTCTACATTTTCGTTGACCAAAACGAGACAAGACGAAATGTTATCCCGTTATTTCGTCTCGTTTAGTCGTGTTATTATTATTATTTAATTTTTATATTATTATTAAGTATTTCTGCAGTATTTTCACTTCAGGCGCATCAGATCGCACTGCGCTCGTCACATCGCTCCTCCTTTTATGCTTCCGCTCCTCCGTGAGAGATGTGCGTCTCACAGGTGACGTTCATTAACTCTCACGCCACCGGCCTTGCGACGTTTTCTCACATCCCTCGGCCTGCTCGCCACAGTATTATTATATCTTTTAATAGTTTTTAGGATGCAAAATCTGACTTCAGTTTACAAGCAATACAAGTAAGTAACAGACACACACATTTTATTTGCACTTTTTAGTATGTTATTTTTGCTCGAGCATTCAAGCACCTTGTTTCTCTTCATGGTAAACTTGAATGTATTTATTTATTTCTGCCATTGTCATGTGATGCTATTTTATTTATTGTTTTTATTTATTTTATATAAATTTAATATGTGTGTACTTCTAAGATGTTTGGTTGGTAAAATAAATGTTGTAATTTCAAATCAGTGCATCTTCCCTTCCGTCACTTCCGTGTCTGAAATGGATGTATATTCTTGAGTCTTTAAGGCAACAATAATATAAGATAACCTTGTTTGGCTAAAAGAAAATTTTGGTTTAGTTTATACTACTAGTAGGTAGCTATATTATATTGACTACGTTAAATAGAATTGCATTACTAAAAAGATAATAAAATACAATTTTCATTGACTAAAACTAGACTAAAATGGTCAGACTTTTAGTCGACTGAAATTTGACTAGACTAAAAAGTATTAACGTGACTAAAACTAATAAAAACTAAAATGACAGCTTGACACAAAGACGAGACTAAAACTAAAATTAAAATAGGCCGCCAAAAACAACACTAGTAACAACAGGGATGATTTTCAGGGTAGCTCTTTCAGGCAAGTCTGTTATTTCTGTTAAATTGCAGAGGGCATTATTGAAGTCTTGATCTTCATATTGCAGTTTAAAGTCATAGTGTCACACTCCTGTGAAATCAAACTGTCCACTTAGGAAGCAACACTGATTGACAATCAATTTCACATGCTGTTGTGCAAATGGACCACTACCTCCGCCTTTGTGCAAGGAGGAGCAGGAGGAGCACTGCCAGAGCAATGCAAAATGTCCTCCAGCAGGCCACAAATGTGCATGTGTCTGCTCAAACGGTCAGAAACTCCATGAAGGTGGTATGAGGGCCCGACGTCCACAGATGGGGGTTGTACTTACAGCCCAATACCATGCAGCACGTTTGGCATTTGCCAGAGAACACCAAGATTGGCAAATTCGCCACTGGCGCCCTGTGCTCTTCACAGATGAAAGCAGGTTCACACTGAGCACATGTGACAGACATGACAGAGTCTGGAGACACCATGGAGAACGTTCTGCTGCCTGCAACATCCTCCAGCATGACCGGTTTGGCGGTGGGTCAGCAATGGTGTGAGGTGGCATTTTTTTGGGGGGGCCACACAGCCCTGTGGCCATGTGCTTCCCAGAGGTAGCCTGACTGCCATTAGGTACCGAGATCTGATCCTGAGACTCCTTGTGAGACCATATGCTGGTGCAGTTGGCCCTGGGTTTGACCTCATGTGGCTGGAGTGTGTCAGCAGTTCCTGCAAAAGGAAGGCATTGATGCTATGGACTGACCCGCCCATTCCCCAGACCTGAATCCAATTGAGCACATCTGGGACATCATGTCTCACTCCATCCACCAACACCACGTTGCCCCACAGACTGTCCAGGAGTTGGCGGATGCTTTTGTCCAGGTCTGGGAGGAGATCCCTCAGGAGACCATCCACCACCTCATCAGGAGCCCAGGCGTTGTAGGGAGGTCATACAGGCACATGGAGGCCATACACACTACTGAGCCTCATTTTGACTTGTTTTACATTACATAAAAGTAGGATCGGCCTGTAGTGTGGTTTTCCACTTTGATTTTGAGTGTGACTCCAAAGCCAGACCTCCATGGGTTGATAAATTTGATTTCCATTGATATTTTTTGTGTGATTTTGTTGTCAGCACATTTAACTATGTAAAGAAAGGAGTATTTAATGAGATTATTTCATTCATTCAAATCTAGGATTGTTAATTTAGTGTTCCCTTCATTTTTTTGAGCAGTGTATATACCGTTTAAGTGTAACAAGCTGTTTGCCTCTAACTCTGTAAAGTGACAGCGGGAAAACATCATTCATTTCAGGCAACTGGGTGACTGTAAAGGTGGACAAGTGGCTGCTACAGAGCTCATATGCTCTAAGATGCTCATCATACCATGAGGTCATAAGTCTGCAGACAAATAGGATGTCGGTATTGATCACCACAATCTTTGCTATTTGTCTGAAATCTGGGAGTCCTGAGCAAGATCAAACAGAAATGACCATATCAGCACTGTACTTAATGCCATCTATGCAGACTGAAGATGCTACAAGGACTGTGTTCTGCTGGACATTCCTGTGATAGAGACAGTTCTGCATATTTTCAAGAAATGAAGCAACCATCACAGACTTTACTTTATTAATTTCAACAGATGGCTTGAAAAAGGAGGTGGTAGCTAAATGAAAGGCTATCATTTTCTGGTGTCTGAGAGCTACGGTAGGAGATATGTTCTTGAAATTCTGAGGATGACGCACAACTTTTTGGAAAAACTTGTGTTTTCCTTCAATACGCATTTTCCACACATCAGATTATGGACCAAAAGTTTGAATTAACTGAGGGTAGTGCTCAATGAAGTGGTGCTTTGGCCGTAGTTTTTCATTCTAGAAAACTTTCTGAAATTAATCTCTATGTTCTGTGATCTTACAATCAAGAAAGTACACAGACTCCTATGTAAAGATTGCGGACACTGACAATTCCACTACATCTTTTAAGTTCATTAAAACCTCTCAAGTTTCATACCCTCCAGGAATATGATGACCAGTAGTGGCAGAAGTCGCAGAAGTGTCAAATTTTCATGACCATTTCCTCCAATCGTTCCCTTAGAGGAAAAGTCCTTTCTGATGAGCTGGGGTTGGTTTGTTCTGTCTGAAAATGTATACGGAAACTGTTTAATAACCACATTCAAGGTTTCAAGTGTGAATTATCCCTTTGATATCAGTGCCTTCAAGCACAAGGCCAGTTCAGCTGGAACAATGCCCTCTAGTAGATCATGTAAAAGATTTGGCGGAAAACCATCGACAACATGAAAATATTCTAAGCTTTCACTGAGTGGGCAGCTTCCTTTTACACCATATTGTTGAGCCACGGTAGAATCCTGCAATATGTCTTGCACTTGTCTGTCATGATTTTGTTTTGTTCTTGGTTGGAATGAGCCTGTCTTTACTTCCTTGTGTTGTATTTCCTCCCTGCCTGAGTTTAAAATAATGGACTGACTGATTTGTATCAACTTGTGAATCAACATTTTCCATGTAATTCACAATATTTTACTAATGATCACAAAAGCGGAAATAATTTGAAAATGGGGCCCAATTAGTCTACCTCTATGTCACTTTAGATAAAACAGCATCAGCTAAAAATGCAATGCATTGCTTTTTCTGTAAATATCATCACAGAGTACAGTCTAGACCTGTTGAATTGAAATGAATTAATATTCGGAATTCAGATTGCAATAATTTACCACTTGATTTTGTAAAAGTGTTGAATTAACAAAGAAATGTAATGGAAACCTAAGGGACCTGCACATATCCAACACTGATATGCTTTGCAATAAAAATCATTATGAAAATTGTTGAAATATCAACTTTTTATAAATTACAGACAACTGTAACAAAAATATTTGATAAATAATAGTTTTAGTTTTTAAAATATAATTTTATTTGAACAGAATTTTTGAAAATGATGAAAAGAATAACCATCTAAATATAAACAGCGAATCAATGTTTTATGCCACATAGGAAATACTTCATAAATAAAATAAAGTAAAAAAAATCCTGTTCTTTTTTTCTCCCCTGCCACTTCAGTAGTGTAAAAAAACAACCTACAGTGTACTGAGTACAGCTTTAACTTGGCAATGCAAAATACAAAAAGAAAAATTCCAAGAGTGCACCACATTTAACTAGGAATAGACATTTTCAACAGCACTTCTTGTTGAAATCATGTCATGTCATGGTAAATATAAACAGCAACTTAAAATGTTCACAGTAATTCTCTCAAATCTCTTGTTCCATGCTTGCACGCTCTATCGTCGTATGTCACTCATTTGGTTTCTCTCACTCTCATATTCTTGCTACACAATTCAGAGCGTTCCACAAAGTCTTTTGATGATCCACACTCCACTTGCAATGTAATGTCTAAATTGTTCCTTCAAACAGTTTGTTTTTTTGCCTTTGTTGAGGGGTGGGAACCATCCAGTTCCATGAAAAGTTTTTGTAGAACCTCAAATGTGTATTTGAGGTTTGTTGGGTAGCTCAAGTCCAATGAATACATGTGGACAAATAAAATGTCGAGTGCATTTGCAATGTTACCAAGGTCATGAAGCATTTCCACACCTTCAATGATTATTATTATTCATGGAGGTCATCTGTGGGTTTCGCACCTTCAATCTTAATGGTGAAGATTCCCAGGATCGTCTGGTCCATAGCCACCTGGTTGTCCTCATAATCCTCAAAAACCGAAGAAAAAAACCTTAAGTCAAAACACACACACCAGAAAAAAACATTTTCTCTTTTACTAAGTGACATCTATCTTGCCCACAAATTACCATCCCTCCAGACTTCATTTGGCGTAGCTTTTTTAAGTTTTGACATTATTCTGCCTTTTTCTGAACGCTAGAGTGTAGTTTGGCAGATAGGTAAACAGTTCTCCAAACGAGAGACAAAGATTTCCCTTTTATTTGTTGCCTTACACTTGCCTTACACTTGAAGGCACTGTAGAACAAAACACACAAGAAAAAAACATTAAATCTAGGGCTGTAATTCATCTGAAACCGAGACTGAAACTATGACACAAAGTCCATGGTCGCCCCGTGCTTGTAAAATGTCTACTGTGTCCATGTCTTATAACCTCATAACATAATACCAGATAACAACTCACTGGGTTTCTCTGCAAAATGCTAAAATGGGTCGCCATATATACTTTGGAAGCTGTTAATGTGCGTGGGCAGCCCACACAAGTAAAGTAAATGCATCTTAGTGCGGTAGTTTGTCATTTTATATTTCAATCTAATCTCCCACCCATAGAATCTAGTGACAGAACCTTGCTCCCTTAAACATGCGTGCTGCTTCACTAGTGCCTCATCTACTGCATCAAATTCAGCACTTGAAGAATAAGCTTTATATTTGATGATTTGAGATGGCAAATTCAAGAATGTCGGACTTCATTCTTTGACTAGGACAGTAGAGAGTACCTTTTCTTTGAAAGTCAGTATTTGCACACTGGAGTTGGATCTCTACATTCACAGGAAGGATGTCTGGCCATGGCTCACATCTGAGGGATGAAGACAAACTCAGAAGATGAGAGAATTTCAGTGTCCTCAGATGACATGGAACTATCCAAGCTGGATGCCCGTGCAGAAAGGCAAGGGCTACTTGCAGAAAAGGTACTTGTGAGGTAAATCACTTCAATTGTAGCCTTGTTTTGAATGTTGATGTCAGGTTTATAAACTCATCAAAATCAGGGTCCTTATATTGTAGTCTAAAGTCTAGTGACACCTCACATTGTCTCTTGTTGAAGTACACCGACTTCCCCGAGTCCGTTGATGAGAAAGGATCAGAAGGAGATGAGTTATCAGATTCTTACAATATTTTATTGAGCTCACAAAGCAGATATATATCTGGAGACTCTGCTCTCTTAACCATACGAGTCTAAGGTTCCCCACAAGAGTCTGAGATTCTTCCTGGTAAGCAATAACTATATAGTGGGAACCGCACCCAGATGCACATCTTCTTTTGCCTTATTTAGCAATGTCTGGTAAAGATGCAAATATCATGGATGACCTATGACCGTGTGTGGTCGTGCATGTACCTGATAGAAGATTCTGGAAAGTGTGAAGTGTATGGTGTGTGTGTTTGTGTGTGTGTAAGTATTGGGGAAGGACAGTGTATCGTGTGTGTGTGTGTCTGTTGAGTGATGTATAAGTGTGAGTGTATGCTCTGTATGCTGCAGGGTTCACTGGGTGAAAGGTGCGGTTCCTGTTTTCTGCACAAGCTCTATGATTAATTATATGCTGATTAGCATGATGCTAGACATTTTGTTCCTTTCTTATCTCTACGTCAATCTTAAGCAAGTCACACTTCTAAGTATACTAAAGAGCAAAAGCAACCCCTTGATAAATGTATAATCCCACACTCTTTATCTCACTTTTAAGTTCCTCAACAGAGCCTGGTATTCCCAAAGGCAGGGTTACTTTTGAAGACTCATTTTCTCCTACAATGATATGTAAAACTGCTGAAGAAGCCATGCTGATCAACAGGTTATTCTAAAAAAGCAGAAGAAGAAAATGATTAAAACTCATATTTAATGGAATTCTACTGAGTAGAAAGTATCCAATCATCATGAGTACACGTTTTATAAAAGCATCATTTAGTTTAAAGGAAGTATTCCTTAAGCTGTCATACAAAAGTAAAAAATAACATTTTCCTCCTTTACTGGACAGATTCAGGTGTGGTATGCCAGAAGGATTGGGCTTTCAGAGGTCTTGTTAATTATTTTTATAACTCCACACTCTTAAGTGACATCAGTGACATCACCACTTGCCCCTGGATCAATGAAAGACTTTACATTACTTGTATCTCACATTAAGTGGTATTCACTTAACTCATTCATTGTTAAACTATTATATTAAGTACAATTTAATGAATCTGCCATGTCATTTTTCACAATTCCAACTTTGAAATCGTTAAGTGTATATGTCTGGTGCTTTCTGTTCTTGCGAGTTTGATATGTTCTATAAATAGTTTTTTGAAAGAAACAATTATCAAACACAAACACAGAACAGATGGATTCATGTCTTTTTAGATGGATGTTAACATGAGTAAAAAATGCTCCCAACGAGGCAATGTCACTAAATGAACAATGATGGCAGCTAAATGTTGCAATGTTGCAATGCAATCTTTGACATGTCTGATCAAAATGCGATCTACACAGGTGACTCCGAAGTGCATTTCAAGTTTTAAATGTGCATGGGCTTTTTGAATATGTGCATGGATAAAGGTGTCTGCGGCCAAAGTGACCATGTTTCAACCTGCAGTGCTTCTATATCTGATATATTGTAGTTACTTCTGCAGCACAATCTTTACACTTCCAGATTTATGGGACTGAAAATGAAACAAAACAAAATATGACTATCCCAGTTTATCTTTAAGATAAACTTTGACCCTTCATTAATAAAGTTGAGTACATTTAAAACCAAATACAAAGACCCCTGATGGAAGATCACATAGGAGGAGGAGAGACCCTGCCCGGAGGAAGCCCGGGGCCCCCTTCTGGAGCCAGGCCCAGAGGGAGGACTCGTCGGCGAGCGCCTGGTGGCCGGGTTTGCCATGGAGCCTGGCCGGGCACAGCCCGAAAAAGTTACATGGCACCCCCCTCTACATCCTTTGGACCCACCATCCATCAGAAGATCCGCAGGGGTCGGGTGCACATGGGTGGCGGTGAAGGCCAGGGGCCTCGACGGACCAGACCCGGGCGGCAGAGGCTGGCTCTGGGGACGTGGAACATCACCTCTCTGTGGGGAATGGACGCTGCCAGCAATCTTGGTTCTGAACGTGCCTGATGGATGGACGCTATCTCTGAGTTAGATCATGGTGGGGCTGAGCCTCCGACGCTACAGTCTTGGCTGAGCACCGCGACGTTGGAGTTTACTCCGGTGAACGAGAGGGTCACCTCCCTATGCCTTCGAGTAGCGGAGGGGAAAACTCTGACTGTTGTTTGTGCATATGCACCAAGCAGCAGTTCAGAGTATTCGGCCTTCTTGGAGACCATGAATGAAGTCCTGTATGGGGCTCCAGTAGGGGACTCCATAGTTCTGCTGGGTGACTTCAACGCACATGTAGTCAATGACGGAGTTACCTGGAAAGGCGTGATTGGGAGGAACGGCCCCCCTGATCTGAACCTGAGTGGGTGTTTGTTGTTGGACTTCTGTGCTAGTCATGCATTGTCTATAACAAACACCATGTTCAAGCATAAGGATGCTCATAAGTGTACATGGTACCAGAGCACCCTAGGCCGAAGATCGATGATCGATTTTGTAATCATTTCATCTGATTTGAGGCCACATGTTTCAGACACTCGGGTGAAGAGAGGGGCGGAGCTGTCAACTGATCACCATCTGGTGGTGAGTTGGGTCAGGGGGTGGAGGAAAACTCTGGACAGACCTGGTAAGCCCAAACGGGTAGTGCGGGTGAACTGGGAACGTCTGGTGGAGGTCCCTGTCCGTGAGACCTTCAACTCAAACCTCCGGCGGAGCTTTTCTGGCATCCCTGTGGAGGTTGGGGACATTGAACATGAGTGGGCAATGTTCAAAGCCTCTATTGCTGAAGCTGCAGCGGAAAGCGGTGGTCTCAAGGTCTTAGGTGCCTCAAGGGGCGGTAACCCTCGAACACTGTGGTGGACACCGGTGGTCAGGGAAGCCGTCCGACTGAAGAAGGAGGCCTTCCGGGATTTGTTGTCTCAGAGGACTCCGGAGGCGGTTGCAAGGTACCGATGGGCCCGAAGGACTGCAGCCTCTGCTGTGGCAGAAGCAAAGCAGCGGGTGTGGGAGAAGTTCGGAGAAGTCATGGAGAAGGACTTTCGGTCGGCACCAAAGTGTTTCTGGAGAACTGTTCGCCATCTCAGGAGGGGGAACCGTCCAAGCTGTGTACAATAAGGATGGAACCCTGTTGACCTCAACTGGGGAGGTAATTGGGCGGTGGAAGGAACACTTTGAGGAACTCCTAAATCCAACTGACACGCCCTCTCTAGTAGAGGCAGAGCTGGAGGCTGATGGGGGTTTCTTGTCAATTTCCCTGTAGGAAGTCACTGAGGTAGTCAAACAACTCCACAGTGGCAAAGCCCCAGGGATTGATGAGATCTGCCAAGAGATGCTAAAAGCTTTGGGTGTAGAGGGGCTGTCTTGGATGACACGTCTCTTCAACATTGCGTGGAAGTCGGGTACAGTGCCCAAGGAGTGGCGGACTCGGGTGGTGGTTCCTCTGTTCAAAAAGGACCAGAGAGTGTGTGCCAATTACAGGGTATCACACTTCTCAGCCTCCCTGCTCTACGCCAGGGTGCTGGAACGGAGGGTTCGGCCAATTGTCGAACCTCAGATCAAAAGGAACAATGCGGTTTTCGTCCTGGTCGTGGAACAACTAACCAGCTCTTTACTCTCACAAGGATCCTGAAGTGGGCTTGGGAGTATGCCCATCCAGTCTACATGTGCTTTGTAGATCTGGAGAAGGCAAATGACCGGGTCCCCCGGGAGATACTGTGGGAGGTGCTGCGGGAGTATTGGGTGAGGGAGCCCTTCTTAGGGCTATCCAATCCTTGTACATCCAAAGCGAGCTGTGTCGGAGTACTCGGCAGTAAGTCGGACTCTTTCCAGGTGGGGGTTGGCCTTCGCCAGGGCTGCACTTTGTCACCAATCCTGTTTCTGATATTCATGGACAGGATATTGAGGCGTAGCCGTGGCGAGGAGGGGCTGCAGTTCAGTGGGCTTGGGATCTCGTCACTGCTTTTTGCGGATGATGTGGTCCTGATGGCATCATCGGTCCGTAGCCTTCAGCTCTCACAGGATCGGTTCGCAGCAGAGTGTGAAGCGACTGGGATGAGGATTAGCACCTCTAAATCTGTGGCCATGGTTCTCAGCAGGAAAAAGATGGAGTGCCAACTCCAGGTAGGGAATGAGTCCTTACCCCAAGTGAAGGAGTTCAAGTACCTCAGGGTCTTGTTCACGAGTGAGGGGAGACTGGAACAGGAGATTGGCTGGAGAATCGGAGCAGCAGGGGCGGTATTGCACTCGCTTTACCGTACCGTTGTGACGAAAAGAGAGCTGAGCCGTAAGGCAAAGCTCTCGATCTACCAGTCAATTTTCGTTCCTACCCTCACCATGGTCATGAAAGCTGGGTCATGACCGAAAGAACAAGATTGCGGGTACAAGCGGCCGAAATGGGTTTCCTCAGGCGGGTGGCTGGTGTCTCCCTTAGAGATAGGGTGAGAAGTTCGGCCATTCACGGGGAGCTCAGAGTAGAGCCGCTGCTCCTTTTCATTGAAAGGAGCCAGTTGAGGTGGTTTGGGCATCTGGTAAGGATGCCTCCTGGTCGCCTCCCTAGGGAGGTGTTCCAGGCACGTCGAGCCAAAACCAAAACCACTGCAGCCAAAACCAAAACCAAAACCTTTTTTTGTGCATGTAACAGGTTTGCTAAGTGAAAAAGCCCAAAGTTTACCCCAAAGGGAGTTTCCATCTCTCACAGAAAACACTGCTCTGAACTGCCTGGAAACAGCTTCTTTGTAGTCCAACCTTTCCTTCCACTTTCTTTTGACGTCACAAGAAAACACACATCATAATGCTCGCCTAGCAGCTAGTCAGACACGCCCTCAAAAACACCAGTGAAAAAACACACTGAGCTGCAGCACACAGTGACAAGATGTCCGCCTGTTGTGTCTCATCTCCCTTCCGAACATTAGCTAGCCTCCAGGCAGTCAATAGACATAAAATTGTTACCATAATGTAGAGACAGCTCAGTTAAAAGGAGGAAAGATACATTTGTTACATATTATTAAATCACTACTCTGAAATGCTTGCTCCATTCTTTGTTGCTATGCTGGTAAGGGAAACATATAGAGCTGAACTGAAGCCGTTTACCGGCTTTTCAAGACCCGCCCTACTCTGCTTCTGATTGGCTAGTAGTCCTTAACTAGGTACTGCGCATGTGCAGCTTCCAACTAAGATCTTGTACAAGTAAGATGCATCACTCCATAGCTAAAAGCGAGTGATCAAAACACAGGATGAAAAGAGGATTTGCAGTATGACAAAAAATAAAGTGTTTTTTTGAAAATGAAACCATGAAACCTGTTCTGGCACACCCCCTAAATAAAATGAAGAACCTGAAAATGAGCATAATATGACCACTTTAAAGAGGCAGGTTGATGGTAGAATTTTATCATTAAAGAAGCTCATCAGGTTGTTATTTCTATAGGGTTATAGGAATACATGTTTCAATAGAGCTGTGACTCTCAGTCAGCCTGGCTATAGAACTGAACAGAAACCTGGAGTTGTTCTTATTTTCCACTATTAATGACAGATAATAACGCTGCTCGGGCATTTTGGGGCCCTTCCTATAGATTTTATTTATCATTGATCTTGCAATATTAAATAAGATTCTTCCAGATTTGTGGAACACCATTTACTTTCAGGTTTCCACAATGTTTGCTTTAATTTGCAAGTTTGGGATTCATACCATGAAGCTAATCTTCTTTGTTTTATTATCTTCTTTTTTAGAGGGGTAATAGAGTTGAGTGTCTTTCGTAGTGAGTCTGCAGAAATTCTTTGTGCCCATGTGGGAACGTTGGAAGGAGGAGAGAAGTGCAAGAGGGGATACAAGGGCCAAAGCTGACCGACTTCTTAAAAAAGCACTTAAAGGTTAAACTTTCTACAGCATTAGCTGCTGTGAAGCACTATTTTCCCTTTGTGAGGCAGTGGCAAAATCCAGTTTTGTGCTCTTGGTGTTACTGAGTATGTGAACCTTTTGCTGGAGTGAGTTGATGGCATAGTGACAGATGTGATCAACAAGGTGACCTGAATAGTCTAAAAATGCCTGCAAAGCTGAATCTGCATTTATTGTCAGACCAGAGAGACAAAAGCACTGTCACAGGCAGCCTATGAGGTCAGATGGAGAGCAAAATTCTACGAAGCAGAAGATTCAACCAGGGTGGAATGACAGTCTTCTCAGGGAGAAGACTTTCCTCTAAAAATTGAAAGCCGTCTGCAGTGATGGATGCACATTCTCTGTATCTCTCCATAGATGGTATCAGTTGTACCATATACACACCATATACTCATGCATGTGCATGGAGACATCATTGAACAATTGGATACACCTCAGTGAGAATCCCACGCAAGAACACTTTTGGAAAAAACCATATGGTAAGAACACTTTTTCATTCACTGCCACTGTACAGTATGCCTAAATGCAAAGTGTTGGACAAGTTACTCAAATTGTAATAAGTTATTTTTTACTTATTACTCATTTAAAAAGTAATAATATTATTTTACTCATCAAAAATATCTAGATAAGGTACTATATTACTTTCAACAAAGTGACAGACAGCCTTTTCAACAGCTCATTTAAGAATGAGAACACCGGTAAACATGCCCGAATCGACAATAACATTTCATATCACCATTCACAGGTTAACAACGTAGCCCAAAGGTTATATTGTGTTTAATAAAAAATACTCGACTGAGATACCACTATATACAACTGTTGTTTATTTGATACACATAATATAGCAGTGAGTGCAGCGGTTAACATCAGATTGTATTTATGCTGGATGGAGAGAGCAGTTCCGCTGTATTTATACCCTATGTGGGTAAGGGAGCTCGATTTGGCTGTGAGGGTGACTCCAACCACAGTTCACTCTGTGTTGGAGTGGAAGTGGCAAGGGTTTAGTTTTGGAAAGGATCGTGGAGAACATTAGGGCGGGAACAGGTAATCACAAACAGTAGGAGGGCAGACAAGGACCTGAAACTATTACATTATTACTGTTTTGGAAATAGTAATCCCTTACATTACTAGTTACTTGGAAAAGCAATAATATTACAGTAGTATCGTAACTGCCTAACACTGGTGTTGGGGTATGGGCCATTTTGTTTGTGTGTAGAGAAAGCCTCAAGATGGCTATGGCTCAAGAGAGGAGATCCATGGGGGCAAAGTAGCCAGATTCACCACCTGGACACAAGGGGGGGGATGACCACTCTGACCAGATGGATTCAGCAGTACTAGACCAAAGCAATGGACAAATGAAAACGAGCAAGCAGTGTACATGTGGTAAAATCTACAATGATCATCGTTAGCATCGCAATCGAACGGTTTGGTGAAGAAGATATGAAAAAAGATCAGGATCCTCCGCCGGGCAGAGTGGCACCAGAGGCGCCGCCGCGAAAGAGCCCGAATACGAGCTGCATTCTTTGACAACCCCTTTAAGCATGCTGCTGATAGACCCTTCTGGGCCTTTGTGCAGTTCAACATGGCAGAGCTGCAGCTGAAGGAGGTTCGAGAGGTTGTCAGGAAAGCGAGCAAGTTCTGCTTGTGTGTCGAAGCCAAGATCTTCTTCAGTGCTGTCTCCAACCGGCTGTGCACCTTCCTCTCAAAGAACAGGTTTATCGACACATCAGTTCAGAAGGGGGGAATCGCAGGAATGCCTGGATGCTTGGAACACACAGGTGTGGTGACGCAGCACATCAGAGAGGCCAGAGAGAACAAGGGCAATATGTCAGTGCTGTGGCTCGATCTGGCAAATGCATATGGCTCAATACCACACAAACTTGTGCAGCTCACTCTGATAAAACAGCACGTCCACAGCAGAGTCGCTGATTATTACAACAACTTCAGGATGAGAACCTCTTCAGGAGCAGTGACATCAGGCTGGCACAAGATTGAAATTGGAATCATCACGGGCTGTACCATCTCTGTAGTTCTATTCTGGTCCTAGTCCTGGCCATAAATATGCTCACAAAGTCTGCTGAACCAGAGTGCAGAGGGGCCCAAGATGGGGTGCCTGGATATGATGGGAGAACGCGATCGAGAGGAGGGTGACAAGGGCGGAACTGTGGTCCAAACAAGCCATCACCTTCATCAAAGCTTGAGTGCAGCCAAGACCAGCTGCGAAAACATCTGCAAGCATCCTGGTCCCTGTGAGGGACTGGCAGCTGTTGGTGGACCTGGAGCAGCAACTCAAGTTCTCTATCCACATTGTGACTACCACCGAGACCAGATGTTGTTCTCTTTTCTGAGTCTACCAAACAAGTGGTTCCATTGGAGCTAACAGTCCCTAGGGAAGACTGCCTGAAAGAGGCCTTTGAAAGAAATCTTGCCAAGTAGAAAGGACTGGTCAGCGGGTTTCGACAAGCCGGACGGAGAGCAAGGTGTCTTCCAATAGAGGTCGGATGCAGGGGCTTTCATACCAGACAGTGCATAGCTGCTGTTGTATGTTTGTGTATGCTTGCTAAATTTTACGGTGTTAATTTGTCTTCCCTATGAGCCAGTGCCCAGCCACCGTAACAGCTTTAGTATGTAGGTTGTAAGAACACATTTACTTGTTCTTTGCTGATTGTGCAAAACCAGTGGTATGGTGTTATGATCTGGCTCAAGTGGCCACAACAAAAGGTAGAAACACCATGGCAAACATTTAACAAAATATGTTTATTTAAACCAGAATAAACCAAATTCAGAATTGTGCTAAATTAAAGTTATTAAACTATGGGGTATGAACATCCATGGTTTTAATAGTGTCAGGGCAGGATGATGGATGCATGGATGGGTGTGTGTGTATGTATGTGTGTGTGTGTGTGTGTGTGTGTGTGTGTGTGTGTGTGTGTGTGTGT
Source organism: Lepomis macrochirus (assembly GCA_024633595.2). Lineage (NCBI taxonomy): Eukaryota > Metazoa > Chordata > Actinopteri > Centrarchiformes > Centrarchidae > Lepomis > Lepomis macrochirus. The sequence continues at coordinate 524,952 of JALXJV020000025.1, read as the reverse complement.
GTTAATAATAATAATCAGTCAGTCAATGCCTGATGTATATCAGAGGCCATATTTGACATAGCTGCTGTCATTTCCATCTCTAATTTTTTTTTTTTTTTATTACAGTACAATTAGGGGAACGAAACCCACCTGGGTTTATACAGAGTTCCACTCCACTTACATAAATAAACAACAAAACAAACCAAAACAAACAGAAGACACGCAAACAAATTACTTGAATAATAAAAGAGTGGGAAAACATTATCAGAAACCTGATTATCCTTTTAACTTAAAGTTACAAATGTTGAAGGGTGATGGTAAGAAAGATTAAAAGTGAAGAGCAACCTATGAAGTATACTACAGGAAACTATAACCAAATGTTGTCATAGTAAAATCAACAGATCTTTCAACTGTTTTTTAAAGACAAACAAAGAGGACATAGATCTTAGGGACAAACTTAACTTACTCCATAATGGAGGACCCCTGAAGCTGAGGTCAGTTTTAAAGCCTGAAGTTCTAGAGAATGGTAAGACTAGATTTTTTTCACTATGCCTTGTTTGATGGATATGAGTATCTGAAATTAAAGTAAAAAAGTGTTGTAATGTTGGTGGAAGGTCTTCTCTCTTGTAAATAAACTTATGGATGAATATGCATGATATATGCATATTTAGACGAGTAAGAAATCATCCGTAAGAACTTTTGAATTTTAGAAATTTTTGCCAGATAAGTGGGAAAAGTAGCACCCCAAACAATATTGCAATAATTCATAAAGGGGAATAAAAAGCTATAGTAAAGCGTTAGATGAGCAGATGAGTGAATTGAAGGTAAAACAATTTTTAGAATATTTAACATTTTAGAGGATCTTGTACAAACTAGATCAACATGTTTGGACCAAGTCAAACCTTCATCAATCAGGACACCGAGAAATTTTGTAGAAGCCACTTGATTAACTAGAGCTCCATCAATTTCTATACAAGCATGTTCTTTGGGGTAAAATTTGTTAATATTGTGAAATATCATAAAGTTGAATTTTTTAACATTAAGCGTTAGCTTGTTAGTGCGAAACCAATTTGATAATATTTTTAACTCGTCATTAACATGTTGTATCAAGGTGACAAAATCCTCATGGACTGCAATGAGATTGGTGTCATCAGCAAATAATATGGGTAGGAAATGTTTACAACAAAGGAATAAATCATTAATATAAATTAGAAACAATAAAGGACCCAATATAGAACCCTGAGGAACCCCAAATGAAATTTTAGAAGTTTTCGAAAAGAAACCATTAAAATAAACAAATTGTTCTCTGTTAATAAGGTAAATGCGGAACCAATCTAAGGCAGAACCCTCCGCACCGATCTATCTAAGCTTAGAAATCAAAATATCATGTGAAACAGTATCAAAAGCCTTACTTAAATCAAGAAAAACACAGAGAGCAATTTTTTTTATTATCAAGGGCATTTGATATATAATTTACAAGCTGTATTAATACATGTTCTGTTGAATATTTTTTTCCGAAACCCATATTGATGTTTGTATATAATGTTATTAACAATTAAATGTTTGTTTAGTCGTTCGTAGACGAGTTTCTCAAATATTTTAGAGATACAAGGCAGAATGGATATGGGACGATAATTGCTAAACATATTTATATCACCTGATTTAAAAATGTATAATGTGTCTAATGTATAATACACACTCCTTTGTGTACATTTACGTTGATGTGCTGGTGAGCTGGAAATCAATTCAATCTGTTCCCGTTGTCATTGCAGAGCATCTTCTTCCTGCCTGTCAGATGAGCAACGCTCTCTACTGCTCTTTATTTAGTACTGATTAGATCCAGGGGCTTCCTGTGTCATCAGCACCTGCATGGTGATGTGATCTAGCTCAGCTCACAAACATCAAATTTTATTACCAAAAATAAAATACATAAAATGCTTGTGATTGGAAGGTTTCCGGTTCATAGTTCATAGTCCGGTTCACATATTACTATTACTATTAAAATTCAAAGCCGTCCACAATGTGTCTCCTTCCATCTCATTCCCTGCGGTTTTCTACAACAAATCTTTGGGCACTAGCACCCATCAGCCTCAGTACAATGGGTGCTAGGGTCGTCCTTGTTTTTTGATGCTTTGTTTTAATGATGCTAAGTATTATTGCTGCTTGCTGCATTTTATGATGTAAAGTGACCTTGAGTGTCATGAAAGACGCCATAAAATAAAATGTTTATTTATTACTATTTTACTACATGCCACATTCACCACATTCACACAGTGACTGTACAGCCATCAGGAGCAATGTGGGGAGTGTTGTGCCCAAAGCCACAACATCAGACTGGAGGAGCGGTTGATCAAACTGCTGACCTTCTGATTAGTGGCTGCACCTCCTGATTGACAGCTCAGTGAAATGATTAATGAATGAAAAAGCAGGAGAGGTTAGATTGTTTATTTTCGATAGTCCTGTAATTAAAGATTGATCTGATTGTAAATATTTATCTAGTATGCTCTGTGTTTGTAGTGTGAAAAGAACTATAACTTTCAATTCATTGTGCAGCTGTACGTAGTAGAGTGACAAATAAATGAATAAATAAACCTTGACATTGTTGCATGTAAGCAGGGTGTGATTTGTGTAAAAAAACAGAGCGGGGAATTTTTTTTTTCTCCATTAAAATACACCAACCAGCAGGGACACTACGCAAGACGAAAGAGTGGAGATTACAGCCAGAAAGAGAGAGGCTGCTTGATCAGAGCCAAAGTAGCACATTTTAAAATAAATATAAGCCTAACAAATCGATCCGTACCGTGAGTTTTGTTTTCAGTTGCATCACATTTTTGTAAATATTTGATTATATCTTTTCATTTGACAACACTGAAGAACTTTACACTTTACACTTTGCTACAATGTAAAGTAGTGAGTGTACAGCTTTGCAGTCCCCTCAAAATAACACAGCCATTAATGTCTAACCATTGTTTCCATGTTGGAGGTTTTTTGGCTGCAAGTCTTCCATGAAGGCCTCTTCTGAACAGACTTTTCCGGGCAATATATGGTGGTACCAGGGACCCACTGTTTTCTGCAGCTCTGAGCTGATGGCACTGCTGGATGTTTTCATTGTGAAGGGAAGTAAGCATGATGTGTTTTTGTCTGCTTCGGTAAGTTTCTTTGTATATGTATTCTTAAAAGTATTTCATCATACACCTGTATGATGACCTCTCTCTCTTGCCCTCTCTCTCTCTCTCTCTCTCTCTCCCCCTCACCCCCAACCGGTCAAGGCAGATGGCCGCCCACCCTGAGCCATGGTTCTGCTCGAGGTTTCTGCGTCTTAAAGGAAGTTTTTCTTTGCCTGTGTCGCCTAGTGCTGCTCTTGGTGGGAATTGTTGGGCTTCTGTAAATAACTTCAGAGTACGGTCTAGACCTGCTCTTTATGAAAAGCGCTGTGAGGTAACTGTTGTTGTGATTTGGCGCTATATAAATAAAATTGAATTTAATTTAATTTAATTGAACTGACATATGCCTACAATAACAATAATACCTGACTTTAAACCTGGTGCAGTTTTGAAGGCAAAGGGTGGTCCCACCAAATATTCATTTGATTCAGATTTTAAGCAGTTGTATTTTAAGTAATGTGATCCTTTTCAAAGTTATCCAGCTAACCTTCAAACACAGTGATAGACTGCTCTATGGAGTTACCAAGTTTGGTAATTATCCACCTGGGAATACTAGGAATAAGCCTGCACTTTGCTGCTTTGGGCTTAAACTTGCATTAGTTGATTTATTTTTGGCCACTTGCAAGGATAAGTTGCAAGGACAAGACAATGATCCTATAAAGTTCATATATTATGAATGTGTTAGCTAAATTTGACATCAGACACAGATCAACACTAGCATTTATTTGGAGTAGTGTGTGTTTCCATCTGAAAAATGTAAAAACCAATATTCACTCACCTTTTAGATCTGGTCTCCACCAACTCTAGCTAGCTAGCCTCTAACTGCCTGTCTGCTGTTTGGTGCCGAGGAGACTTTTTCACAGAAAATCATTGCCTGCTGCTGCAGGAAACCAGGTGTATTAGAGCGGTGAAAGGGAACCAGAGCAGTGGGCCATGAAACCAAAAAATGAGCTTAAAGAGGCTAAAACACTGAGAGAGCTGAATAAGCGGTGAGTTTGTGATATTGGCTGGGTTTAGCACTGCAAGCATCACCTTTCACATTAAACATAGTCATGTTATCCGTTGTTAATCTAACATTAATACGTGCTGCTTTATAATTTAATTGAGTTTCATATCCACTCTCAAACCCAAGTGCCTGAATGTCAACTAGCTAAATTAAATGTTTTTGCTTTTTGCTTTATTACTTATGATTTTCTGAATAGTATTAAAAAGTACTAAAAACTCAAAAAGCTATGAACTATCACTCTTGGTCTTATATCATTCTGATATTTGTAATGTCACATGTAAGCCATGTAAACAGTATGGTCATCTTAATGTGGATGAGTTGATTTATCTCCTTTAATCCTTTATGGTTGATGCTAATTTGTAGTGAAAAGATCAGAGTCCCATGGTGCTGAGGCGCAAATTATGCAAATAATAAAGTTCCCATGATCCTACAGTGCAGACAAGAGGAGAAGCACAGCCACAGAGGGCTGAGCCACTGCTAATATACCTATTTTGTGTTGGATAATCAATAGAGACGGCGCTGCCTCTGTGTGAATACCCTCCCCTGTTTAAAACTCCCCTGTATTAAACTCTGCTCTCAGAGGGGGCAGTAACACCGACTGGCACGGCAGAACATGACTTGTAGACTTTATTTCAAATCTTACTCATGAGGTATTATAAGCCACTTAAACAGCATGAGATTTTTTACAGATTGCATTCACAGTATTACACAATATGGTAGAATACAGGTGATTGAATGCATGTCATAATGTACAACAATGCGTATTGTCTGATTATGATTCAATAATTGAGTTTAGTTCTGCACGATTTAGAGAAAAGGACATATTATGATTATTGTGGACAATATTGCAATTTGTGATTGTGATTCAATATTATGGAAAAAAATGTTACTGTGAATGATGCTGTGATCTAATTGCTTGATTATCAAGGAAAATGCACAAAGTACTGACATTTTGAAATGTGTATTTCTCAGCTCAAACAAAGTTAAACAAACATAAGATGAAATACAGGGTTTTTCTGCCACCAGTCCAAAAATACTGATTTTGCCACACTGTAAACAGCAGAGGAACTAGTATAAATAAGTAGTTTAATTTTATAATATTAAATAAAAAGTATAGTTAGTGTTAATCTATTAATTACTGCATTCATTGTAGTTTCATATAACAGTATAGTATTTTATCACTGGTTCAGTGTACAGCTGTTTCATTTCTGTGGGTTGTTTTATTCATTAAATTCTTGTGCAAAAAGGCTCTACATTGGTCTCTAATTTGTTAATACTATGTAGAAACTTGTCAATAATCATATTGTTCAAAATTTGAAAGTGTGGTGAAACACGTCAGACCTTTTTTTTTTGTTTTTTTTTTTAAAACCTGTCCTGCCCAGCAGCCTGGTATAGAGTATGAAGAGCTGGATACCATGCTGTGCCAGACCGATTTTACTTTAACAAGAGTAATTGTATACTCCTTTGTCTGTTTTATTATTTATTTAATTATGTAAATGGCAAGTCGGACTATGTTTTAAATAATTAGCGGAGGGTAGGGGAGGTGGTTTATGGGGAGTTGTTGTCTTTAATGTCACTCGCACACTTCTCATAAATCATTTTTCTGGTTTGCACAGATCTGTTTTTAGGTGCATACTTTAGGTGCATTAGGTGCACTCTATGCACACACAGAGAGGACAGCATCACATACACGACATACTTTCAAAAAAATGTTTTTATTAAATTGCACCTTTTTTACCGTTATGTAATCGCAATGGATGACATCATGATTGCAACTGGTGACTCTAAATTGTCCAAACTGTGTTTGTCTATGTGTGGCCCTGCGACGGACTGGCGACCTGTCCAGGGTGTACCCCGCCTTTTGCCCGATGCCAGCTGGAATTGGCTCCATTATTATTATATTATTTGCAACTCATCAGTGAGACAGTGTTGCACTGGGTGATGTGTACCTTCATCACATTGAAGACAGAATGTAGTTTATTCAATAGCACTAAATCCCCAGCTGAATGTACTGTTTCATCCTGTTTAAGTAATGTCTGTTTAAAACTAAGTGGCCGGGAAATTAGTTTTTTCAAGAAATTAAATACATATTCATTACCCTTTTTATACAGTAGATTTAGATTCACATTGCGTTGGTCTGCTCATGGGATTTGTTAACAATATGGAAAATGTAGAATATAATGTAGAATATCATCAGGCTTAGATGTAAGTATAGGAGGTTTTGATTTATTGGTAAGCTGTGTTAATATTTAAAACAATGTATAAAAAAGCAGTGTGATGTTTGAGTAATAATTAGTTTGTCAAGTCTGAATATTCAGAATGATAATTCAAGATACAGTATATGGTCAAAACTGTACTTTTGGTCTGAGGCTGTTTTTCCTGGTTTGGGTTAGGCCCCTTAGTTTGAATGATGGTAGTTCTGGCTTCCACCCAATCCAATGCCTTTGGATCCATAATTGGAAAAAAAAACCTATCACGTCTGTGAAAGTTTCCTGCACAACTTAGCTAGCTACATAGCCACATAAAGAAATACACAGAGAAATGGTTACAACTGTATAAGATCAATGCAGCACGTTTTACTGTAACTCCTGTCTGGCTCCTCAGATGCTAAATGTTCCACTATGCTCAGCAACTCATGTCTAATGTGAGACGGATGACAGTGAACCCAAAACGTTACATACTGTTGGTGGAACCCAACCAGAAATCAGCTAATGTTAACAAAGTGTCAGACACAATAAAGTTTAATAGAACTTTATAATAACTACACACTATGAAGCAGTTAAGTATTAGTCTAAATGAGGCATAGACAGATTCAGATTCCTGAGTCCCATGTTTGTGCTGCAGCCACATAGACATGATTACATCTGTATCTGCTGTAAAAAGGCAGGGAGAGATGAGAGACCTCTGTAATTCAGCAGCATTAAAACAGCCTGCAGGGAAGGAAGGCCGTGATTAAATTTGTTAGTCTGAGACAGACCCTTTACATTTTGTGGGTAACCCAATTTTGGCTGTGTATGCCAGCGCCAGTGAAAACACTGCTCCCTGAACTGCTGCCATCCAGCAAGCCACCATAAATCATCTGCGCTGTTTCATCTGGTGAAGGAGCGGCAGGGCAAAATATCATCCAGCGCTGACATCCATGCCTTTCAGGCTATGGTTTCCATCAGCTGGAGACCCACTGCCTCCTCTGTTCTCATTTGCAGGCTAACCCCATATGCTATATGAGACTGTATGTAACTACCTCAAATAGCATGCTAAACAGCATGATCTTATAGCGCAGTGTAATTTCCAATCAAGAAAGAAATTTCAGCAAAACTGCCTCATTCAGCTGTAAAGCTATTTTCATAGTTAAATCATGTATATGATTGTTAAAATACTTTTCATTGATTTGTTGCTCAGTAATATGAGTTTCAATCTGGCAAACACAATTGATTTGGTTATGAGACACCATGCACTATATTTGGCAGAATTTGATAGGATTATTATGTCATACATGAATGGCACTTTTTTCCTGCATGGGGATGATACTGTGATCACATAAGTGCAACCAGGTCTTTTTTAATAGCATGTAAGATTAGATTAGATTAGATTATACTTTATTCATCCCACAACGGGGAAATTCCCTTGTTACAGCAGCATTAAACAATAAAAAGCAGAACAATCAAACAACCAGTAAACACAGAAGAAGAAGAAAAAAAAAAACACAAGCAAACAATAGACAACAGGCAGGCTGGAGAAAAAAAATAAAAAGTAAAGTGACGTCAAATTAAGGTATTGTAAAGTGCATATACAATCTTGCTGTGTAAGTGACATTGAAAATTGTAATTGTAATGTAATTAAAAGTAAAAAGCAGAAGTATGTATGCAAGATTGCCAGTGACCAAAAATAATATTGAAAAGTAAATTACTTTTTAATGTAATGGGTAAAGAATATATATACATATACATATATACACACACACACATATATATATATATATATATATATATATATATATATATATATATATACACACAAATACATACACATACACATATATATATATATATATACACATATATATTCACATACACACATATATATACAAAAACGCAAATAATAGTAAAGATATGCAGGAAGTGTGTGGAACAGAAAAACGGAAAACTACAACATAATCATGTAATACAGGTATTGTAGAGTCTGACAGCGGCCGGAATGAAGGACCTGCGATACCTCTCCTTCTTACACCGTGGGTGTATCAGTCTTCTGCTGAAGGAGCTGCTCAGGGACCCCAGTGTGTCGTGCAGGGGGTGAGAGGTGTTGTCCATGATGGATGTCAGCTTAGCTAACATCCTCCTCTCCCCAACTTTCTCTATAGGGTCCAGAGGACAGTCCAGGACAGAGCTCGCTCTCCTGATCAGTCTATTGAGTCTGCTCCTGTCCCTGTCCGAACTGCCCCCCCTCCAGCAGACCACAGCATAAAGGATGGCAGAGGCCACCACAGAGTCATAAAAAGTCCTGAGAAGAGTCCTGTACACTCCAAAGGACCTGAGTCTCCTTAACAGATGGAGGCGACTCTGGCCCTTCTTGTAGAGCGCATGGGTGTTGTCAGTCCAGTTCAGTTTATTGTTTAGGTGAACACCCAGGAATTTGTAGCTCTCCACAACCTCAATGTCCGATCCCTGGATGCTCACCGGTGAGGAGTGGGATGATTTCCTCCTAAAGTCAACAATCATCTCCTTCGTCTTGCTGGTGTTAAGCTGAAGCTGGTTGACCTCACACGAGCTGACAAAGTCCCTGATGACCGTCCTGTATTCCAGATCGTTCCCCTCAGAAACACATCCGACAATGACTGTGTCATCGGAGAACTTCTGGATGTGGCAGTGGGTGGTGTTGTGCGTGAAGTCTGAGGTGTAGAGGGTGAAAAGGAAGGGGGAGAGCACCGTACCCTGAGGGGCACCTGTGCTGCAGTGCACCCCGTCAGACACACAGTGATGGAGCCTCACATACTGTGGTCTGTTAGTGAGGTAGTCCGTTGTCCATGCAGCCAGGTGTTGGTCCACACCGGCACTCTCCATCTTCACTTTGAGCAGTGAAGGCTGAATGGTGTTAAAGGCACTGGAGAAATCGAAAAACATGACTCTCACAGTGCTCCCGCTGTCCTCAAGATGGAGCAGCGATCTGTGCAGCAGGTAGATCACTGCGCCGTCCACCCCAATCCCAGGCTGGTAAGCAAACTGCAGGGGGTCCAGCTGTGTGCCCACCAGGAGTCGAAGGTGACGCAGGATGATCCTCTCCATGGTCTTCATCAGGTGAGAAGTCAGGGCAACAGGCCTGAAGTGGTTTGGCTCCCTGGGGCGCGGCGACTTTGGTACTGGGACCACACAGGAGGTCTTCCACAGGGATGGGACCTTCTCCAGGCTCAGGCTCAGGTTGAATAAGTGCCTGAACACACCACAGAGTTGGTCAGCACAGTCCCTGAGGATGCTTGGGCTGATGCCGTCCGGGCCCGGAGCCTTCCTTGCCTTGATCTTTTAAATAAATAGGCTAGCTTTTAAATAAATAGGCTAGCTGTTGTGTTTGAATAAACACCATTCATGTTTAACTGTCCAATTAGGTGATTCAGAAACAAGTGCAGTTCATTGAAATCTGTATATATTATGACACAGATGAAAGTATTGCATGGCATTGTAAAAAATAAAAATGTCTATGGCAATATATGCATTCATCTAACGTCTAAGCTATGTATCCTGTTCAGGGTCATGTGGGTCAATACTCTGTGTGCTTTACAAACATCGGTGTCCCATCATACCTGTCAAGTTTTGGATTTGAAAATAAGGGAAATTTTCCGGTGCCCACCGCGAGCAGTCCGACCACCCCATCCAATCAGTAGGCTATCCCTTAAGTCAGGTGTTATAGCCTAAATGAACACAAAAGGGTATATATGAAGAGCATTTATTTACATGCTTATTTGCCTATTTTCTACATTTTATTTTCATTCCACACATTCTTTTAATTTCATATTGCTTTTCTTTTAAAGTTTTTCTTTTAATTTCACGTAACTTTTCTTTACTGTTTTGTGAGTTATTGCACAAATTTGTTGCAGACTTTGCATTCTTTAAGACTGTTCAGGAGTGTATTTCTGGGTTGGGCCAGAGTGGTTAATTTTACAGGAGAGTAGAGCGCAAACAGTTCTGTTAGGTGCCTTTGAGATGACGGCGGCTAACTTTCGCTAACTTGATAGTCTAACGTGAGCTGCAGGTGACTGCAGGGGCGGCAAACCAGGTTAGTCATATGTGTTGACTCAGCAGGAATGATATTAAATAAGTTGATCTACAGGAGAAAAATATTATATATAAACCAGCATGCCTTATGTTAAGTCAGCGCTGCGGAGCGCCGCATTAAGTCAAACGCACCTATTATTTTTAATAACGCAGGTTAAAATACAGTAGATTTATGGGAAAATACTAATACGGGAGGACGGCGGGAAAGAAGGGTAAAATACGGGACTTTCCAGGCCAAAACGGGACAGGCCTACTTGACAGGTATGTTTCCCATAGAAGCGGAACAGTGATCATGATATAACAAAAATGGTAGTTCTGGTACAAAGCAGAGATAATTAACATAACCCAATACATTAGAGATGCACTCAAACCATGGCTTTATAGGTTATTGTATCTGTATTTTGCAAAGCCAGATGTGTGCATATAGAGTGTTAGGTATGGTGTCTAAATCCTACTTTAACATTGTGGTGACATGTTCTTTATATGTAAGTCTGTGGCAGGCTGCTATGTTTACTATTTTAGATTCTGGTGCAAGCCTAGCAAAAGCTTGCTAAACATAGCACGATCTTGTAGCGCAGTGTAATTTAATTTAAGCAGGGACAGTGCACATTAAGCACAGATGCAACTACGCCAAGTTAGCCAAAAGACTAGTTTTCATCTGTAGTCCCTAGACAGCTGTACAGTCAAGCTAAAAAACCTAAAGAAAACAATTATAAAATTAATTTAACAATCAATTAAAATATATTAAATAAAAAGTATAAATATAAAATATAAAGACAAATATAAAGGATTGTGGGTATGTACAATATTTACATTATTAAGAGTTATTATGGTCAACCAAAAATGACTAGTGAATAAATAGCAGCAAAGAATATTGCACATTAATTATTAAACAGATAAAATTGCACCAAACTAGATAATACAGTCCAGTTACAAACTAACTAAGTATCCGTGTATCAGACACTTAGAGGGAGGAGTTATAAAGTTTGTGGCAGCATCCTCCTTTCTGACACCACCGACAGAGAGTCCAGCTCCCCCTCCCCACAACGTCACTGGTCTTGCGAATGAGTTTTTTGAGTCTGTTAGCGTCCGTTACCCTCAGCCTGCTGCCCCAGCATGCAACAGCAAACAGGATAGCCACCACAATCATCCAGCATCGTCCTGCAGATGTTGAAGAACCTCAGCCTCCTCAGGAATTAGAGACGGCTTTGGCCCTTCCTGTAGAGCAGTGGTTCTCAACCTTTTGTGGGCCAGCGCCCCCCTAACCACTATCCAGATCCCTTACCACCACCACCACCACCACCACCACCACCACCACCAAAAGATGTTGACTACTTGCCCTTATTAATATATTTAGATTTTTTTATTGTTACTATTATTATTAAAAACATGGAAAAGGTAACAAAAAAAGCCATGTGAAAACAGCAATAGTAATTATATTTAACTAAAAGGCGAATGTTCCTCCCAGAAGCTGTGTATGAAGCAAAAATACTGTTTTCTTGGATGGGGCACTTAATAAGTGGGGGTAGGCAAACTGGAGTGGGTCCAGGAGAGGGCTGACCATGGGCCGCAGCTGATCCAGAACCAGTCTCTCCAGGGTCTTCATGATGTGGGAGGTCAGTGCTACAGGTCTGTAGTCCTTGTATTCACTGGGACGTGGCGCCTTTGGCACAGGAACGAGGCAAGATGTCTCCCACAGCACAGGGACCCTTTGGAAACTCAGGCTCAGGTTAAAGACATTGTGAAGGATCCCACATAGCTGGAGAGCACAGGCTTTGAGCACCCCGGTACAGACACCATCAGGGCCTGTAACCTTGTTGGAGTGGAGTCTCCTCAGCTGTCTTCAAACCTGGTCAGCAGTGAGGCACACAGATAGAGAAGAGAAGGAGTCGTCAGGCTGGAGAGAGCTGTTAACCTGAGAGCCGGCTCTCTCTACAAAAACATAGCTTGCACAACAGTTAATTTCACACCCAAAATGCACCAAAACTACCAAAACACTCATTATCACATACTTTTACAAAAACACCAGCAGTAGTTCTCTCCAACAGCAACAATTTGCCACTAATAACACAATTACCTAAAAAACACTAACAACAGATAGCAGTGCAGTAGAGGCATCATTTTCTAGGAATCTTTTAAGTCAGTGGTTCTCAACCTTTTTTGGGCCAGCGCCCCCCTAACCACTATCCAGATCCCTTACGGCCCCCCCACCCACCACCACCACCACCACCAAAAAAGATGTTGACTACTTGCCCTTAATATATTTAGATTTTTTTATTGTTACTATTGTTATTAAAAACATGGAAAAGGTAACAAAAAAGCCCTGTGAAAAGTAATTATATTTAACTAAAAGGCGAATGTTCCTCCCAGAAGCTGTGTATGAAGCAAAAATACTGTTTTCTTGGATGGGGCACTTAATAAGTGGGGGGTATGGGGGTCCTCCCCCAGAAGATTTTGAGCATTAAACACTTAATTTCCTGCATTCTGGTGAAGATTTCTCCCCTAATTTCTGCACCAATTTAGGGTGGAAATGTCAAAAAAATTAGGTGACTATTCAAAATATATAATTATAATAGAATACAATGTAGTGAGCCTCTCAGGCATTTTTCTTGCTTTTAAATATTTTTCTCCTGTAGATCAACTTATTTAATATCATCCCTGCTGAGTCAACACATATGATTCAGTCTTACCTCCTCTTTTGTGGGGAAGTAACCTATTTAAATGTGTTTATGGCCCCTTTTCATCTCAGTGATAAATGAATCCGTTGTAACTCAGTTACTGACTGGACTTTAGCTCCTGTCAGTGTTTCCTACTGAATGACAGTGTAACTGTGCTGCAGCTGTACAGCTAACCTCGAAAACCCAGCTGTATTTTAACATTAACTTAGCTCTTCTTATTAGCTAGGCTCCTTACATGTTTTTTTAATAATAACTTCTTTTAGCTGAGTCTCCGACATTGGCTGCGTTGTGCACCTGTGTTCCCGAGGGAGAGAGAGGACAGATCGAGGGACGGGTGAGAGAGAGAGAGAGAGAGGGACTAGTGAGAGGCTGTGCTCCGCGAATTCGCGCTGCCTGCAGCTCTGCAGTCAAATACAATTTTAAATAGGCCTATTAAATAAATTAAAAATAAAAAATCAATATGTTGCGGTCAGCGTATTGTGGCGGGCCGCCACAAATAAATGAACGTATGGGAAATACTTTAACTTATCTGCTCATGTTCAAAACTTTCTGCACATTCAGAATCTGACACAGATCTGTGTTCTCTGACATGTAAAGAAAAAAAGACGTTATAGGAGACTAACGTCATTTAAAGCCTATTTAAAGAGAACTCATAATATTTTACTACATGCCCTGTACTGCATTATGTTACTGATTCGCTGTAGCCTAAGTATCCCCTCGCTGTCTGACAGACAAAACTGAATGAAAACGAAACTAACCGACAACACCTGTGATCACACAGAAAGCTCATGAATAATTCCACACACCTTAACTTCAGCATCTCTGATAAAGTGCTGCTAACAGTCCCCAACAGAGCGAGACAGGGCTTCAGTTTTTAACGTTACATTTTTATAGCCGAATTAAACAACTTAGCAGTTTGTACTGCTTTGGTACAAACTGTCTGCAACTCACAGCGCAAGGAGGGTCGACGTTATTCGCTGGTGTCGCAGCGAAGTTGCTTTCAGGGTGAGTCCGACAGCAGAATATCCCTCTTGTAAATGTGTAACAACTGCGATAACAAGACGTTCAAGGTGTATTCGTCAGAGAAATAAACACTTTCCCACCTAGAAAGAGAGCGTCAGTTTTCTAGAGTTTACACAGTAAACGCAATGTGGGTAAAATTTTAGAGATGAAACTCTGACTTCCCGTTCCCCTGAAGGCAGCACGAAGCTGCGCCACAAGTTGCTGATGGAGAAAAAATACACATTCTCGTCCAGTCGCAGTGGACTAAACTGGCAGGTTTTAATGTTGCAGACCACAGTTTTTTGCAAGTAGTTCATAGTTTAAACTCGTATTGTTGTGAATCTTAAGTGTAAACTCACCTTAGAATTTCCATCCAACAAACGCCCCCCAAAAGCAGCTCAGCGCCCCCCTTTTTAAAATATTGCTTCCAGCGCCCCCCATCGTCCTTGGAACGCCCCTTGGGGGGGCGGTACCGCCTCCGTTGAGAAACACTGTTTATTGTCTATGTGCACTCCCAGGTGTTTGTGATCCTCCACATTGTCCACACTGACCCCCTGGATGGAAACAGGGGTCACTGGTGCGTTTGTTGTCCTTAGAACCACAACGAGCTCCTTAGTCTTTGTCACGTTGAGCTGCAGATGGTTCTGCTCACACCCTGTGACAAACTCCCCCACCACAGGTCTTTACTCACTTCATCCAACCACAGCAGAGTCATCAGAAAACTTCTGAAGATGGCAGGACTCTGTGTGGTAGTTGAATTCTGTGGTGTAGATGGTGAAGAGGAAGGGAGAGGGACCATCCCCTGCAGGGCTCTGACACAGTATTGCAGGAGCACATACTGTGGTCTGCCAGTCAGGTAGTCAACAATCCAGGACACGAGGGGGCATCCACCTGCATCGCTGTCAGCTTCCCACCCAGCTGGGCCAGTCAGATGGCTCCCAGCGCTGGTCGGCTTGTTCAGGTGAGGGTAGGTGCGGTTAAGCAGGAAGATGACAGCGTCCTCAACTCCCAGTCGGGGCTGGTAGGCAAACTGGAGTGGGTCCAGGAGAGGGCTGACCATGGGCCGCAGCTGATCCAGAACCAGTCTCTCCAGGGTCTTCATGATGTGGGAGGTCAGTGCTACAGGTCTGTAGTCCTTGTATTCACTGGGACGTGGCGCCTTTGGCACAGGAACGAGGCAAGATGTCTCCCACAGCACAGGGACCCTTTGGAAACTCAGGCTCAGGTTAAAGACATTGTGAAGGATCCCACATAGCTGGAGAGCACAGGCTTTGAGCACCCGGTACAGACACCATCAGGGCCTGTAACCTTGTTGGAGTGGAGTCTCCTCAGCTGTCTTCAAACCTGGTCAGCAGTGAGGCACACAGATAGAGAAGAGAAGGAGTCGTCAGGCTGGAGAGAGCTGTTAACCTGAGAGCCGGCTCTCTCTACAAAAACATAGCTTGCACAACAGTTAATTTCACACCCAAAATGCACCAAAACTACCAAAACACTCATTATCACATACTTTTACAAAAACACCAGCAGTAGTTCTCTCCAACAGCAACAATTTGCCACTAATAACACAATTACTTAAAAAACACTAACAACAGATAGCAGTGCAGTAGAGGCATCATTTTCTAGGAATCTTTTAAGTAGTAAATAAAGAAAGTTCCCATTATGAAATACAGTAAGAATGCTAAGACTTTATTGAATGTGCAAAGGTATACAAAAGGAAGTTATCGAAATGCAACAAGAAAACAGGAAAAGCTTCGCTGTGCTTTATCTTTGCCATCAAGTAATTCCAAAATAAACTACAGTAAATGAAAATTGCAAGGAAAACAAAAGTCAGCACTGTAAATGCTTATCAGTCTCTAGCATCTGTGTAGCAACACTCCATCAGAGGATATCACTGATAGCATGGTAACAACACCCTTTTGCCATGGAATACCCACTTTAGCTCTTTTGCCAATCAAAATCGTCCTTACCGGCGTGTTTTGGCCAAGTCCATGTAGATAAAACCATGTGGTGTGTGATGGGCTTCCAGCTCCATTACTCTCTAAAAGAGATCCCCCCTGTGTGTTAGTCGTTAGGCCCTAAAGAAGAAATACAAGAATTACACACAAACAATAGGTTTTAATTTTGGTAATTTGCAGTTATGCTTTATCAGAATCCATATTTTACCTGTTGGTTCACTGGAAGATTCTGACAACTGACCACATTTGGCTGCTCTCTGAGACCAGTCTCTTTCAAAAATAGCCCATGGTTTTTAGGATTTTGAAAGTCTTTCAGAGCGGTTTGTAATTTGGCAAATTGCTGTCCATTTGAATGTATGTAAGGTTTTGAACGTAAATTTAACAGTTTTGAAAAGACTATTTAAGCATTTGCAAAATTGGCTGTGGATACACATGTTTTTTTCTGGTGGTTGGTTTCTTTGGAAAGAAAGTCTAAATTAGAATCTGTGATAAGATGAAGGGCTTGATCACTTTTAGTTTTACTACTTCTTATATTCAAATGACCACCTAAAATGCCCCTTGGTTTAGCTTTAGGATCCCAATCTGTCATTGGATTACTGACAGTGTGAAATACATCTACTTCCTGTTCTTTAAAATTGCCAGATTTACCTATTTCCTGTTCCCATTGTGCAACATTTTTTCAATTACTAGTGGTTTGGTTAACCCAAATTTAACCATGGTTGGAACATTCAATCTGGTCAGTGCAGTATCTTCCTCGCTTCCCATACCAGTTGAAGTGCAAGGACCCACTGACACAACTGCCGGTTTGCAGGCTCGCCTGCACCAGGACGAGTAGGTGGTAGGCATCCAACAGAGCGCGTTTTCCATATCCAGTCATGGTTTGTTTGTTGGCCTTACAGATCAGCATTGTTTGCGTATTTTCCCTATACTGTACTACTATACTGCGATGGACTGGCGACCTGTCCAGGGTGTACCCCACCTTTCGCCCTATGCCAGCTGGGATAGGCTCCAGCCCCCCCGCTGTACGCAGGAAAAGCGGTTGACGATGGATGGATGGATGGATGTACTACTATAAAAGTCTGGAAGTGCGTTGATACCAATAGGTTTCAACAAGTGAATTGATGTTGGTAGGTCTTAAAAAATTAAAAACAATCCGTATACTAAGAGAGTTGTTGATTTCTGTGCTTGCCACCATCTTGATCCTGAATCCTTGTGTTTGCTGACTCCTCATCCACTGTAAAAGCACTTCTAAAGTTTTGAGAAAAAAATGTTGCAGCAGAGTCTGAGATATCCTGACCCAGGCTTAAAGGATGATGTTAAATTTTTGTTACTGTTAACGCCTGTCACCCCTCCCAGCCCACATCACACACCCTCCATGAAAGTGAATGGGGGAGATAGAAGAAGCTGCAACTACAGCTTTGTAATAAAATTTAGCTATTTTGTTTACATGTCTGTTGTAATTTCACAAGCTGTAAGTATTTAGTTGATAGCAGAACAGCAGAAGAAGGATGAATACCCAAGAAGTCCTGCCAATAACATGAGTGAGGGAGAATCTGGTGGGGGAAAGATATGGGCAGGTCAGCTGTCCCTTTCTTTATTTTCATAGCATAGAAATTTGGTATTATTACCAAAACTTTGTGTTTAACTTTGTTAGTCCTAGGCTAGCAGACCATAGTGCAGGACTAAGAGAGGGAGGAGACTGGACTTAGATAAAAGAGGAATATTTATTGCACAGTTGAAGAGATCAGATTTTAAGCTGGGGAGGAGCCAGGCAGAACCGGGCTGGTGGCTGCAGAGCAAGGGAAAACTGTAGCTGAGAGTCCAGAATGTGAGGCTGAGCCAAGCAGGTCCAGAGCAAAGTATGGGAATAGTTTATCCGGGCGTAGGTCCAGGGACAGCAGACAGAATGAGAGCTATTGCCAGCAGCAGAACTAAACCAACAAGTTATTGTGCAACATTTGCTTTTAACTTTTATTGTAGCCTACTAAATTTTCATTTTTAAAATAAGCGTGAAATCTGATTGGCAGTGTCGATTTCTGACAAGGTGATAGGTTTGATGGTTTAGATGCGTCATGTGATACTTCCTGGTTTAGCTTTCCGTGAGTGGCCCACAGTCAGCTGTTTCTGTGTGTTTTGTGTGTAAGTGTGAATGTTCAAATATTCTGTTACTCATTGATCAGTTCTGATGTGTTTTAGATGTTATATATTGTTGTTGTTAAGGACTTGATTTGATATTGGGTCAGTAAATATTGATTTTCAATGGAAATGTGTAGAAGTGTACCATCCTTTACAGGCGTTTTCTCAAAAAGAGTTCTGAGCCCAGAATCACTTCAGTGGCATTTATATCCACCAAACTTTCAAGTTGTATTCCTGACTATATTCTAAAGGTTTTTACTGAGGGATTTGTTCATATATAATTCATTCCCTGAATTATAGAACATTTCATTCCCAAAAACAAGATATCCAAAATCCCCTGTGTAAAAACATTTGACGAATATATATGTGTCAACAAAATAAAACAATCATTTTGAACCTGACTTAATCCACTGTTTTCTTCTTGAAATAGATGCAAATTAGCACATCTTTCATTAGATACTAGGAAAGTTTCATGGTGATATCAATTAGTTCATTTTTTTACCCATTTTACCATTTTACCCATTCACCTGCAGTGTCTCGCTTTAAGTTACATCAACTTTAGCCCCTGACATGAAAGCTACGCCTACATGGGACCACTACGGCTGAGAGAGCTAGCCTAGTATGAAGCCTAGCCTTTCTATGAAAAATGTACTATATTAAGTGGGTTGCTCTGTATGGCCATAGGCACATGGCACTTTACTCTATGACTCATTTTGAGTTTGAATAGACAGTTGCAGATCAAATATGAAGGAGCAAATACTTACCTCATATTGTGAATGTAAAAGATGAAGCTGGAAAATGACTAGTCCCTGGAAGAAGTGGAATATTTATTCATTGGCTGTTCCATATACATATGAAACATCCTTTTCAATAATTTCACAGCGTTGTTTTGCTGCATTTTGCATATCTCTCAGCTGATGCAGAATAGTCACTCACTATTCAAGCTAAGACACTAAGACAGGTTTCAAGATTGGCGGTTCTAACCCCAGACTGGATGTTGAAGTGTTCTTAGACAAGATACTGAACCCCAATTGCTTCCTAGGCTGTGCTGTAGTTCTGACAATTTATGCTACCTGTCAAGATGTGCTACTTCACATTTCTTTGTGTGTGCATTGGTTAGGGGTAGGGATACGCTATTGATTTGCATTAAGGTAGCATTTTTCTCATTTACAGCTACATTCTTTTGCAGGCTTAAGCACACACATATGCACTCACGGACACACACACATACACCCACACCCACACATACACACTCACAGGCACGTACACACACACAAACACACATATATATATATCCACAGACACACCCACACAAACAGACACAGACACACACACAAACAAATGTAGGCTGTCCATAGTTGTCAGCAGGTAGTTGCTTTATTCTTTATGCATGTCAGTAAGTTATTTATTTAAATTAATTGATAGCACATTTCATTTATCAGAGTTGTTTTTATATGTCTGCTGTGTATTGCTGTTGTTTGGTTGGTTGTCTTCTGTTGTGCCACCTCACACCCCCTTATTCTTTTTCTTTGCAGGCTTTTTCTGCAATTGGTGTTTTCCTCTGTTTCCTGTTGTCCCCACCCCCAAAATCTGTCTGGCACAACATGAAATCCAGCTTCTCATACTGTATACCAGGCTGCTGGGCAGGACAGGTTAAATTTTCTTTTATATATACATACATCATTATCATTAAAAAAGCTCATGAAGTCATTACTATTGAGGGCTTTAGAAGTACTTAGCTCGATAGAGCTGTGACTCTGTCAGCCTGGCTACAGTGTTGAAAAGTAACCTGGGATTGTTCTGATTTTAAATAAGATTTTTCCAGATCGGTGGAATGCCATTTCTTGTCAAGTTTTTGGCACACTATTGACTTTTCTTTGTCCTCTTCTGCTACTACACATCTTGAACATGAATTTCACCTAGTTCCTTTACTCATCTTACTAATCCTTCTTCTCACATACAAAGCTCTTAATGGTCAGGCACCATCTTATCTTAAAGAGCTCATAGTACCTTACTACCCCACCAGAGCACTGCGCTCCCAGAATGCAGGGTTACTTGTGGTTCCTAGAGTCTCCAAAAGTAGAATGGGAGCCAGAGCGTTCAGCTATCAGGCTCCTCTCCTGTGGAACCAGGTTCCAGTTTGGGTTCGGGAGGCAGACACCGTCTCTACATTTAAGAGTAGGCTTAAGACTTTCCTTTTTGATAAAGCTTATAGTTAGGGCTGGCTCAGGTGAGTCCTGAACCATCCCTTAGTTATGCTGCTATAGGCCTAGACTGCGGGGGGATTTCCCATGATGCAATGAGCTCCTCTTTCCTCTTCTTTCTCTCCCTCTGTATGCACCCTCATCCCATTAATGCATGTTACTAACTCGACTTCTTCCCTTTCCTGTAGTCATGTGCTTTCTTGTCCCTCTCCTCTCTCCTCCTATCACTTCCTGATGTTTCTGGCTCTTGAGCTGTGGAGTCTGGATCTGTGGTTGCGAGTCACCAGCTGCCCTCTTGTTCCTGCTTGACACCCTGTGCTACAATTATTATTACAAGTCCTATTGTTATTATTGTAAATATTATCATTAACACTACTGTAAATATCTATCTGTCAGTCTATAGCAACACTTTGTACTGTCTGTACCTCTGTGTGTACACTGTGAAAGCTGCCTCCCTTCCCTCTCTTTCTCTTTCATCCCTCTCTCACTTTCTCTCTGTTCCTCTCTCACTCTCTCTCTCCCTCACCCCCAACTGGTGGAGGCAGATGGCCGCCCACCCTGAGCCATGGTTCTGCTCGAGGTTTCTGCCTCTTAAAGGAAGTTTTTCCTTGCCTGTGTCGCCTAGTGCTGCTCTTGGTGGGAATTGTTGGGCTTCTGTAAATAACATCACAATGTAAAGTCTAGACCTGCTCTTTATGAAAGGCACTATGAGATAACTGTTGTTGTGATTTGGCGCTATATAAATAAAATTGAATTGAAAGTGAATTGAACTCAAAAACTTGTGAAACATTTTGGCTGCATATTTGAACTAACACATTCATATAAACATTCACTGGCTACCATTGTTTAGACCAGACCAAAAAGGTGTAACACCAATAACAGAGTAATTCTGAAGTTATTCCCACATGTTTGCCATCAAAAAAAGTTGCACAACAGCTTAGCACACAAGATGGCAGTACATCTGCTCAGCAATCACATGGCCACATTCAGCAGTGTAATTACACTGCATCCGTCCAGTTTGATATTGTGATGAGACAATGGGAAAGTGAAGAGAAACGAGTACATTAGAGCAGGCCAGCTGCTTCCCTCAGATGCCCCCAGCTTACAGTATTAGTCCATCAGGGATCACCAGGGTCCTGCTGGCCAGTCCATTACACACAAATGAAGCCTATAAAATGGACTGGCTTGAAGTCCAATTTCAGCACAGCAAATTGCAGACAACATATTTTTCCAATGAAGTCAGCGCAAATGAATGGATGGATCGTGCCATCAGCCGGCATGTACCTTTAGCAAAATCATGCCATGAATTGTATTCTTACATCTGTCGCCAAACAAATCACAAATCTACCACTCACAGATCTCCTTGTAACACTTCCTGAAAGTACGTACAGCAGTCTCCTAAAAATTTTTTTTTACATATTTCCTTATATTATACGGTTCGGAGGAATCAAATGTCAGTCTGGATTATTTCTATTTCCAGGAAGTGTGTTAATGTTAATAGTTCAATGTGCTCCCAAAAAACTAATTTCTACAAAGTGCTGTTTGAACTCTAAAGTTCTAAAGGCTCAGTTCCAAAGGTGTTTATATTAGTTCTGAATGGCCGTACACAAAGGTTGGGGGGAAAAGCCTGTCGTCTAAGAGAGGGGTGAGACGCTATGAATTGTACAATGGGGATAATGGTGGACACTTTCATTCTCTCCTTAAAAGCTTTCAGTGTTGCACTCTCTCCACTAAAGGGATGGAAAATAAAGTATCAGTGATTTGAAGTAAATTGGCTAAAATGAGACTGACCTCCCAATAAAGTTGTTTCAGAAAAACATCCAATAACGATATATTTACCTTGAAGTGACACAGCCGGCAGCTGTAGAAATGATGACTCCTGTCCATCAGGAGTAAAGGAGGAAATTCCATGACACTATTATAGAGCCAAAGAATCCACAGAGAGACGAGTTTGGGAGGAGTGTGGATAACAAAACCTCTGACATCAAATCAGAAAATTTTTCTAAGGAACAAATACAAATGTTATAGGGTATTTTCATCAAATTTGGAGGATTTGTTGGCTAAAACATGCAAAACTTTAAGATGAATTATGATTTAATTTTGAGGCCCTGTTTTGTTTAGAGGCCCTAGCACAGAGGTCACTAATAGATGGACCACGGTCCGGACCAAGCCTCTGTATACTGTGTAGGTTACCTCCCTCTGCTCTCTCTCTCTTGCTCTCTCTCTCTCTCTCCCCCTCACCCCAACCGGTCGAGGCAGATGGCCGCCCACCCTGAGCCATGGTTCTGCTCGAGGTTTCTGCCTCTTAAAGGAAGTTTTTCCTTGCCTGTGTTGCCTAGTGCTGCTCTTGGTGGGAATTGTTGGGCTTCTGTAAATAACTTCAGAGTACAGTCTAGACCTGCTCTTTATGAAAATAGCTGTGAGATAACTGTTGTTGTGATTTGGCGCTATATAAATTAAATTGAATTGAATTTAGCAGCCCAGGAAACTCACAGACCTATCGCATGTGCTCCAATCGTCTCATGTGTCGCTACTCAGCCAATCAAATGTATGCATTCCGATGCTTGCGAGTCAAGTACGCGAGATTAAGGTTTGAAGAATTCGTTTTGGAAACACACAAATTGAGGAGACGAAAGCGAAAAGAGATTTCACATGGCACTTTATTTTAGTTATTTTAGTTTATTTTAGAATTTATTATTAGAGTAGTTATTATTTATTATCCCTCCAGTTTGATGTGAAAACTGAAATATTCTTGAACTATTCTTTGATTTGACAGTCCGCTGTTGACTAAATACATATGTTGATACAACTATACGTTATGGTACTGAATGATACCGCAAGTTAGTCGTTTTGATGTTCTGGACCTTTGCTTTGGGAAATTTTCTCTAACTGGACCTCTTTGAATTCTAACTGAATCCCCCTGCCCTAGTATAAGGGTCAAAATCTAACCCATTTTAACCCATTAACCAGTGGCAGTGACAGTATAAAAATACTTGTTGTTTTGGGTCTCAGGGCAATAAGATCTATGCCTGATGGGTGCTAAAAGCCTACAGGATATATGCACCCAGCAATGAGAGAGGGAGGAATTTGGGGATCTATAGTGGCCCAAAGCTCAAATTTACTCTTGTACCCTCTTCTGTGTGGATATAGCCCTGGATAAATGATACGGTATTTAAAAATCTGTGGATATGACCAATATCCTGTCAAGAAGAAGAAGACCTATACAAGGACACACACACACACACACACACTTTTGATTCATTAATACCAGGCATCCAGTTTTAGACATTTTGTGGAGGCGCATGTTGTGGCAGGGGATTTAGAAATTCAGCTGGAATGAGTCCCATGATCCTTTGCTGCCATCACCTCTGAGTCATTTACATCAACAACAAGTGATTTAAAAAAGGGTCCTCAGGTCAGAGACCTTGTGCTGCAACAGATGAGAAAACTATTGAGGAATCTGAATGTGAGCTGAGGACAATATTTTCCAAAGTAAAAGATGTAAAGGGGATTTCTGGAGGCCATTACTGCTACCTCAGTTCCTCGCCATTTAACTGCATATATATTGACTCTGAAGATTTCATATTCATCTATTAAGGTTCCAGCTACCCAGGGATAGAAATGCAATCAACTGGCTTTGCTGCTGAGGTGTTTACCTGCATTTTAATTTTAATTCCTGTTTGGGGAACGTAGTGGAAGTTTTTGCTGCAGCTGCTCACAGCAGGGTTTTGCGAAAACCCCCAACCCCCCCACCCCCCACACACGCACACATATACAACCTTCATCTCTGCCCACTCCTATTTAGTGCACTACCATGTCACTGTGGCGATCGATATGCCTTGGTAATGGCTGCCTGGAGTGTGTTGCACTTGAATGACAATTCTGGGACCGTGGTTGAGTGATGGAGCACTGTTGCCAGCTTAATTAACTTCTAGTCGAGTCCCCAGTATTCACATTCAGAGCGCTGCATCACCCCACCCCTATCCACGCCCACCTCCACCCAATTACCCTAAGCATAAACAAAATGTCAATTAAAAGGCTTCCTGCACAATTTCACTGGTTTGTGTGTACAAAAGTCTCCAAATAAATACTCATCTCGGCATCTATAAGGCTTGTTTGCTTGATCATATATTATGGATCAAACAATTTTGCTATTTAAAGAAGGTTTCCCTCACCTCATAGACAGAATTTTACACATCAGCATGCATTTATGTAGGAGCTTTGCAAATGTCAGAGGACATTGTATGGAGATATCCACTGCGCCTGAGTAACTGCAGATTACAATTAAAGGTTTCAATTTTGTCCCTGTCACTTCAGTTCTAAGTCAAAAGCTAATTTGCTTGGCGTGTTGCAAAGGGGATCAATAGATTGAATAGTGAGAAGAGAGGTAAGGTGGTGGTGGTCATGGTGGGGAGGGTGATTTCAGGACAATTTTACAGAATCCAGGATGCTTAGATTCTGAATGTGAGAGTCAGGTGAGGCTAAGTAACCAAGGCAGCTTTGTTATTCAGCTCAGAAGCTCATTTTGTTTTCCTTACTGAGCATGATGGCAATTCACAACAATCAGAAAATTTAGCTTAGCGAACTCAACAAGAACCATGCAGCTGCATCACTGCAACAACAGCCTGTCTAACGTCTTAGGGTTTTCATTGTATCATAGAGCAGCTGTAATAGCAATAACACATAACCTGAACATATTACTTATGTTTGTTAGTTTTGCTGTATGATGTAAATTGTTAGATTGTCTGTTGTGAGTTTTAACTGACAACACATTTGCACACAAAGCAGGGCCCCTGCCTGGCCAGGGCCCTGGGTCTGGCACCCCCGTGGACCCACACTATCTCCGCTTATGGTGATTGGGGTAGGAGTCTGTACAACTCCATGGCTTCCAGAATGTCCCCGCCCTCACCCTGGGACAGTCTCCCATCCCCCATGAATCTGATGGTACGTCGACCGCGTCGAAGTATCAAACGAAGCTTTAAACCAGTCAGTTTTTTCTAGCTGACGTAGGCTACCTTCTGGTTTTACCACAATACGGACTTTTCTTGTGATAGCAGCATACCAACACATAATGGTTTTAATTACAAGAAAGTATGATAACATGAAAAAGATCCTGTTTTAAGTTGAAAATGATCTTGTAAAAATGAGAAATGTTTCTCATTATAACGAGAAACTAAGCAAAATTTTTTTATTATTTTGTCATGATGGCAGCACTAAGTTTCTCTTCAATGGGCTGAATGAGGAGTTATGTTGTGTTTGATCTAAATCACACATTTGACCCAGTATGGTTGTGATTACTTCTTACTTCACTGCTGGTTCTGAATTATTGAGCAAGTGTCCTCCATATTATTTTGTGTTTTAATAAGTCTGTCTTTAGAAGTAGGATGAGATCATTTTGTGTTTATACCGTCATAATGTAGGAGATAATGTTTTTAATACTCCTTACCGGTCATGGTTCGGGTTTGCTTTGATCTGTTACGTTGTTTTTGAAGTTGCCAGACATTCTCATATTAGGGTAATAATAAGCCCATGAAAAATTCTTTCAAATCCTGTGGTGGTATGTCATCCTTTGTAAACATGTGAAAAATAATGACTGTTGACTGTAAAAGCAAGGCCAAAGCTTGTGCTTGTAACTTAAATGTGTGTGAATTCAGTGTTACACCCAATGTGGGAACTTTGAGTTGCACACATAGTTCAGAAGCGTACACAAAGTCAGAGTCGACTCTGACTCTGTGTACACTTCTGTAAAGAATGATTCATTCTTATGAGCCTAACCTCACTGTTAATATTATTTGTGTTTTTAGGCAGCTTTACAAAAGGCAGCATTAGCTCAGTCCATTGGGACTTGGCATCGGCCACTGCACAATGGCTGCCCACTGTGGCACAATTAGCATGGGTTAAATGCAGAGCAACAACAGAACAAATCCTGCATATATTGCACTGTGTATTAATTGTATGTAGCCCATAAAGTGGCGTGATAAAGTTGATCAAAAGCCAGTCTATGAAATTATTTTTGAAAGAGACCCTTAATGTAGCTCATGCTATATTCTTTTTGTGTGCCTGTATGCTTATTTGTGCAGAATGACTGCATTAAATTCTCTTACATTTTTGCATTCTCACTTTTTCTGTGTGCTATTACTGACCAGTGTTTTTTTGTGGATTCACATTAAAATCTGTGCAGGAAGTGTTGAGTTTCATTGACAGTAACTGAAAAGTGATCGAAAGAAGAGTGTCAGAGTGGTGGTTCTCACTGCAGTTTAACTATCTGAGAATTTACAGCATTATCAAACGTACATGCACAAACATCCAATCACATTTGAACACACAGCAATCCA
This sequence comes from Lepomis macrochirus, assembly GCA_024633595.2. Lineage (NCBI taxonomy): Eukaryota > Metazoa > Chordata > Actinopteri > Centrarchiformes > Centrarchidae > Lepomis > Lepomis macrochirus. The sequence continues at coordinate 498,230 of JALXJV020000025.1, read as the reverse complement.
ATTAAATCCAATCAAACCTTCTGTTTCTTTTTTCTTTTCTTTCTTTTTTTTTTTTTTTAGAAAATACTGTGATATTTTATTAAAAATGTTGCAGAAAAAAGTTTATACAGGTGTCCAGCCAGAAATATCTCTATTATCACTTAAGGCAAAACTGCAAACTAATATAAGACAAACTAGGGATTTTAATGCTCTATATTAAAACCCTTGTTATCTTGACTGGTTTAGGGACCAAATGGCAAGAATATATGTTTTATAGAATTTACAAATGTAGCTTAAAATCTTCTGGATGTCCCATTTTTTAGGATGCAAAACGGAAAGAGAGTTAATGGTTACTTTTTTGCAATTTTATAATAATTAGTGTTATTAATATTTACACTCATTCACTTGCTTATGTAACCCAAAATATCACAAGCCTGGCACAATACTTTACATATTGCTAGCATTTGACAATTTGAAATATCTAACATATATTTCTTTACAAACATATCCAACTAATATTGATACAAAATATTCACTGCCTTTTTTATTTCTAAATAATACATTGCTGGTCACATTGTAAGCAGGCAGTGCTGAGATTGCAAGACAGAAAAAGCCCACAAAGAAAACTATCAGAAGCATAACAGTAGGTGACAGTAGGTGATGGGATCAAATCAGTCCTCATTCTCAGACACAGATATGTCTGAAAATGTAAAGCTCTTCTGAACAAGCACTGTCTAAAGAGAGGAAACAAAACAACACACAAGACAGTAGCGTATGTGATGAACTGCAAATGCAGTGTGTGTAACTCTCCAAAGATGGGATTGTGTTCGCATTTTGGTTGTTCTGTGAAAAAAACAATGAAACACAGGTTGTAATCAGAAAAACAATGAAGAATGTTCAGTTCTATTTACACGCACCTAAACAGAAAGCACAAGCTGGAAAAACCCAAAGTATCTCAGCCAAAAGAATAATAATAGGAGCTCTTTTAATATATATTTTTTTGTTTTTGAAATTGAAAATTTCCACGCACAACTATATACCTTTTTTCTTTCTTTCTTTCTTTTTTTAATTTTTTTTTACAAAGTTGCCATAAATACATTTCAGGCTGGGGTGTAGAATTCTGTGCCAGTCAGGTCAGGTGTCTGATGCATGGATCACGAACAGATGATGTTCCAAATGTTCGATTGCTGCTTTTCAACAACCCTTCCCACCACTGTCTTCCTATTGTGTATTTATAGCAGAAAAACGCTGTGTGTCCCACTGAAACTCTTCATTTTGTGTTGTAAGAATATTAACAGTCATCCCCTTGTTGCCTTGTCTTTTGGTAAAACTCCTTGAAACTCTTTCATGAAGCTTAGCTCCAAACAGAGTTATTACTATAGTAACATTCACTTTTAATATTTTCATGACTTTGTGACCAATATATACTGTATATGCTTTTTAAGAAGGCATGGTAGCAAAATAAATTGTGAGTCTGTGCTTCACACATTTTTATCTTGTGATATGCCTTGCGAGGTTAGTTGCTGATCCATACGAAATCTGGTGCCTTCCAGTCCCATTGGAGCTATACTCTCGTGGTGGAGTGGCCGTGGGGTAAGTTGGTACTGTTCTGGCTGCCACCAAAAGTATTGAAGTTGTGCAGAGGCTGCATGCCAGCCAGCGAGTTGGGGATCATAGTGATGGTGCTGGGCGTCATCAGGGGTATGTCGTCTGGTGATCGGCGCAGGGTGAGGGTGTAGTCTGGTGGGCAGGTCAGACGCAGTGTGTCATGAGTCTGCAGGGACTCACACTCGTGGTGATGCTCGTGCTCCAGCTGCTGCTGCTTCATTTGCAGAGACATCAGCTCCTCGCTCTGCAGGTGGGCCACGTCATTAGTGGTGGAGGGCGTGTTGGTTGGAGCAGAATTGCGCTGTGGGGTGGAGATGCGGCGGTTGGACTCGTGCCTTCGCTTGTCTTTCTTGTAGTAGAGTGCAGCAAAGGCAAGGATGTTCAGAAAGAGCAGGGAGGCTCCAACTGCAATGGTGACACTGAGCTCAGTGGAGTAGTCCCTCTTGGTCTCGATTACCACAGTCGACTCATCAGTCAGGTCGCCACTCTTGCGCTGGTCGGTAGTCTGTTTGGTGTTGGCAGGTGGGACACCTGGATGGCGGGTGGTGGAAGGCCAGTTGTTTTTGCCAGGGAACCGTTTGGTGTAAGGATAGGGGGTGGTGTCCTGCGGAGGTATCTTGGTGGTTGTGGATACGTATTGAAAGAATTCATTAATGTTGTGGAGATGCGGCACTAGTTCTAACCAGAAAGCGACCTTGGTAGCACGGTAGTGGTCTCTAACTCGAGGTTTGAGACCAATGTGAAGATAGAGCTGGTCTTTGGGGTTGTACTTGGTCCAGGCTACTTCTTCAAACCTGTTGGGTTTTGTATGAATGAACTTTGTATCTTGTGGAACGGGTTGGTTTGGATCTCTGAAAGAGGAAAACAGAAGAGAGAGAGAAGAAAATTTAAAAAAAATTAAAGGTACCAAATTGGTTTTATTTACCTCTCCAGGCTCATCAATCAACAGGGATGTCACTAGGTTTGGGGGGGGTATTTTTAAGCTGCTAAAATTCAATGTTTTGCCCTAAACTGCATTTCATTGTATTTTGTATACGACAACAGAGTCTCTATAATGAATCCTGAAATGTGTTAGTTGGGGGAGGGGTCTGGGGATACTCCCACCAAAAATTTTGAGCATCAAGCACTTAATTTCCTGCATTCTGGTGAATTTTCCTGCTCCAATTTCTGTCTTTCTTGCTTCAATTTTTGGTGGAAATGTTTTTATTTATGCAAAGAGAAACACAAAATTCAGGTGGAAGGTGATCATTCAAAATCTAAACTTCAACAGAACTAAAGTCAGTGCAGCTCTCAGTCATTCTGTGTTGCTTTCAGATATGTTTCTTCTGTAGATCAACTTTCTCATGTAAAGTCATCCCTGCTGCGTCAACACACATGCAGATGAAAAAAAGTTCCTATAATAAAATAATTTTGTCCAGTCCATTTTTGAATCAGATTTGGCACTGGTACCACAGCTAGCTTCTCTCATTGACCAGGATTCAAAGGGTTGCTAACACTGGTTGATTAATGTAAATTAACATTAATGTAGGTAGCTGGCCCAGCAAAATTGTCAGATAACTCTGTTGTAAGTCTTATAACAGCATGATGTAAGTGTAACTGTAATTCAATGCTGCAACAAAGACTACATGATGCCTTTAAAAGCATCAGGTGAACAAATTATTTAAAAAGCAGCTTGTTTAGTGACTGTGTGTGAGCACAAAGACACACCTGAGCAGCAGGTATCCTAAAATGCTTTGTTTACTGGCAGTGCAGCAGGCGCGAGCAGTGAAAACAAGGAATGGAGTTTAACTTATATGCAGTCTAAATGAGCCGAGCGGGATGGATTTGATTGACGACACTCTGAAAAGTGAAAAACAAATGCGCTGAATTACAGACAGTAAAAGTGTTTGGGTCCAGTATCATTGGTCTTAAAAAGTTGGTGGGTCTTGTCCCACCCACATTCAATGGTCATGTAATGTTAGCTTTTAGCCACATCAACGTAAGGATCCTACATAAAGGGGAAGTGAAAGGGCCATGTTTTGGCACTGGTGGTAGCTACATATATTAGAAAAATCAGCTTGTCTAAAATCTTTTTTTAAAAAGTTGTTAAAACCACAGAGATGACTACTGATTATTTTTACCTAGCTATCTAGCTAGCGAGTTGCCATTTTGGAGTGACGTCACAGCCTATGTAACAGAGTTAGTTGGTTCCGTTGTGCAGTGAAGAAACTAGAATCATTCCTGGACGGACTGAATTCGCACTTGACTTAAAATGGAGGAAGATGAACTTGAAAGACCTGTTGAACCCGTGTGTCCTATTGCTTATGCATTTGAGCTGATACGGCGTGGGAACCGAGCAGTGGCACGTCGGCAGGCCGAACAGCCGGTGGTGGTTTGGGGCGAAGAACAGGTTGGCAACGCTACCTGGTGTCAGTGTGGCTGTTATGGTGCGATGCCCACCGTGTCGGAGTCCATCTGCTGTCAAGAGGCTGATCTTGACCATGTAATATATAATATGATGGCAGATGAACGCTTTTTTATGCATAGTTTGTTTACATCACGTTGCGCAGCATGTATGAAAACGTTTGGGATACCGCGGTCAAAACACCGTGGTGTAGACAGTTTGATGTTGGATATTCCTACATTCGGCCAGGTTTATTGTCAATAACTTTTGAGTGAGATCATCACTCCACAACAGCCATATTCTGTAAACTGACAGAAATGATTCACACTCTTGTAATTGATAGCAGATACAAATAATACAGAATGTAATATGCTAGATTACATTTCCAACGTCACTCGCTAAACCCACACAGGCAACTGTAAAGAACAGAATTCTGTGGCTCTGTGGTGAAAACAACAATCAGCAGACCTCCCCTGGTAACTGACTTTCACCCTATTCTGCTTTCTTATTACTTCCCTGGAATATCATGGTTTTGAATATGCATATGATGATTTTTAAGTTCCATTCAATGTTTGCCATTAAATATGATGTGTTTAATATGCATTTAAATGCTATTTAGTAGTTTATAGAAGGACTGTGTTTGAATATTTAACAGCAATGCAGGTAAGTCAAGGTAGGTGGTTGAGGAGGTTGAGGTACTGGTTAATATATTGGCTCAGTATACTGCGACCATGGATGGAAATCCTTGTACGTTTAAACAATAACTCTAATAGAGTAATCACTCTAATGCACATTTGAAAGTTTAATATCAAATAATTATTTTATAAGCATATTGATTAAATGACAAGAGCTTGTCTAACACTGAACTGAGCTCAGACGAGATTAATATTGTACTTTAAATTATGGGAATCTTACACAATTAATAACAATTAATACTGCCTTCAAGGAAGAGTTATTCCAGGTGGGATAGAGAAACTGAACATGTATACATAATATACTATACAACATACATAGGTGATTTGAACAGTAAACAAGATGGAAGCTGGATTAGAATCTCTAAACTGAATCTAAAAATACAAATTGTCAATTGATAATCATCAATTCTCAATAATAATAATAATGAACAGTATGTTAAATCACAGCAACACTCTGCAGTGTTCCTACAGTAATGTAAATCCATATAACTCATTTAGAAAAAAAAAACGTTTTTCTCTAAATTAATTCTATCATTCAGTGTAATCACGGAACATGATCAGCGAATTTCATTTTTGACTATGTGGTGATACAGGTGATAGTGTTAGTCACTTAAACACGTCAAGGAATTTTGTGGTTTTCTTTCTGCTCTTCCTCACTCAGCTGTGTTACGGTGCTGTGAGGGTGAAAATCTGCTCAGATGCTGTGCAACAGACACCGCTTTCTCTGGTTTGTCCACACCTTTGTGCTGGCCCAGCGTGGTCAGATTCTCCATTTTCAGCTCCTGCAATGTTGCCCGGATGGATGTCGACTTACACCAATTGATCACTCCTGCCACTATGTTCTTCCTGAAGGTATAATCCTACCACCTTCAGTGGGGTCACACATACTGTTGAGCTAACTTGGAGTACTGGGGACGTATTACAGAAACTTCCTAACCAGCAGAAACTGCTTGGTAACCATGGTAATAAGGTTTATAGCGTCATTGTGTACTGTCCAGGTATTGTTGACCTCTGGGATGACATAGTATGTTAAACTACAGTCTTTTTGAGATGCTTTCCAGACCAATGGTGTCGCACACCTCTATGAATGGACTGCACTCATTTCCAGTGACAAACTCAGAAAGATTGCATTCCATAATTCCTCTAACTAAAGGCTGAGAATGCCACATATAATCATGGCCATCAGTGCATTCTGTATTGATCCTAAGCCCAAATCCACTTTTGGAGACTGATGGTGGCCTCACCAAACATTTTCACTATGTCTTTCACTACCACAGCGAACATATATATATATATATATATACACACACTACTAAATACTAAATATACTAAAGTCATAACTGAGACCAATGAGCTGATGTACGCCACAGCAGCAGTGATCCTAGAGATGCTTGGCTATAAGATGAACACCACAAGCCACAAAGAGCATTACCCCCCATGGAGGAGAAGGTTAGAGGCCAAGATCAAGGCAACACGAAGAGAGGTTAGTCAGCTCTCAGAGCTACAGAAAGGTGTAAGGAAGGGGTTACCTAAGAAATACAACAAGCTGTCGATACCTGAGGCTCTAGAGACTGCCAAACAAAGACTCACCGCCCTGGCCACCCGCCTAAAGAGATACAAGGGAGAAGCAGAAGCCAGGAGAATAAACCGGATGTTATCCACCGAACCATCCAAAGTGTACTCTCAGTGGCAGGGTAATAACACAAGATCAGATCCACCCAGGGCTGAGACTGAACAGTACTGGAAGAACATATGGGAGAAAGAGGCATCCCACAACACCAATGCTCAGTGGCTAGTGGATCTAAGAACAGATCACAGCAATCTCCCAGAACATGAACCAGTAACCATTACAACGGCAGACATCCAAGAAAGAGTGGCAGGTATGAAGAGCTGGACAGCACCAGGCCCTGACATGATCCACACCTACTGGCTGAAGAAACTAACTGCACTCCATGAACGCCTGGCAGTACAAATGAACCAACTGCTGATGGATGGGACTCACCCAGAATGGTTAACCCAAGGACCGGACAAACCTGATCATGAAGGATCCCCAGAAGGGAACAATCCCATCCAACTACCGGCCAATAACCTGCCTCTGCACAACATGGAAGCTCCTGTCAGGCATCATAGCGGCTAAGATGAGTAGGCACATGGCTCAATACATGCACAGGGCCCAGAAGGGAATAGGCAGTAACACCAGAGGAGCCAAGCACCAGCTACTGGTGGATAGAGCAGTCACTCGAGACTGCAAGACCAGACAGACCAATCTGTGCACTGCCTGGATTGACTACAAGAAAGCCTACGACTCAATGCCACACACATGGATACTGGTGCTTGGAGATGTACAAGATCAACAGGACACTAACAGCCTTCATCAAGAACTCAATGAAGCTGTGGAAAACAAGTCTGGAAGCCAACTCAAAGCCAATTGCACAAGTCACCATCAAGTGCGGCATATACCAAGGTGACGCTACTAACTGTAGCAACACGTCCACAGACAGCTGTTGGACAGCACTTTGTGTACGAACATTTCTGAAGCCGCCTGGTTTGCACCTTGTGCAATGCGGAATTAGTTTACTGTAGGAGTTCTTCCAGTCTCAAGTACCACCTAAACACAAAGCACATCACACGCTATACAAAAGTACATCTTATTGAACATGATTTATTTTCATCACCAATTATCATAGTAGAACAGCTTTCTCAAGCAGTTTGTGATGCATTTTGGAAACAGGAGATGAGCCCCTGGTCTAATGCGCCACCTGTCTTGAAACCCGATCGCACACATATTTTAAATGCCTTCGGCAGAATTCAAATGAGCCATTTTAATCTAGATTAATTTCAAGATTAATCTAGATAATAAAAAAAAATCTATGCCCACCACTATATATATATATATATATATGTCATGTTGCTTATATCATTTTTGATTATAGTTGAAATCCATTTTGTTAATCATATTAACTGGACTGACTGTATCATTTCCCCTTTAAAGTGGCTACTGTCTGAATTTAATAACCTGATGGTGGAAGGATTAATAGATTTAAAGTAAGGATTACTATATGTATGGATACATGTATGTATGATTGCTTTTATTTTATTATATTTTCCTGTGTGTATATTTGTGGGTATATGTTCATATAAAGCCTAGCCATGTAGTCAACATCTCCATATTTATTTAATTAACTACAGCCAATAAATCCAGAAAGTTAAGAGGGTCAGAGTATATCACATATAGTAAATATCATGACACAATTTAGTTCAGGCTTTGCCTTGGTGCCGAGACCTGCCAACAAATGCCTATTGTTGGAAGAAAACAAAACAGCCCACATTTCCTTAGACCTGCAGACCACCAACTTACTGACCTCAGAATCAGCTGCTTCTGTAGACAAATAAAATATCCCCTTTCCTTTACCTCAAGTAAACTTAGCTTAAGTTCAGCAAGTAACAGTCACTAACAACAACTTACAGTTTCACTCTGTATCACTCACTACACTGAATCAATCTTCCTTCACCACGTCTGTGTGTGGCTGTGTGTGTGTCTGTGTGTCTCCCTGTGTGTAGTAATGGTGCTGGGCAGCTCTGCAGAGAAGCAATGAAAGGCAGCCTCCTTCAGGGTCCTAGTGCCTGACAGTAGGGACTTAAATTATGAAGCAGAGGAAACAACCAGAAGGATTATTTTAAGACAATAAATACAAATTATATTTGTATTATTCTATAGTATTTATCAATATTCTTGCTTATCTTAATATCTTATGTTACATTAATGGGACAATATTACTTTCGTTATCATCACCATTTAAAAATTATTAACATATTTGAAACATGTGACTCTGTAAACTGGCTTTCCATTCAAATCATTTCAAAGCAGCATGATATTAGCTGTCCACTAGGTTCCCTTAGCACTATTATTCCGCTCCCTCTAGCTAATGCATTTCTAGGTGACTCAGAGTTTGAATGCATGAGCTGACAAAATGCTCTGTGTCCTTTATACACCAATGAAACGTTTCCAGGTCTGTTGTCACATTTTTCTTAATATTCAACCTCACCCGGGGTGTTCGGTTTTTGTAGTTTGGAATAGAGCTGCCTCTCTGGCGACTTTGAGGCAGCGATTTCATTAACTTTGGAGAGGGAAGGGGGGTTGAAGGATAGACAACAACCTTGGAGCAGACACACTGGAGTGTTTGAGTATCTGTGTGTGTTGCTGGGGTGGTGCGTGTGTGTGTCACGCATTGCATTTTGGGTGACACTGAGGAACACTGATGAACTCCCGCCCCTGTATAAAAGACAACAATCAGTGAGGATGTGTTTTTGTTACATTCATTACACATGTACATGTGTATGAATGTAGGTGTAAGTAGTGATGTAAGGGTAAGTAGTGTTGGTAATGTGCAGTCTATGCATGGGGAAATAGATGGTTGTGCACTTCCACATCCTCCTTTAGAGGTTGAATGGGTGTATCTGTTGCTTTGGACAAAAGTGTCTTCAAATGAATTGAGTGTTTGTGGTAGAAGGTGTGTGTACAGTATGCTAATGGTGCCAATGTACTGTAAAGCTGTGTCTCAAAATCCATACTACAAACTATTTCTAAACAGGTTTTTAGTGCCAAAACAATAGGTACTATAAAAAAGTATGGCAGTGTGCAGACTAAAAAGTATTCAACACTTGCAACCAATGCAATTCAAAAACAAAATGGAGGAGTTGCACACAGCTGGAAAGAGTTTGAACAAATTGTGGATGGTAGTAAAACACCCAAGGAAACACGGTTTGACATTTAAATTATAAACACCACAGATAAGAACTCCAAATGCAACATTCCTTCTCGATTGCAAAATAACACTCTGCACTGGGAAAGAGACAGACTAGAGGAGTGGGGAAGCATTAGTAACCTAAACTAATCTATAATATTTAATGGAATATATGCAAATTGTAACAAGAAAGCAGATGTTAGCCTGTGAAACTTATGTACACAGAGGAGGCCTCAGTGCGGCCTTCTTGGAAGTAGGGAAACCACTCTGGGAATGCAACTTTGAAATGTTTAATGTGTTCACCTTATCACAATGACTGTTATATTAAATGTGTGCGTACTTAAAAGGATAGCTATGTGAAGAGAACCAACAAAATGGTGTTGCTGTGTCTAAACTCTGTTTCACCTTTGAGTTCTTTGTGAACAACATGAACTGTCAAGAGTTTAGAAAGTTTGTGTGGAGTGAAGTGAGGGGGTTCCCATGAAAAAGAGAAGCAGTGCTGTCACGGGGGATCTTAGATTGATAATTTGTTTTTCTGAACTTTAATAGCATGGAAGGAACCTGGAACTCTGAAGTAAAATGACGCAGTTTAGAAGTAGACCGGAAGTCAATGTGGTATTGAGCAGAGGGAGTATTAAATGGGGAGGGAGAGATTGTTAGAGTGGACATTTTTCCTGTATCTGCAGAGGAGGGACAATTTCTCCGGCAACACTTTGGTTCGTCTCTTTAAAGATCTAAAACAAATCTAAGAAAATCATTAAGACTTCTATTCAGTTAATTGACTACCTAAATTCTGAAATATTGCAATCAAAATTGTGACTAATTCATTTTGTTTAGTTTAGGATCCTTCACCGGGGTAATCACCCGGAGGGGGTCCTCACCCAGCAAAGGGGTAACAACTTAAATTTGATTACTGTTTAATAGTTTTCTTCTTTATTTTGGTTTTTGTCATTTTACTATTCATATTTTGTAATCATTGTTTGATCATTTATATACTCACTTATCATTTTCACATGCACAATAAAAATCATTGTATTAAGATGACAGTTCACTGATTCCTTTTTTATGTGTTTTGGTTTATTATCTTATTTGATAATTTGAAATTTTTATTTGATTATTATTATATGCCTACAGAATATTTCATGCACCTCTCGGCTGGTAAACCTCATTTGTGCTGAGAAAAGAGGTGGATACAAATCTGGGCAGGTAGCCTTCATCATCTGTTCTGCCCAATTATGCATTCACCTCTTAAAGGTCCTTTTCAGACACTTTGCTCTTCACACTTATCAGACATGGTTATCACGCATATTTTTGCTGAATCTCAATGAATGCTAGGGCAATAAAATATTAACACTCTAAATGTTCATAAAATATATACATAATATATAATATATACATGAAGTTTAAAAGCATTATTTGGAGGTGCATGCAATTATCAGCAGGCATGCAAAACTCGCATAACACCGGGTATTCCCATTACTTGCCGAGACATGGTTGGTGCCTGCTGGAAACATTTCTGAGGACCTCTCCATTTTCCTAAGATCAGTGGTCCTCAGGAGGACAGACTCTGCTCCCAGTGTGACACAGGACAGGTAGAGACAGAGCTGCACTTTCTAACCTCATGCCCTAAATATAAAACACTAAGACAAAAACACTTTGCAAATATTTCCCGAATATACCCCGAATTCGAATTCAGTCTTTTTTTTTATTTATTATTATTATTTTTTTAACAATTTTTTATTTTTTTGTTATTTTTGGTCTATTAATATATAGACACACACACACACACACACATTACTGTTTCATTTATTATTATTTTTTATATATGTATATGTATTTATTTTAACACACACATGCTTACTGTTTTATTTATTTATTTATTTTTAATATTTTTTTAACACACAAACACACATACGCTTTGATTACTTGTTTAATGAAATGTATGGGGTTGATTGTTCTTATGTAGTATGTATGATACTTAGGCAATATTGTTACACATTCATGCCAATAAAGCTAATTTAAATTGAATTGGTCCCCGGGTCCATCTGACTGGTTTTGTTTCTGGTTTGGAACCCATACGTCTTGTTTATTACAGCCATGTGTAATGTCAACTACTGACGTATCTACACTTGCCGTAGCCTGGTTTATTCGCTCCAAACCAGCTGATGGAAACGTACAAATTACACAATTTCTTTTTTGTGACATTTCAAAACGCTTAAAATGTGCATGACAATTAGATGGAAACATTGCTATTGTGAAAATAGAAGCAGTCACTAATATCTAATAAAAAGTCTGAATATGGGACACATGCTATAAACAGTCTCCAGATAAGGACCCCCCCCCACGGCTGTGTGGTTAGCCCCCTCCTTTTCACAACTGCATCCCCCGACATGGAGAGAACGCTGTTCTGAAGCTTTCAAGTTAAATACGTATGAAGAAGAAGGAGGAGTAGTAATAGTAGTGTGGTTAGACGTAAGAAAATTTGGACAAATGGACGACTACATGTGTTATTTAGTACAAGAATGTTGATTTTGGCTTAGTCCTGTGTTTGCTGGACCCATCACTCTACCCCAGCCACCTCCTTACATAGACTTTGTGGCTCTTTATACCATGTGACCTGACATTTTTTTTCTCTCTGACATTTGCACGTATCTTGGACACACCTTCTCTTCACAATAAAAGTACAGTCTGGTATTAGTCTAGCACTTGCATGCAAAATTGGACTTTGGCACAGCATGCTATTTGAAAGTCATGTTATTTGTAGACATGTTTATGAGTGCAGGCTGTTCATATAGTGTTTTATAAGCCTAGCATGTAACTGTAGGCTCTGAGTCTGACTTCTGAACCTGAGCCTGGTGTTTCCTAATGGGGAGTGACAGTGACAGAGCCACTGAACTGACTCAGTAACGTTAGTACACAGCATCTATCTAAATTTTGTTAACATTAGCCTCCATGAGCTACTGGTCATACCAGACCAAGTATGGCTGTAAGAGCAATTCCTCTTAGTGTATTGAACTGAGCAACACTGTGTTTTACAAGATTGTGTTATTTGTTCTTTCAAATACCACATTATCTTGCTATCAGCAGACCTACTTTTAGTTCATAAAAGTAATTCCTGTGGTTATCCAAATTATAAGAAACAGTGAGCTCCTTTACTTTGTTTAATCAGCTTTGATAACTGATGCCTCAATGAAGCTTAGGCAAATAACTGTAGGTGCAGAAATAAACTGTAAATGCTTAAAAGAATGGTTTGTTCTCACTTATATAATCCCCCAAGCTTCATCCTAAATGCAAAAGCAAAAACTTTAAAGGCTGGGTATCAGATGGATACATTTCACAAACATAACAGAAAAAATGTGACACCATGGTCACTGATATTCATAATTGAGTATAGAGAATAAATAATAGTAAAAGTGTATATTTTTAACATGGACCCCAGGTAAAGTAGTTATTGCCAAGGTAATGACTAAAGCTATTAAAAGTAGTGCAAACACACTGGTCCAAAATGTACACAGCTCCACATATGTCTTTGCATTTTACCTCATTAAAAAAGCTGCAAGGTCTGCCCTCCAACTGGTGGCTACATATGGAACAATACATAAGGCACTGATAGCATTTGGGGGCGAGTCATCTCAGTGCTAACATATGCTGGAACAATATGCCACTCCTCTGCTGCTGAATTTGCTCAAAAGCAAAAAAAAAAGAAAGAAAAGAGAATACTCAGGCCTTCATCAGTCATCTAATCTGTTGATAATAACAGTGACTCTTGATATAGGTTGAAATACTAAATCTGTACACCACTCAGTCTGACAGGTATGAAAACTGAAAATTTGCAGTCGCAATACGTTTCACTGGAGTGGTGAAACAGACGCTTTCATGCACTTGGGTGGGCTGTAATGTATTCAGTGTTACCTTAGTACTGCCTGACATAGAGAAGCGAGCTACCAGCAAGAATCAGTCTCTCTGGCCTGTGCGTCGTGGTCAAAAAGTTTAAGACTTCAACTTTGGCAGCGGGCAGGTGTGTGCGTGAAGCAACCACTTCACTTCACTCTAACAGGGACACTTGCTACTGAACATAGGCCCCAAACTATGCTCTACATCAATACACATCTGATTTTACATAGAGCTACCAGTTTTCTCCCAATAAGTTAAGATACAGCCTATTACAATATACATTTCAACGTTTAATGCTGCAAACAAACATGGAAAAAAATGAAACTTTTAATAAATGTTTTTAAAAGTGCGTAAATACACCACTAGAGGGCGCTACAAGCTCAAGAAAGGTGCTTAGCATTACACAAATTTCCCTATAAATCACATATTCATTCTCAAATCATCACAAATCTCCCTGGATATGTCCTCATAAGTAACTGAAACATGCCCTAAAACTTTTCAAATTGAACACCGGGGGGCGCTATAAATGCAAAACAAACTGCAGGTGATAAAATGCAAATTGGGCTACAAAATACAAATAGTTTATCCAATCAACACAGAACTTCCAGGATGTGTCTACATAAGGACCTCACACATACACTGCAAGTCTCGTTCAAATCAACCACTCGGAGATGCTATAAATGCATAATAACTGGATGTGGAATTGTACAAATGAAGCTATTGATCAGAAAATGCCTGTTTAATCGTTACAAAACTTGCAGGATGTTTCATAACAATGTTAAACCACCTGTTTTGAAGTCGCTAGTGCGGAAAAGGGTTTGAGCCCGCAAATTGCCGCTTGCAGCTATATTATGTGTTAATATTTCTTTTTTTCTTTGTCTGTGCTTGAATCCTTTTATGAACTTGGTGGCTTTATCCAGATTATTATTAAATTGGTTAAATCTTAATAAGAGTGTGTTTATTCATATATTTTGTCAAGCTTATTACCTCTATATATTCCCTGCAGATCTGATGTTAATATATATAGATTTTATGAATGAACACTTTAGAGATATAATGAAAGTATTTATAATTATTTATACATAAATAGTGAATTTGTGCATTATACTTTGTCAATTAAAGCAAAAAAGGGAGCCTTTCTGTTTGAGAACTGCACCATTTTTTAATCACTCACTAGAGGTCTGCAGTGCCACAATAACCAGCCTAGTTCACATGAACAAAATTACTCAAAAAAAGATTAGTTCATTTTGATGAACGAGATTTGAAGATTCAAGTCTGTCAAAAGATTCAAACTTGCCATCACTATTTTTGCGGGGACAGTGTGTGTGAAGACAATGGCACTGAACAGAGTTGAAAAGTGATTAAAGCACAGATATGTGTTGTGCTTGTATGTGTTCTTACTGAATAATTAGAACTAAATACCCAACACAGAGTCAGACAACTTTGAATTGTTGCTTTCTAAACACACAAACGAAATAAATGCAAAAGTAATATACTGTAGTAATGTAACAAGTAACATAACTAGTTACTTTTAATATCCAGTAATAAGTAAAATATTATTATGAGAAGCTGAATAATTCATTATTTAGACACACTCATCTATAACCAACCAAACATTCTAATAAGTATTCTCTACCAGCATCCAACAGCAGCATTTATATCTTATACAAATCTGAGCAGCCAATATCCTGAAACAGAGCGGTCAGGATCATTTCAGATGTAAATACTACCAGTAGTAAGCAAGTAGGCAGCTACATAGCAGTCATCATATCAGACATAGTCTCTTATGAATGTAATGATTAAAGTAATTTCAGATATCACAGCACTGTAGTTATCCTCACTAAATTTGAGCTACAGTAAACTGGTCAGGATGTCTAGATACCTTCAATGAATTTTAAAATGGACAAATATAGATAAAATATTTGTCAGTGGCTGAGTTGAGGGGGATCTGGATCAAGAAGGAGGCACAAGAAAACAAATGAACAAGGCATGTTCAACAAAAGAGGAGACAGGAATTCTGGCTGCTGAATATCTAGCTTTAGGTATGCTTTGGAATAAATGCTCAGTGGACTCTAATTATTTGTCAAGGATTATCCTTCAGTCATATGAAAATATGCTGTCTTTGTCTTTCCAACAAGGCTGCTTCAAAGAAGAAGGCATTCTTGGAAAAAAAGAAGGAAAGGCAGATACCAACTTCAATTTCAATGATGATTAAAACTGCAAAAAAAAGTTTGAAATGAAGAGGCATAATTAAAGATGTCCTTTGTCAGTCCTGAAGACTAGTATTGGTACGTACTAATTTGGCGAATAGAAATAGCCACAGCTTTGCAGTCTATCACTGAAAAAGACTCTCCCCTTCTCCCGCCTACTCTCAGCTGTTATGTTACCAAACTAACTTCTAGTAATCAAAATGGAAGAATCACAGCCTTAAAGGGGCATTATGTAATTTCCAGCGGCCACTAGCGGTGTGGTTTTAAGATCGCAACCAGGTGTGTGCTCGTACGCGTGCTCGCTTGAAGTCATGACCGAGCAGATTCCGAAACACAACCGCTTTCATACAGAAATCCTGCAATAAACGCAGGAACAGCAGCATGTAGGCTGTGGCTTTTCACTCAGACATGTGTTACTGGCTCAGGCTCTGTTACTTCAACATTCCCGTCTCAGAGGCGGATCAACACCGACGCCGTAACGTTACTTCATTCAGCGCAGTGAGACAGCGGCATATCGGCACAGTACTCCCCGAAAAAAAGGCAGTGACAGCGGCTACAGACAGACAGAGCTGGGAACTCCCACTGCAACGTTACAGTAATAGTTTTATCAGCTGCCGGTTGAATCCATGCTTGTTACACGATCACAGTACATTTAGGTTACTGCATTTAGCCGACGTGCTACATCGTTAGCTCGCCTGCTGCTTTCAGTAACTATCTTTACTATCTGTGTATCTGTCGCCGGTGGCTCAGCAATGTCAGCACAGCTACATGAATTGGATCATAATGAAACGGGTATTGAGCTGGACTGAATATTATAAGATTGTGTCACACTTTATAGCAGTCAGACCGCAGTAAGTAACTTTACTGTAACTAGTGTTAGTGGCTGGCTCGTCCTCTGGGTTGTATATTATGTGGGTCATGTTAGTTACAGCGACTGAGAGGTGGAGAAGCTGTGTACCTGTCAGTAAAAGGCAATAAATCTAAATTGAACGTTACGAAGCAAACAGCGGCGGGTCCAAGCTACTGTAGCGTTAGCTAGCTTCTCGTGGCTGCATCACTATGGGATAGTAAACAAATCGCTCCACATTAGCTTTTTATCGTTACATCATTTCTTGCAGGCTTTGACACTTTGACATTGTGGTACAGAGGAAAGTAACATGGGTGATCGGTTGGTGAAGTAACGTTAATGTGAAAGCTATATAACTTTGCACCGGACAACATTAGCAACTGCTCGGCATTAGCCGAGCGAGCTAACGCTATCTAACTTGAGCCAACTGCAGCACAAAATCAAAATATATTTTACATGCTTTGTAGTAATGTTAGCTTAGCTATCCGATAGGAGGAAAGCCAACTCCCGGGTCTGTTTTTATACTCAAAACAAAGCAGAGGTTTCTCCATGATTGTTTTCGTCCGCAGTCGATCCGATTCACATTTGGCCCGACGAGCTTCAGCAGATAAAACTATTTTGTTTTTTATCCTTATGTGGAGTTTATGTTAAGAATAATAATAGCACATTATTAATACTAGATTATATCGTGTGCTTCTAAACTGCCAAATTCTTTTTCACTTCTTACATCAGGAAAGGTTGAATGCATCAATCTGCCGTAATTCACAACAGCAGATTTTGCAAAGAATGGGGGAGACTTGTTGAAAAATGGTCACACTCACAGTAATTAATTCACTTTCTTGCTAGCTGCATTATTGGCACACTGACAGAAGAAGCAAGAGAAAAATGTCTTGCCAAAATGTGTAGAAGGCAGCCAGTCCACCTCTGATCAGGCATCAACTGGACGGGAGCCAAACCGAGAGCAGGAGAGGGAATGCTCCAGACTATAAAGCTGATCAAGATTATATTTATTCACCTTAAAGTGAATTTTCAGTATGACTGGGTTGCAAACACCCTGACACCTAATCTCAAGGTGCGTGAAACAAAAAACGTGATCCAAATATAAAGAGCAAGCAAACTCGTCTGATCAAATCCAGCACTGCCACAGTACCACGGGAGGATTTAACTTGTTTTATTAACCTCCACTGTATCTCTTTGACTCATGAGTTAATCTGTAATTCACTAATCATAACAAAATATTTTGTTCTATCTATGTTTGAAGTATCTAGTACTTATTATGTAGGTTTTATACAGAATTTTTATTGTAAGAAACAGACTAAACTGTTGTTATTTTTAGGATAAGTTAGACTTCTCAGATACCTTCAATTGGCATGTCAGTGGTGCTGCAGTATACACGTACAAAGTGACGATTTGTATTTTTTCACAGGTTTTCAACGCTCTGTACCATTGGCATTACCCGATAGTCCAGCACCCTTACAATCTTGACGCACTGGTGAGAACTTCTGACACATCACAGTACATGTGATTGAAGTCAGTAAGGGCCCAGTGTGTGGACATTTGGGTTCATCCATTCGGTCAGCTGTTGGTTGTACGTGAAGCCAACTGCTTCTTAGCAAATCTACACATTGTAAATGTCAGCATAAATTTACACTGCATATTTTCTTCTTACATAAGTAGTATCCAGAATATATTAGCTACTAACTGTTCCTGTTTGGACCGTAAACATAAACCACCTGTCAGCCACACTAAACATATTCTCTTTTATCCATCAGGAGATACGACAGCACACCCAGAGATATGATAAGGAGGACATTTTGATTTAATTTTATTTCTATGTCTTCATTGTTAGAACAGTTTTCATATTATTGTTCGTAATCTGTTCTAACAATAATATGTTAGAACAGTTCTAACATATTATTGTTAGGACAGGTTATTTGTTATAGGCATTTATGTGTTATGTTGTTATAAGTAGGGATGTGACGAAATCCTGTGCCATGAGATCTTGCAAGATTAAAACTTGATGAGATTTTTCTTCATGTTAAAAGCTGTCACGCAAGACTCACGCAACTGACATTGTTCACACACTCTCATGCCACATTGAAAACCAAATCTCTGCCCAGATGATGATGATGCGACACCAGCGTACGCCGTGGTAGTAATCAGGTGAACGCCCTCTCGCGTCGTGAATCCCAGTCGCTTTGTGACCTACTGGTAACTATCTGGTATAGTTGCATTATAAACATCTAAGAACTGATGTGCAAACTTGTTGTGTCATTGTGTGGGACTGTGAGTTGCACTTTATAGGAGGTGCTAAAGTGAACATGTGTGGAGTGTCCAGGATTTTATAAGTGAATCAAAATGAATACATTTATCTTTGATGTGAAAAGGTGCCACCATGCACATTTATAGTGGTAACTCCCTAAAAAGAAAGGCGCCAAAGGCTTGCATGTGTGCGATGATCTTTGATGAGAAAAGTTGATCAATAGGAGAAACATATTTTTATGTATAAAATTAAGTGTTTAATACTCAAAATATTCATATAATTCAGCATTGAAGATTTCTTTTAAATAGTGTTAAAATCTCGTCTCATCTCATGAATTCAATATTATGTCCGGTGTCTTGCCTCGTTAGTTAAGTGTCTTTTCACACCCCTAGTAATAAGCACTGGTTGATTAGGAAGGGAGCACTGTAATTGCCATGATTTTATGGATGAAGAAATTGAGCCTTGAACCTTGCACTTATAGACAACAATCACTGGATTACTTTTAATATGAGAAACATTGAAACATCATCATTATGAAGCAAGGTCTGAAATTATGAGGAGCACTCTTGATTAGCTAATTTATTCTCGATTGAAAGCATAAAGAGGAAGTTACACTGATTCCATCAATATGTATTTTAATCAGATTGGCTGGGTGATGACTCGAGGAAGAGGGGGAGCAATTTCAGACGCAAATGCTAAGGGTTATGTATGTCATATAGTGTCTGAGTCAATTATCATACAAATGGTGGCATTGCACGAATAAAAACACTAGAAAGATAAGGACAAAGGAAGAGAGCACTCACCCTGTTTTAGCAAAGTTTGTCCAGTAAGTCATGACGACGGCACTCAGCATCACATCATTCTTGGAGAAGTTGCAGTTGAAGAGATCTGTGGGGCCAATCATGGGGATCCCAAACACGTACGGTACTTCATCGCCGTGGGCTGAGTCGGCCCAACTGGGCTTCATGTCGCTCTGACAGTGATGGTAGAAAGCGTAGAAATAGGTGGGCGATCCATACTGGGCGTGGAGGTCAGCTGTAGCCACTGCCGGGGCCACCCACTGGTGGTCAGTGAACAGAGCCACCAGGGTCTTGCGCCGGGTCTCTGGGTTCTCCTTGTCTGCCCAATCTGTGTACATGAATTTGATGGTCTCACGCAGAGTGTCCTTGCCCTCTGGGTAGCCATAGAGATGATCCACAAAGTCTGACACAGCAAAATCAAAATCATTGGCAGATACCCCGTCCTCACTGTCAACGATGCCATCTACAAATTTAAACCCCTCGCCCTGATTGACGCCCAGCATGATATCGTAGTTAAGGAACTCTCCTTGCTCCATGAGGATCTGGGGGTCATCCGGGATGACATCCCCATCAATCACAGGCCCGAAGGCTATGTGGTACTTTGCAGGTGTGATGTACTGCTCGATCAGCTCCTTGTAATTCTTGTTCTGCAGGCACTCTACCAGGTCGATGGTGTCCAGCATGTTGCAGCCCACCTTCTCAGCCAGGGCTCGCGTGTACTTGGCAGGTTGGTAGTTGACCGCCCAGCTGGATAGTGCTGTGCCACTCTGGATGATAGCTTTCTGGAACAGATCTGAGATTGGGGCTGGTATTAGTAAAACACACACATAGGCACCCACAGAAATGCTTGTAGCAAAGAGTTTATGCTTCATGTTAGGTAAAATGCAAAAACATTTTCTTTAGTGCAAAAGAATGTAAATCAGTGTCATTTTTCTACTTGGAAACAGTTATGTTGTATTCTGTATATTAATGTCAATGTGATTTTTCATTAAAAGTAAAAATGTAAAAATGGTCTTTGGAGCCATATCAGAAATGTTCCTTTCAACCTCTGAAGGTTTGTGTCTGTGTTTGATTGACAGTTAAGACCTGACAGGCTGAGCGCTGACAGGAAAACAGACAATGTGAACAAGCTTGTGCTGTAGCTTCTAACTGAGCAGACAGTTTTGAGGAATAAGGACCACACCAGCATGTAAACTGACCAAAGTGACATTTGCAGGTACGTTTTTAAGATATTTAATGTGCTACTGGTGTCTCAGTAGCTGTCGTCTGTGTGATCGTCTTCCTGTGATACATCAGTAACATTGTTGCTTTATGCAAATACAGTTTAAAATTAAAAGGTTTATTGGCAATTGGTAAAATATTATTTCAACTTTTTGGATACTGAATGATTAACCACAAATATATCAATGTCAACTTCTGCTTCCACAGTAAAGAAACACCACTGCAATCACATACATATATTTTGAAGCATACAGGAAATGGCACAGTATGAGTAGTAGCTTTATGCAATATTTGCACATTGCAGCAAATGAATTTAGCAGAACAGAAAATGGTGTGTCATTTTTGGCTTATTAAGGTTCCACTTAATGGACTAACTATCACGGACAATTCTGTTCCAACAAATCATATGAAGGCATCCCTAATTGGGTAGTTATTGTTAAAATATGTATACCATATTCAATCTTGTTTAATCTACCCATATCACTGAGAGAAGCCCAGTCAAACACATATTCTTAACCTCTATCTCTTGTCATACCAGGAGAAAAACATTTCAAGGCAAATAAAAGAATGAATTTGTCCCTAATGAACAAACCACAGTATTGCTGCCACAATACACTAGAAGCACTGGAGGTGTGTTTTCTTTTCAGAGTGCTATTTATACTGATGCAAACACATAGTGTGATGTCTCAACCAGACCCACTTGAAAAGCACACAGCATACAATTCCCACAAGGCCTAGTTAGCAGTGTATGGGCTTTTACTGCTGCCAGAGTGTCAGTTACAGCTCAAGTCAGATGTTAACTTCAGAACAATACATAAAGATAGCTTAGACCTTGTAGATAGTCAACCAGTTTACATGAGCAAATGTAAGCATTACCTTTCTTGATGATATATTATAAATTAGAAATAACGCTGGCAGTGCCCAAGAGTGTTGACTCCCTCAGCCATAATTGC
The DNA here is from genome assembly GCA_024633595.2 of Lepomis macrochirus. Taxonomy (NCBI): domain Eukaryota; kingdom Metazoa; phylum Chordata; class Actinopteri; order Centrarchiformes; family Centrarchidae; genus Lepomis; species Lepomis macrochirus. Next base: position 476,632 of record JALXJV020000025.1, on the reverse strand, counting down.
TGCCCACCAGAACATAAGGATTTGTATCTAAATGTAAAAAAGTAAGCCATCCTTATCCCCTCAAGTACATGATGAAGAAAAATGAAACAGACCTAATAAGTGCAAGACCAAAACAGCAAATATAACATCTTCCTCACTCTGATTGCCTAGGAGGTAAACCCAAAGGGCTTCTACCAGCAAGATAAAAAGGATGACTTTATGGGAAGGGGCAATACAAGCCTGTATTTGTCCCACATGGAGAGGAAATGACCAAGGAACTGCAGCAGCACTTCCCGTCCTCCAAATCCTTTTTTCTGACAGATGGGTCAGGCAATTTCCCTCGCTGGTTTTATACATTTGTGTTGCACGAAAAACTAAGTATTTGTGGAGCCAGCAAAAAGAATGACCTTTCGGCTCTTTGATTTAAAATGTCCATTAATAATACATATAAATAAATATGTAAATATGGTATGATAATTCAAAATCTGTTTGCATTCGTCCCTTCTCCTCAAATGCTTGGAGACTGAGTTAGAATACACACTTGAATGAACACATCCTTTGTTGTTATCTCTGCATGCAGTAATCACATATGATGCCACAAGTAATCTGATGAAAAGGTACAAAGCAGACTATTTAAATTACTGATGGTACTGAACCGATTCAGCTCATTCTTCTTTCTTGCTACTTAGGTGTTTTTTTCCTGTGTTTGCTTGTGGTTTTGTGGTGTTTAATACAAATTCAGTATTTTTCATGTCTTTTACCCAAACGTTGCATGTCAAAGCAGAAAACTAAATATTTTGAAGGAAATACGCAGTCTAAAAATCTGAAAACAAGAGCAGTTCAACAGCCGAGTGGCCCCCAGATGCTATTATATTGACTATTCCTCAATATGTTCAAGTGTCAGACCAGTGGATCCCACCCTAAAGGTCACCTTCAGAGGTGGAAATAAGAGCGTTAGACATAATATTTACCTTTGTTCTTTTGAATGAACAAACTGAACCAGGGCTGTAGTCATGACTTAAGTGGATCCAAAGAAAAGCCCAAATCATAGCAGTTTCCAGAGTCCAAATGGCTCAAACCAAAAGTCAATCCTAAGACAAAAGTAAAAATAAAACAGTGCCCATATAAAGTTCTTCATTCTGTTTGTTTCTGTGTCAAGTGTGATCACTTCCATCACTCAGTACATTCCTTTGGATTAGAAAAGATTCAAATGTGATAGAGACAGGAAACAACATAAATCTGCCTAAATGGTGCTTTATTTATAAATGGGTGATTCAATTTTTTAAATTTATATATGATCACAACAAGATAAATGAAACATCTCTAGATCAAACTTGAGCACTACCACCCTGATCTAAGAAGGAAACTCTCTTTTCTCACAGCTGATATGCAACCTGTGACAACAGGTGTTTGGCTATAAAGGGTCTTACTGGTTATACCAGCATGAACTGCTTGTCTTTGCTATAGTCCTTCTCTCCTGTTGTCAAATGCCTGAATATGTAAATCAGTTCAGACTTAAGTTTGCAATCACTACTTTGACCAGAGTTTAAATGCTGCATTCACACCTGCCTTGAATGAAAGAAAAGCAGAGATCCAGAGCTCTTGTTATGAAGCCCACAATATATCAAAGGATGAATAGATAACATATATAGAAGAAATGACAAGATGATGAAAAGGCCCTTTGAATGTGAGCTTATCTCTGTGCAGTGGTTATGCATGCCTGTGAGTAGACATACCTTCTGAGTAATGTGAAAGGGTGAGCAGGCTGACGCATGATGCTCCGGCACCAGAGCCAAAAATGGTCACTCTCTTCGGGTCTCCTTTAAAGGCCTGGATATTTTCTTTGATCCACCTGAGAGCCTGGATTTGATCCAGCAGGCCGTAGTTGCCCTTGGCTGCCTGGTCTCCTGTGCTTAGAAACCCTGATTGATGAAAAAAAAACAAGAGAAAAAAAGCAGATCTCAACTTTACTTCTGAAAGTCTTCTGGCATTGATCTAATCTGGACTGAGAGTTCAAAATATTAGTATTGTTTGTCCTGAGAAGTGGAAAGTCCATTCTTCTGTTTTCTCACGGCCAACAATCTCTCTAACCTTCATCATCCACTTTTTAAGTTAGTTAAACTGGTGAAATTAGGAAGGGATTAGAACTTTCCTCTGAATTTGTCAGGTATCCTTCAGAATAGCGTGAAAAAAGCAACGAGTTATGTTAGCTCCTTTAAACATTTTTTACTGTGCTTTTTGAATGAGGTTTCACCAGTAAACAGCTGCTTGTAGAAGTGTTGCTGATTATTTTCAAATAAAAAATAGCTAAAGCTTGCTTGAAAAGCTGAACATCGTGAGCTAAGTAAACAAGTATTGTGTGAGTATCCGTAGCTTCTTGTTCCTCTGAGCCATACAGCTCCATTGTTGTAAAAAATGATTGGGGAAAAAAACAATGAAAATCAATGAGCTACACCTGTGCATTGGGTGACATGTTCCTTCATCACAGGGAACAAACACACTGTAATTTATTTTGACTCAGTCCAAACATACACTGTCCAGCTGCCAGAAATACTCACAAGAGCACAAAATGTGGATAAATTTGCCGCTAGAAATAGAGTATCATTTGTTAAAAACCACAGTGGTCTTTAAGCTTTTGGCTTCCTACTTTAAACAGCCAGCAGCAGGAGGGACATTAACAAAACAAAAGATGTGGCTTAACAAACGGGCAAACATTGTGCAAGGGGGGAGGTGTGAAATATTGATTGAACTATTGAACCTAACCCTTTAAGCCAATCATGGAAAAGCAGAAACATGGCATTAAATTTTAAATATTTCTCCCACTTTGCATGTTGTTGTTACTGGGAATGTTGCTGTATACTGTAGGACATGAATTCCACCACTTAAATTAAGATAATATATACCTTTATTAATACCCAGTAGGGGAAATTCAGAAAAACATGACTTTGTCTTCCTTGTTTCTCTTTAACCAGACAATGCATGGCTCCATGAACCAGACAGAAGAGCGAAACCGTGTGTCTGCACTGAAACAACTTTAGGGTCCCTATTATTACGCCAAGGGCCCACGTTGTTTAAATAGCAGATGCACTTGTGCCAATCTATGCGCCCATGGGAGTGTTAGTCTTAAGCAAGTGTTACTTTTTTTGTGAGGGACCGCTTGTGTCTGCGTGAAAGATTTCAGGGTTGGGCAAAGCCCCCAATGCTTGAAGAGTCTGACCACGCCCCTGTGCATGCTTATGGTAAAATGTTTAATGTCCAATATTATAGATGCATGCAGGATCTGATAAATGCACAGGGGTACAAAATGCCCTGTGTGATATAATCAGTCGGTGTTGACAAAATACAGTAAAAAAGTAAAAGAAATAAATTAACTAGGCGTGTACCAGTACAAGCCTAAACAGAGGTGAGTATGTAAATTACATGCTCAACACAAACACAGTAGTACACTGCAGAACAGCTTAAGTTTTACTCAAGCTACACATAAACACATTTTGTTTGTTTACACGTGTAATCACAGAAATTGTATATGGGGCTCCAGGCACTAGCTAAATGCAGTGACCTACACTTCAATACTCAACCTGTGCTGACACTGATGAAGCACTGGAGCTGCTGCGCTTCTAATGTGCTGTGTAAACACGATGTTTGACTCTTAAGAGACAGAAAACTTGCATTTTTATTATTTATATACCTGTTGTCTTTTCTGCATTGATAATCCTGTGAATCAGTCTCCATTAAAGCCCAGTGCAATTATAATAATTAGTTAGTACATCAGAATCAGAATGAGGTTTATTGCCTAGTACATTTTCACAAATGAGGAATTTACCTATGGGTTCTTACATTGGTACACATGAACATAAATCAGTGTTAAGCCATAAATTTGTAAGCCATTCAGCATTGAATTTAGCTGCCAACACACAAATAGTTAAGTATGCAAATGCCTTTGAATTTGATTTCACCCGTGGCTCCAGAAGTGGTCGGCCATTAGAGATCCCTTCCAGACAAGCGCCAGACCAGCCAGCCGGGCAGCGAGCTCCACATCTGAAACTTGTTGACAAATTAGCAAATGCGCCTAAACCCATTAAGTGGCTTTCTAAATGCTGCCACTGGGGGAAGTGGCTCCTCCTAGCCAGGCCTATGAGCTTGGCGGCCAAGCCTGGCAGCAACAGCCTGTCCCTGCAAGCTGACCAAAACCAAGGCAGTGTAAATGACAAATGGGATGAGGATTGCTGGGCAAGAAAGGAGGAAAAAGAGGTGAGTATCCTGTGGCTCTTTGATAGAGAGCAGATCCGGTTTGTCATGGTGAGGTGGAGGGGATGAAAGAGAGGGAAGGAGGGCAGGGGTGGGGTGGAGAAGATTACAAGGCCATTGGCAGCCTCATACACCCTTTAGCATCACCACAGGCCGTGCCGCTGCTCTCCCCTCTATCCTCTACCCTTCAGTTTCTCTCCTTTCTCCTCTGTTACCCTTTTTTCTCTCACATCATCCCTCACTACAATGAAGCTGAGGAGAGACAAATGCCTACCAGGCGTTCCCCAGGATCTGTGAAGATTAGTCAAAGCTTTATTTCAAAGCCCTATGTTCCAAAAATAGACTGCATACATATCAAAGCCCACCACCTCAAGACACAGTATGGATGCCATCTGAAAAACACTTATCAAACTTATAAGAAACCAAAGACACCTAAAAATCATCCAAGATGTTAATAAAGGAAAAGTGAGTACAATTGTTTGCTTTTTTATATTTTATATAAAAATTAGCAAGTTGGGCAAACATCAACTCTTTCTGTACTAGTGAGTTTTTTGGCTGTTCAATATAAACACCAACAGAGCAGAAGGTTTTCTTCATTTACAATCTATGTCAGGCTAGCAGGTAGCTCAGTAGTTGATGAATGTAAATAACAAATAGCAAGTGAACGCATTTGTTGGAAGTTTAAATTTTTAAACACGTTATCACCGCAGCTCTGAATCTGGACTTCAAGGATATGGGGTTGTGAAGCAGTCAGTCTTTCAAGCTAGTGTTAACTTCATCCTGAGAGTCTATGAGGCTAACCTAAACTAGTCATGTCCGCAGGGCTCTAGAGTTATATCAGAAGTTTGGAGGAAGATTACATCTGTTAGGGGAGGAGCCACTTAGATATTTGCAGCAGTAGCCCCTCTGTCCCTACCCAACTCTCTCAGATTTTTGTTAGCAGTTAAATTTTACCTATTGTTCATAATTGACCAGCACAAACAGAAATGAACAATTGGTAAATCTGACATGACTATGTAGGCCTACTTACATTTCAAATATAAATCTGGCACTAAACAAGCCCACTGAGCAGCAGTGCTCAGTAATACTGTAGGCTATACATACATAGAAGAACTTGTCCTGAACGTGTGTGTGTGTGTGTGTGTGTGTGTGTGTGTGTGTGTGTGTGTGTGTGTGTGAGAGAGAGAGAGAGAGAGAGAGAGAGAGAGAGTGAACACATTTCAGCTTGTGAATGTTGTTTAGTGTTGTAGATTTATTTGTAGCACATTTTGATGCCTTGATGACAAGGGTAGGGTGCTGCCACTTAAAGGCCAACCATTTTCACCATCATGATGAAAAAATTTGAAATTTGTACAAGTTAGAGGTATTTGTATAGAGGTATTCCTTTTTCATGCCATTTTTTACTTCAACTCTGCTACATCTAAGAGGGAAATAGTGTACTTTTTACTTCACTACATTTATTTAAAAGCTTTAGTTACTAGTTACTTTTGTCACAGTTGGTGTAGTAGGTAAAGGCTGGTGGACCCAAATGCAGGACTCAAAGCAGAGCAGGTACCGTCCAGAGGTTTATTAAGAAACTTAAGGCGAGCACACTTACAAGGCAGAGTGGCTGAGCTGAGGCCTTCCAAATCAAACAAGGTGATCTAACTGAACAGATTATCAAACAGAAATCCAAAATCCACAGAAACAAGCAGGGCCAACAAACAGGCTGAATGCATCCACATGAGACAGAGCATTACAAGCTACAATGACCGGACGGGGACTGACAGAAACACCAAATATATATATACACCAGGGACTAACGAGTAGGCGGGAGCGACACAGGTGAGAGCGATCAGGACTAGCAAGACAGGCAGGTGGAGAGACAGCAGGGGAAAACAGATAGACAGGGGGACATAACACAGGTTACTGAACACAACGCACTGGCAACTAACATAAGAGAAGAAACAAACTGGAACACAGAACAGACTAAAAACTAATCATACAGACAGACTACAAAGGTATCAGGGAAAACAGACTGAACTAAGAACACAACACAGAGCAGCAAAATAACCACACCCAAGTACACAGACCAGGACTAAACACTAAGACATGAACTAAGACACAGAACTAGGAACTAAGACATGGAACCAAAACACAGACTAAATAACAGATACTGAACTGACGAATAAATAAACTCACAGAGACTCAACTCAACAGACTAGAAGACACGACTAAAATGCAGATACAAAACCAACAAGAATCAGAGCACAGCACCACAGAAACTATATTTTGAGACACGGAAAACTAGAAACTCAGGACAGGATCGAGACAACTGTACAAAGTGATAGTTTTACACACAAAACCGAAAATATATACTATATATAAAAATATGAATGGATTTGTCATACATTAAATACAAGCTAGTAGCCTACATTAGTGTACTATTTTGGTAATTAAGCCTTAAATTAAGTCTTTATTATCATATTATTTGTTTAGACTGACAAACCAAGCATTGTGAAGGTGTCACTTTGGGCTCCGGGTAGCGACATCATTCCTCACTATTTTCATAATATTTAAAATCAGTTAATGGAGAAAATAATCAGCAGATTAATCCATAATGAAAATAATTTATTGCTGATACGAAATAGTTAAACCTCAAATAACTTCATGGGAATATTTGCTAAAAAAAAAAAAGTTTAAACTTTAAACTTGAATTGATAGGAATTAGGAATCAGACATGATAATGCAGCCTCTATTGTGTGGGGAGCTGTGGCTCAGGAGGTAGAGCGGGTTGCCCATCAAGTGAAAGGTCAGCGGTTCAATCCCTGGCTCCTCTAGGCTGCGTGTTGAAGTGTCCTTGGGCAAGATACTAAACCCTGAATTGTCCCTGGTGGCTGTTCCATCAGTGTATGAATGTGAGTGAATGGTGAATGTAGTGCAGAAGTGCTTGGAGCGGTCAAAAAGACTAGAAAGACACTATTGTCTAGTTAAGCGTTGTTTGTGTTTGGGGGCACAGATCAAATTTATTACAGGTGTATCATCATCTAAGGACTGCAGACATTAGTTAATTTTGCTGTACAGTTTCAAGTCATTGATAATGACACATTGTGGTATATGTTTTGGTGGCGTGGCGTCAAATATTAATATATAAGATTCGCCATGTAACAGGAAGTTGTTATAACTTCAGTGTACATGCTCAGATCTGTACCAAACTTAACATGCTAGATCTGGAGGCCAAAATTCACTAAATATCTTATCGTCACCAATTTGCAACAGGATGTAAGCCCTTTGTGACAAAAATAATTTAATTTACATGACATCTTCACAGCGCAGTCCACATTTCATATACTGGTACACAGCATATGATTAGTGGGTATTCTCTAGTGCCACATTGGAGACACAGGAAGTGTCGTTTCACTCCTTCCTGACCAGTAAAAAACTCACAGACATGGATCATGGCAAAAGGGCCCGCCCAACACTGCTTGCAGCTTCAATATGAAATTATAATCAGTCTAATAACATTATATAATTAATATATTATACTAAGTATACTATTAAATTAATAATATTTTTTATTTAATGTTATGATATTATACTAATACACTTATGTGTACTAATTACTCCACCAGGTTGTGGATAGAGCCTCTGCAGTGCACAGACATAGATTTCGAGGATCCCACTGTGCCAATATGTGCTGTTTCTGGCCACCTCCTCCTGAGAGCAACATAATCCTCTTGTTCTATTATACATCAGTTTTACTAAAGATATTGTTATAAATATTGTTCAGTAAACTGGTTTACATAAAGTGTGCCATGGGTTGTGTGGGTGCTGCTGGTGTATCGTGTATCTGTCCCTGGACAAAACACAATTACAGTGTTATGTGTTACAGTGTTATGTGTTACAGTGTTATGTGTTACAGTGTTATGTGTTACAGTGTTATGTGTTACAGTGTTATGTGTTACAGTGTTATGTGTTACAGTGTTATGCCCACCATTTAGTTGTAAGCTACTGTTGAGCAAAAAATTCTATTTTGAAAAGATTTGTTTTTATGTTATCTGATGGCCACTCATTCCACTGACACATTCATGATTTAATAAGACTGACTGTATTTTAAATGTAGAGAAGGAAAAGAATGAAATAGACTGCCTGTCTATCTGGTGAAATTAGAGGCAGAGGAACACTGTCACTACTGAAATGGAAAAACACTCTTAATGGTACACATTTAAAAATACTTTCCAGGGTGAATTATATGAAGATAATTAATTCTGTCTTTTGAACTAGATTGCTAACACGAAATTCAAACATATTTTCACAGTTTAAGCTGACAGGCACAGATAAGTGCTTGGTTAATGCAATGTAATAATAAAACTGACATATTTTCTAACAGTGAGGAATGAAGACTGGGTACATAGTGTCCCAGTGATATTACAGACAGGGGCAATGTTTTTCTTTTTCCGTTCTTTGGAAGTGGCCGGCAATTGCTATTGTTTACTGAGAGTTTTAATGTCAGTGCACAGCAGGTCAGATGAACTTGCCAAAAAAGTTACATTGTACATACAGAAATGTCTTCTCAGATGAAAATTACAGACAAGCATACGACTGACCAAATATGGAGACAACAACTGCTTATAACTTCTACACAATTAAACAGTTGTTATGTTGCACACTACACAACTGGTTCTTTCCTAAAAACACAATAACTGCATGGAGACTGGCTGGATAACTGTAACACTGTTCTACATAATTAACAAGAATCTCAATGTCAACTGAGGAAACACTGTCTGCTGATGAAAGCCATACGTGGCTGACAGCTTTGGGGTTAAAAGTGGACATTATGATACAAACTTTTAGTTAACCTGCTATTTCGACAGTCAAGAAAGAGCCTTGAAGTTCAGGCTGAGCACTGGTTACATAAAATATGACAAAATGATGCCCAACTATCCAGCTATCATGTTTTCAAATTGTCTCCAGGTTTGTTTTCTTGATATCAAGTAGTCAGTGCTGTAGCAATTCTTTGCAGTGCTACGGAAAAAATACCTGTCAGTCTACCAGTGTAGACATACACTATAACATTTATGTTTGGACCAAAATGTCTTGGATTTGACACAAGGGTAATAGCTTTTGAATTTTTGTAACAATGTGGCCTTGACAGTGGCTAGGCTTTTGATATAGGTCAGTCATGACAAAGCCAAAGATTGGCCACAATCACACTCCACACCCACCACAATCTGCGTTAAGGCATCTACACCCCCTGATGTGTAGATGCCTTGAAGTTTTACAACTGGTAACAATATAGGTGAAACTAGTAACAAAACAATTATTATATAAAACATTATAGTAACTAATTTGCAACAGCAAATAGTCACAAAAACACTACACTGAACACTTTTGAGCCAAGCACCAGGAACAGCGAACGCCTACAGTGTCATACCTACAATGGCATGACCTACAATGCAGTGGTGATCGATATCAATATATTTATTTATTTATTTGCAGATATTCAGCCATCATCTGGGATCTGGTCTTTCTTGTGAGTTCTTTTGTGAGCAATTTTTCCCTGAAGAGACTTTTTAGAAAGTTGAAAGGGTCTTTATAGAACCATGTTCTGGTTTGTTCTTTTTGCGTTTGCATAAGTTCTGTTAATTATATACTAACAGCCAAAATGATACATTGTCATCATCACTATAAAGACAGAGCTGCAGTTACCTACCAAAGTTCAAAATCCATGTGGTCAAATTAAACAAATTAATGAAATGTTGGCATTTTGAAGACTGTGGAGCCAAATAGCATCACAGTCACTCAGTTCCATTTAGAGCGGCCAAACTGACTTTATCTTCACAAAACATCTGACTTGAAATTTAAAATGAATTTTTACCAAGTCCTGAAAATACCATCAGAGTGTTATCTAAATGCCACAGCATGTTACTGTACACAGTTTAACGTTAAAAAGTAGCAGCATCAGATGACAGCAGAGCAGAGTAGGTAACACGCATGACACAGAGTGAAATGGCACTGCAGCTCTGTGGACAGACGGTGACCCGGCAGAATGCCAAGTGCTTGAGCTTTGAGCACAAAATGTTCACAGACCAGAGAGCCAAATGAGCCAATGCATGTGTTTAATTTCATTGCATCACTCACAGTTATTTATTTTGTCTTTTTAACTCAAAGTTGCCAGAAGCAAACAAAGTTGTGGACTTGATATATCCTTGTCATATTCTTGATATCAATTTAAAATATTGTAGTTGCATTTTGTATAGTATGTGTAATAATTACAACATTCAATACTGCAATATTATAAGCAGATAATGTAGTAAGAAATGACATCTGTGGTCACATAAAATAAGTGTTTGACAAGCACTTCTCTTAGCATAAAACTATCTGGCCAAATTTTCTCTTGTGATTGCAAGTGTCATATCCAGATATGATTCAATCAGAGGTGAAAAGTAACAAATTACAATTACACGCATGTACTAGTACTTTTTAAAGTCATTTTTATAATCTGTAATTTTACATTTACCCCATGACCTCCTCTCCCTGGCCCTGTCCTCTGTCTCACTGCGAATGGCCAGTGATCATTCCCTCTGGCTGGATGAAGTCCAGCGCTCCTGATTTACCACGTGATCCATGTGCTACTGCAGCTGGGGACTCTCCACAGCAAGAGTCACAGTCAGTCCTGTCTATCAGGCATGCGCAAACATGCATTTTTTTAAAAACTCAGTAATGATTGTGATTTAAAATGTAGTGTAGTACAATACTTCAAACAAAATATACTTAAGTAAAAGTAAAATTACAAATTATAAAAATAGCTTTAAAAAGTACACAAAAAAAACTTATTAATTACAGTAACGCGAGTAATAGTACTTTCCACCTCTGCTGCTTACTGGCGTAGTTCCTCTTGGGAGGCGTAAAGAATGCATGTGCATCTTGGAAATGGGGATCCATTAACATATTTTAACAATCTGGCTAGAATGCATCTCAGTCAACTTTCCAGGGTGGATTTCAATCCATCTCTAATCCTTATTGATTATATTAACACTAAGCAAACTTCCCCAGACACGTCTAAGTGTAAATGAGATTAATATTCAATGACATTTTAAAATTAGCTGCAAGATGTTGGATACTTTTATCGACATCACCATGTTGAAATCTCCTGTCTGTATGATGTCGGCCACCAGGCTGGGTCGGACTGGCTTCAAGCACAATCACAGGTTACAGGGAAGGTGAAACCAAGGCAATCAAATGCTGAGTACTGTAATTAGGATAAAGCATTAAAGCACATATGGGGCATGCCTGGTGTTGAACTTAACCTCCCCTGACTGACAGTATATCAGTGAAACAAAAACACCACAGCTGTCAGAGCTTGTCAGCCTACGCCATGTACATTTGAGGGTCACATCATGTGGCAGATTTTGGATGACAGCAGAGCAATGAGTCACACTAAGAATGACTTTATGATAATGACAAATGCAGACATTCCTCTACAACGTCTCTTTTTTTTTCACTTAAGCTGCAGATTAGCTGTGGTTTGCTAGGCTGCATCTCCACAGACTAGTGGTATTTGAAGGTATGTTAGTGGATGAGACCAATGTAATTTTTTTCCTATCATCATTAATGCCTGTGAAAATATTTTTGCCAATCAGACGCTACTACAGCAGGTTCTCCCTACCTCCCAGAGTTCCCCAAAATCCATTAAAAAGAGCTCATGCAGCCACAGTGCTGCCTTGACTAATGTCATCAATCATGTTCAACAACACGTGCTCTGCAATTTTGTCTTGCTGTGACTTTATTACACAGCTAATTCCCAGTTTAATGGGACTGTTTTAACATTTTCCATTACTGTGCACTGTTACTTACTTCTGGTGGCAGTGAGGAGGCAGAACAAACCTGAAGGCAGAGTAGGAAACAAACAGGGAACTCTTGACATTTATTGTTGGCAGAATGCTGTCATGGGTTGGCTTCGCTCTCTCCTCGCTTCCCCGTGTTTCCAGTTTTTCCTCCTTCCCTCCTGTCTCTGTCAGTCGTGTCTGTCTAGTCCTGTGTGTGTGTGTGTGTGTGTGTGTGTGTGTGTGTGTGTGTGTGTGTGTGGGTGTGTGTGGGTGTGTCCTGGATCACCTCCACCTGCAGCGCTCCGCATCTGTGGCTCATCACCAATCAACCCCAGCAGTTATAAGCCCTGGTTCAGCTTCCACTCTTCGCCAGTTCGTCAGTTTACCTCCAGTGGTACATTGCTCCGGCCAACCTCATAGTTTTGTGAGTACATCTTTGCGAAGTTGTCTAACGTTTTGTTTCTCGTCTGCTACAGTTTCCCCATGTTCCCTGTCTGCGCGTCCGCTGAGTTAACTGCCTGTTTGCTCGTCGCCCACCAGCTTGCCTATCCGCCCTGACCACACTCCATCTCGCCTTGTCTATGTCTCCATTATACTTTTTCCGTCTTCAGACTCAAGCTGACGTTACTCTTATGACTCACTATCATGCTCTTCTGACTTGGCTGATCTTCAACATTAGCTGTGGAGTTGTTGGAAATAAATATTTGTCAGTTATCTGAATCTCTGTATTGCCTCAGAGATGAAAATTATATTGAGCTCCTCATCTGTGGTATTCCTTTAAAACTGAAACTGGACAGGCAAAGAGAAATCAGATTTCTCTTCGTGTAAATATAATCCAGGTCCATGCATAACATTGAGCTCTTTAGTTTTCATACAGAAATCCCACAATACGCGGAAACACCAGCATGCCGATTTTCTCCAAACATGTTCAGGCTGTGTTACTTCAATGTTCGCAGCTCATACGGTGCAGTGAGATACATATTGGCACAATACTCCCGGAAAAAACTGCAGTGTGACCGTGTCTAACAAGTTATAGACATATAGTTATAGTTATAGAGAGAGACAGATTCACACAACTTGCTGGTAACTCAGGTAAACTCTCACTGCAACGTTAATAATATTTTTATCAGGTTCAAGTAATCCATGCTCATTACATGATAACGTTAAATTTACTGCATTTAGGCGATGTACTACATTGGCGCTAGCACGCCTATCTGCTTTTCAGTAATGGACATTTGTACTATTTTGTGTATCTTTCACTGTAAGCACAGCTAACTTAAATGTATTGGATTATCATCCAATAAGAAATGTTTAGTGAGCTGGGCTGAATATTATGGGACTGCTACACTTTTAACAGTTAACATTAGACCACAGTAAGTAACTTTACTGTAACATTAGTGGATGAGTCTTCTTCTGTGTTGCTGTTGCTGTTTTGTTGCAGTAGCCTATTCTGTTCTGGGCCTCTCTTATGTCCGCACCTTTTATATGTGAGACCTGGTCATCGGCTCCCATTTTTCTTCAGCACCAAACTGTCTAAAGAGCAGAAGATTAATAGCGGATCATGTCTTTAAGTAGACCGGCTAGAGTGGCGTTTAAGAGCTGCTAAGCCAAAGGGAAACGTAAGTTATTCTCTCTTGCGACATCTGATCTTCATCTGGACATTATGTTGGGCTTCTACATGGCTCGCCTATCCTCCCAGTTGTGGCCACGCAGGAAACTCCCAGGTGACCCTGTGTCTCCCACTTTCAGCCCCATTGTCCTGAGTCAGAGCCTCCTCAGTCATCTGGGGCTGAGGTTAGCAGCTGTGGCTATGTTGCTCTAGCGAGGTAAACTAACGTTGAGCTAACATAAGTTAACGTCAGGCTAACATTGAGCTAGAAGGATGCTAACATGAAGCTAACAGGAGCCCAATATGAAGCTAACATGCGGTCTGTCCGTGGATCAGCCAACCAGGGAGACCCCGTGTGACCACATTGCTGACATTAGCTGCAGCTATCAACATCTAGCTTGCAGGTTGCTTGCTGCTGGCCTGACTCTCGTCACTCAGAGCTACGGGTCAGGACTGTGTATGTAAACCTTGTTGCTCTTTGTCTGGAAGTTGTTGAAAATATGCTATCTGTGCTTGTCTCAGCCACACCAAGCACCCATTCCCCACACTGTGTGAGCCAGCTGCTGTTAGCCAGGCAACTATGAAGTTCTTGTGGTTTTCCTTCTGAGGCGTCCAGTGCCACTACAACCGCGTGCCATTCAGTTACTCCCTGGCCCCGTGCTCTTTCTCCAAGTGTCTCGAGGCAGCTCTGGAGCCACTGCGGTTAAGGGGCATCAGGTGCTGTTCTATCAGGACAACCTGCTGTTGTTGACGCGGTCCAGACAGCCACGCTCATCACACACCTGTCCCGCCTGGGTTTTACAGTGAACTGGATTAAGAGCGCTCCTCTCCCCTCCCAGAGGCTCACGTACCTGGGTGTGGTGTTAGACTCCTCTCAATGGAGAGCACGGCTCTTTCAGGAAGTTCTGGCGGTGCTGCCAGCAGCACGTGCTGGTTTGCACCGACAACAAGGCTGCAGTTGCCTACATAAACCGCCAGGGTGGGTGCGCTCAGCGCATCTGCTGAGCTTGGCCATGCGGCTGCTCCTATGGGCGCACACTCTTCTGCTCTCCATCAGAGCAGAGTACATCTCCTTCACCCCAGTCTGGTGGCCCAGATCTGGCGCAGGTTTGGCGTGGCAGAGGTGGATCTGTTTGCCAAACGAGAGAACACTCAGTGTGCCCTGTGGTTTTCACTGAGCTCACGAAAAGACCCCTTTGGGCACCCCCTGTGGCCTTCCCAGCTACTGTATGCTTTATGGTTTGGTTTGGCTGATCCTGCGCCTCCTGGACTGCCTGTGGGTCTGGTCACTGAGAGTCAGCACTTGAAGGGTCTAGGTCTCTCACAAGAGGTAAACCAAACAGCGATGGTCTTTGAGGGCTGTGCCTATACTCATAGAATCTGGAGTTACAGTAGGTGACTACCATTACAGTGACTTAGTGGAGAAGCTGTGTACCTGGATATTTGTAGAATGACAATGAATCTAAATTGAATGTTACGAAGCAAACAGTGGCAGATCTGAGCTAATGTTGCGTTTGCTGGCTGCCCTGCCTTGGATCACCACAGGCTAGTTAACAAACCGCTCCACATTTGCTTTGAACATTTACATGCTTTCTTGCAGGCTAAATCAACACTTAATAATACCAGTGGTACACAGGATAGTAATATGGGTCGTGTTAGTTGGTGAAATAATGTGGAACTTTGCACTGGATAACGTTAGCAACTTCAAGGCGTTAGCTGGAGAGCAACTTTTCTCTCCATAACACAGCCTTTCTGATGTTAACTGTTTTCACTCGACATCAACTGAATCTCGTTTAGTCTGATGGGCTTCAGCACATAAACCTTTATTGTTGTTTTGGATCCTTACAGGGATTTTGTGTTGGACACTGTGTTTTGCTGGGAACCACTTGTTTTGTGGTGTTAGTGGACTGCATCTCGTTAGCTGCTTAAGCAACAAAGAAAACAGGAGTGTACTTCATTTCTAAGTGAGGTTAAACTTCCATTTTGTCAAAATGGTTTAACCTCACTTAGAAATTGATTTATTAATAAGTGATTTCATCGAAAAACTCAGTATAACCCCTTTAAATGCAACCAAATCTCTGAACACCTCCAGAGAGTTTTGGATGAGTTCTTTGCTTTCATTCAGGTGCATGTAGACATGGATCTGGTCAGGAACATAAGATATTGCAAATAACAATTTCTTTGTCCATTGCACTGTGTCATTTAATTGGCTTAATCAAATGCAGAGAGCTAAAATGATTGGTTTTGATTGAGGTAAGTCAATGTGAAAATCAGGGACAAGAAACAAACATAACACATATTAGAACTGTTGAAAACAGCAGAAAGAAAGAGTTAAACAATCTTTCTGCTCACTTGGCCTTCTCGTTGCCCTCAGCAGAATGCTCTGCAGAGTTGAAGTCACTGACATACAAGGGGAAAAAAGGGAGTGGGAATGTGCCAGAGAGATATTCTGCTGCGGCAAGCCCCTCTCAACTGTGAAAAAGTGCAATTGGTTACACATCCATTCAGCCAGCGTGCTACCCCAGTGATCCACCGGCGTATGTTCATTAAATTCTGCAGAGCTAATTAGAATCTATTTGACATCCATGGGGAGACATTTGCACAGCTTGCAGAACCACACAAACAATTCACAGGCACAAGCAGCCGTGCACACTGCAGGCTTTTTAAATGGGAGAAGATGCCGTAACAGCACGCAAGGTAATGTATGGTGAGTAAATAAAGCAAGTGACTGTATTAGACTTAAAATGTCTCATTAGCTGTAGCTGTGCATGTAGTAATAGTGCTTTTGGCTATCACTCCTTTTTAAACAATATAGCCAAGCCTGTCAGCCAATATTTATCATTGTTAATTTCTGTTGTTTGACTGCTGACTCACCTCCTCACTACAGGCCCTTCAGAATGTAAAATCCATGACTTTATATATTCAGGGCTTGTTCACTCAGATATTCATCTCATGCCATCCCTTATTTAGGCTCGAGAAAGACTTCCATTCCATTAATCCTAGACAAATGTCTCCTATGGGAGACAATAAAGTGATCTTAACTTTGAGAAAACAGTCTACAGAGAGCCAATTAGTGGGAAAAATGTTTTTTTATCCCAAATGGAAATATTCAAATACATTAACTCATATACATTACAGATATTTGCTGTGGGCCCCAGTAGGTAGTTTCAGTTTTGTCAATCTCAAAACTATTAATAGTTACATACTACTGTAAGTACCTTTTGACAAAGGTAGACAAAACAGGTCTCGCCAAGAGCCCCTGATGCATATTCCACAATAAATCAGCAATTAATTCAATTAGTATAAACACAGGATTAGGGCTGCGGATTGGGATTCTCGGATCCCAATTTCCCAAACCTATTCTGAAATAGACACTGTTGAGTTTCAAAACATCAACAGTGTATGAGTATAGAAGATCAGTCACTGGAGGAAGAAGGTGTGTTGGACTGTCAAACTGAGAGCTCAGCAGGGTGTCAGCTGAAGGGAAGAAGCTGTTCCTTAGCCTACTGGTCCTGAAATGGAGAGTCCTGTAGTGTCTCCCAAAGGGGAAGAGGGCAAACAGTCTGTGTCTGCGCTGAGAGCTCTGTAACAGAGCAGTTTCTATACCAGATGGTGATGCATTTGGTAAAGATGTTCTCAATGGTGCAGCAGGAGAAGTTCAACAGAATCTGAGGAGACAGTAAGAAGAGTCGTTGGTGAGCCTTCTTGACCAAGGTGGAAATGTTGAGGGTCCAAGAGACGTCTTTATAGGTGTGGATACGGAGAAACAATCAACCTCCACCTTGTTTGTACGGATGGGCGTGCATGTCTACTTTGGCATTTCTCAATCATCAATCAGATATTTGTACTCCCTGGTGTTGAGGTCCAGGTTGTTGTTATTGCACCATGCCACCAGGTGCTGGACCTCTTGTTGTGTCATTTGCAAATTGATAATGCTGCTATCAGAGGAGTGGGGTCAGCCAAATGGGTTTTGTTGGTTAGGAAGTCCAGAATCCAGTTGCAGAGGTAGGTGTTGATGCCGGTGTTGCTTAGTTTAGTGATCAGTTTGCAGGGGATAATGGTGTTGAAAGCTAACTGAAGCATTCTCACATAGATGAGACATAAGTAATTCATGATGGTGTGATCACAAGGACTTCACTGAAGTGAGATTGTTAATTTGCAGAGGTGGGCAGGATAGCCAAAAACTGTACTCAAGTACTGTTACTTTGCAAAAACAAGTATTCAAGTAGAAGTAAAAATAGTCGTCAAAATGCCTACTTGAGTAGTGTGTAACTTTGTGAGTAACTCAAGGAATAAAAAATAAAAAACTCTTTTGTATGTCACTCGAATTATTTCAAAAGGTCTTTGCAGGTAAAGGTAAATAAGTGAACATACTTGTATTTATTTGTGATGAAATGACAAATCATCTCCTGATGAGATAACCTGCCACGTTTACACCAGAACAATTTTCCCGCTGTGTGTGATTACAAAATTGTGCATTAATATTATAGTCTGTTAGTACTCCACTAAATATTCTAAGATTGTTTAAAAATATAAATTATTTTCTTGTCCACGATATTAAATTATGATTTGGCAAACAAATCAAATAAGGAGATAATTCTTTGATGTCACATCATTTTTTGCCTTTTAAATACTTCTTCATATTTACCTAAGGAAGATCATCTCTGGTTGAAACATTATGTCAGTCACATCCACATGAAATAAGAGCAGTTTGTCTTTTTGTGTCTCTTCTTTCCTGGTGCCTCTCCTCATGTGGAGGCCACAGTGGCCTCCCAGCTTTGCCTGCTCAGACCAGACACTGAGCCCAGTTCAGTTAACTCTGAGAAGAACAGACAGAGTGACAGGACCCTCTCGTCTGTATCACAACACAGCAAAGAGCAACCAAACAGTTCTTCACCATCTGGCTCCATTCACAACAGACCTGCCAGCAAACATCTAGCAACACCAAAAGCAACTGTCTTCCTTTATGGACCGGTAATATATGGGCCGTTGTAGAGCTTCAATAGCTTAACTGCAACATTAACTTGGCTAAGCAGACTGTTTAGTTTTTGTAAATGTACATTGATGCGTTTTGGTTTTTTTGTCTTATTGTTGTGATCATAGTTAACATGAGATTATGTAACTATATTTCTCAGCCACAGCTTTATCAGTTAGAAATGCTATGTTTCATACAGACACACAGTCTTTGCATGCTAACTAGCTTCTTTTAACTTGGCACCGTTAGACAGATGATGCTGGTGTCATCCGCAAACATATATACAGGTGCTGGTCATATAATTAGAATATCATCAAAAAGCTGCAAAAATTCATTTCAGTAATTCCATTCAAAAAGTGAAACTTGTATAATGTATACATTCATTTCAAGTGTTCATTCCTTTTAATTTTGAGGATTATAACTGACAACTAATGAAAACCCCAAAATCAGTATCTCAGAAAATTAGAATATTGTGAAAAGGTTCAATATTGAAGACACCTGGTGCCACACTATAATCAGCTAATTAACTCAAAACACCTGCAAAGGTCTTTAAATGGTCTCTCAGTCTAGTTCTGTAGGCTACACAATCATGGGGATGACCGCTGACTTGACAGCTGTCCAAAAGACGACCATTGATACTTTGCACAAGGAGGGCAAGACACAAAAGGTCATTGCTAAAGAGGCTGGCTGTTCACAGAGCTCTGTGTCCAAGCACATTAATAGAGGCGAAGGGAAGGAAAGTTTTGGTAGAAAAAAGTGTACAAGCAATAGGGATAACCACGCCCTGGAGAGGATTGTGAAACAAAACCCATTCAAAAATGTGGGGGAGATTCACAAAGAGTGGACTGCAGCTGGAGTCAGTGCTTCAAGAACCACCACGCACAGACGTATGCAAGACATGGGTTTCAGCTGTCGCATTCCTTGTGTCAAGCCACTCTTGAACAAGACACAGCATCAGAAGCATCTCGCCTGGGCTATAGACAAAAAGGACTGGACTACTGCTGAGTGGTCCAAAGTTATGTTCTCTGATGAAAGTAAATTTTGCATTTCCTTTGGAAATCAAGGTACCAGAGTCTGGAGGAAGAGAGGAGAGGCACAGAATCTACGTTGCTTGAAGTCCAGTATAAAGTTTCCACAGTCAGTGATAGTTTGGGGTGCCATGTCATCTGCTGGTGTTGGTCCACTGTGTTTTCTGAGGTACAAGGTCAACGCAGCCGTCTACCAGGAAGTTTTAGAGCACTTCATGCTTCCTGCTGCTGACCAACTTTATGGAGATGCAGATTTCATTTTCCAACAGGACCTGCACACAGTGCCAAAACTACCACTACCTGGTTTAAGGACCATGATATCCCTGTTCTTAATTGGCCAGCAAACTCGCCTGACCTTAACCCTATAGAAAATCTATGGGGTATTGTAAAGAGGAAGATGCGATACACCAGACCCAACAATGCAGAAGAGCTGAAGGCCACTATCAGAGCAACCTGGGCTCGTTTAACACCTGAGCAGTGCCACAGACAGATCGACTCCATGCTACGCCGCATTGCTGCAGTAATTGAGGCCAAAGGAGCCCCAACTAAGTATTGAGGCCGTATATATATATATATATATATATATATATATATATATATATATATATATATATATATATATATATATATATATATATATATATATTAAAAAAAAATAAAATCCCCTCTCACCCCTTGCTGGGTAGTGTGTGTCATCCTCAAGCTCGGGTCCTCTACCAGAGGCCTGGGAGTTTGAGGGTTCTGCGCAGTATCTTAGCTGTTCCCAGGACTGCACTCTTCTGGACAGAGACCTCTGATGTTTTACCTGGAATCTGTTGTAGCCACTCTCCCAGTTTGGGGGTCACAGCCCCCAGTGCTCCGATTACCACTGGCACCACTGTTGCTCTTACTTTCCACATCTTTTCTAGCTCCTCTTTCAGCCCTTGGTATTTCTCAAGCTTCTCGTGTTCCTTCTTCCTGATGTTGCTGTTCCCTGGGATTGCCACATCTATCACTACTGCCTTCTTCTGCTGTTTGTCGATCAACACGATGTCTGGTTGGTTAGCCATCACCAGTTTGTCAGTCTGGATCTTGAAGTCCCACAGGATCTTAGCTCGGTCATTCTCAACTACCTTAGGAGGTGTCTTCCATTTTGACCTTGGGACTTCCAGCCCGTACTCGTGGCAGATGTTCCTGTACACTATGACAGCTACCTGGTTATGGCGTTCCATGTACGCACTTCCTGCCTGCATCTTACACCCTGCTGTTATGTGCTGTACTGTCTCAGGGGCATCCTTGCACAGTCTGCACCTGGGGTCCTGCCTGGTGTGGTAGACCCCAGCCTCTATTGATCTTGTACTGAGTGCCTGTTCTTGTGCCGCCATGATTAGTGCTTCTGTGCTGTCCTTCAGTCCAGCCTTTTCCAGCCACTGGTAGGATTTCTTGATATCAGCCACTTCTTCTATTTGTCTGTGGTACATGCCGTGTAGCGGCTTGTCCCTCCATGACGGTTCTTCATCTTCCTTGTCCTCACCTTCAGGTTTCTGCTGCCTGAGGTATTCACTAAGTCCTTCATCTTTGGGGGCCATCTTCCTGATGTACTCCTGGATCTTCGTTGTTTCATCCTGGACAGTGGTCTTGACACTCACTAGCCCTCGGCCTCCCTCGCTACGCTTGGTGTACAGTCTCAGGGTGCTGGATTTGGGGTGAAATCCTCCATGCATTGTGAGAAACTTTCTTGTCTTGATGTCAGTAGCCTCTATCTCGTCTTTGGCCAGTTTATTATACCAGCGGGGTATCTGATGACTGGCAGGGCGTATGTGTTGATGGCTTGGATCTTGTTTTTCCCATTCAGCTGTCTTGTCTTTCAGGACCTGCCTCACTCTTTGTAGGTATTTGGCTGTGGTGGTCTTCCTTGCTGCCTCCTCATGGTTTCCATTAGCCTGTGGCACCCCAAGGTATTTGTAGCTGTCCTGAACATCTGCAATGTGGCCTTCTGGTAGTTCAACCCCCTCGGTTCTGATCATCTTCCCTCTTTTCGATACCATGCGACCACACTTGTCCAGTCCGAACAACATTCCAATGTCGTTGCTGTAGATCCTGGTAGCTTGGATCAGTAGGTCGATGTCTCGCTCATTTCTGGCATACAGCTTGATGTCATCCATGTAGAGGAGGTGACTGATGATTGTTCCGCTCCGGAATCGGTATCCGTAGCCAGTCTTTGTGATGATCTGGCTGAGGGGGTTCAGGCCTATGCAGAACAGCAGCGGGGACAGTGCATTGCCTTGGTATATGCCGCACTTGATGGTGACTTGTGCAATTGGCTTTGAGTTAGCTTCCAGACTTGTCTTCCACAGCTTCATTGAGTTCTTGATGAAGGCTGTTAGTGTCCTGTTGATCTTGTACATCTCCAAGCATTCCAGTATCCATGTATGTGGCATTGAGTTGTAGGCTTTCTTGTAGTCAATCCAGGCAGTGCACAGATTGGTCTGTCTGGTCTTGCAGTCTCGAGTGACTGCTCTATCCACCAGTAGCTGGTGCTTGGCTCCTCTGGTGTTACTACCTATTCCCTCCATGTGCCTACTCATCTTAACCGCTATGATGCCTGACAGGAGCTTCCATGTTGTGCAGAGGCAGGTTATTGGCTAGCAGTTGGATAGGATTGTTCCCTATTGGGGATCCTTCATGATCAGGACTGTCCGTTCTTGGGTTATCCATTCTTGGTGAGTTCCATCCATTAGCAGTTGGTTCATTTGTGCTGCCAGGTGTTCATGGAATGCAATTAGTTTCTTCACCCAGTAGGTGTGGATCATGTCAGGGCCTGGTGCTGTCCAGATCTTCTTCTCTTCTTCATCTATTAGTATTACCCTGCCACTGAGAGTACACATTGGATGGTTCGGTGGACAACATTATTATTATTCTCCTGGCTTCTGCTTCTCCCTTTTTTCTCTTTAGGCGGATAGCCAGAGGAGTAAGTCTTTGTTTGGCAGTCTCCAGTGCCTTGGGTATAGAAAACCTGTTGTATTTCTTAGCACCTTTCTGTAGCTCTGAGAACTTCTCTCTGTGTTGCCGTGTTAATCTTGGCCTCTAGCCTTCTCCCCCATTAGGGGATAATTCTCTTTGTGGCTTATGGTGTTCATCTTATAGCCAAGCATCTCTAGGATCACTGCTGCTGTAGCGTACATCAGCTCATTAGTCTCAATGACTTTAGTAGGGATAGGATATAATGCTGCATTCACATCTTCTAGCAGACTTTCAGAGGGTACTTTGTCTTGGGTACTAGCCTTGGCAGTCTTGGTAGTAAGGGCTTGTTTTCATTGGGGCTTCCCCTTGCCATTGCATATTCGTTGTACCTCATTAATTTGTAGTGTGTGACAGCACTTTTTTGTTGTTGATGATGGGTTCTGAGGTTGACAGGCCAGATGCAGAACCTCTGACAAAGCTCAACAGCCTGTTAGGATGAATTAAATGGGCACCCACATGTCTCCCTGGTACAGGAAAATGGCCTACAGGGTGTACACCCTGCCAAGGTATTCCATCTTTTCTTTGCCTTTGTCCCTCTCTCATCATGCGACTGAGTTGAGTAAGTATGTCAGCCCCTTCTTATTTCCAAATTGCTCCCGAAACCTAGCCAGCCATGGCTGATCTGCATTCGACAGAGGGCGGAATGAGGGCACACGGAAAGGAATAAATTTCCAAAATGAAACATGTAGATGTTTCTGGGGATGATGGCCTCCGAGAAATAGGCTTTTTAAACAGGGTGAAGGAGTCACTTACTCATACCAGCGGATAAAAAGTGACCTTCAGGATACTCATGCAAGGACAAGGAGACAATTTTCAGTGATTTGATTATTACTGCACCAATGTCTGTTGGCATGTTTCAGAGGAAAGGAGCATCTTTGATGAGGAAGCAAATGAATTAATAACAAAAATGAGAATTCAAATCAAAGTCAGAGCTGTGCACACATCAGAGGAAGTAACCAAGTATATATTCTGGAGTACTGCTTACAGGTCATGAGATCATTTTATGTTTTATTTCTTCTGTTGAAATGCTTATTCATTTTCTTCCTTCCTTCTTCATATGATTTGTAACTAAACAAAGACAGGTATCCTATCCTCTTTTTTTCTCCTCCTTATTCCTCTCCTTCCTCACTTTGTCTTTCCTTGTCACTTGTCTTTTTATTACTACTGTTCTATTTCTTTTCTCCCTTTCATTTGCCAAGTTATCTGAATGCATACATGATCCCTTTTATCTCCAAAAGTTGATTTTAACCCCACAGTGAAATCAAACTCAACACTTCTATTCCAATTGAGCATTTAAACTTTTCATTCTCAAATAAAGATTTGATTGCAAGGCTTTACTTGTCATGTAGTATTTAACTCAAGGATGAGAATAGGTCTTGCACAGCAGTACACTTCATATGTGTGTGTGTGTCGAGGGGGGGGGTTAAGGAGTAGTACACTTGTCATTTGGGGAAACGGCAGACAGTAAAGAAGGAAATTGGTGGAAATTTGAGGCTGTGGCAGCGACCGTGGATCTGGCAGCGAGACTTAACAAGCTTTCAGCTCTGATCCCAGCTGTGCTCAGCCCTTCTTCGGACTCCTCTACCAGCGATAGCGTACATATTGCAGAAGTGTATGATGTGTGACAGAGCTGTCACAGGTATCCAGCCTGCCAGGACAGGCAGGACAGAGGGTGGTGGTGGTGGGGGGGAATCTCTATCGGAGTGACAGCTTTTCCAGGTGGGGTACAGCTGGGTGACAGTGATGGAGGGGGAGTAGCACCTAAACACACTGTCATCACATCCCTACAGTCACTGCTGTTCTTTGCTGTCTTACAGAATTTCTATACTGCTAAAAACCCTGAGTGTTTGCAGATTTGTGCAGTAAAATAAGATAATACACACATGCGCATTCACAGTGAAACTCTACTACAGCACTAAACACTGGACGCACATCACTGCTCAGGCTAGATCTGGGTCACAAGGCATTAAATCCCCTTGTTCATCAGCTGCCCTTACACACACACACACTCACGGGTATAAGCACACACTTCAACCCACTACCGTCACCTCTCCACATACCATCTGTCCTCCAAAAGCTGGGCTATCAAATCTATCAGGGTCTAAACAGGCAACCTCCACAGAGCTGCCAGATGCACGTGAATCAGCCAGCTGACAATGCCCACATCTCTGCTAACAGCACCGCACATAGCCAGGAAAGAAAGACATCACAGTGCTGCTGCACTGTAAAACACCTCTGTCATCAGAATCCAAAATACTATATTGAGTTGATTTATAAAGTGAAAAGTTTTCTTCAGCTTTAATTTAGAAATGTTTTGTAAAAAAGTGACACAGTGCCCCATCAAATGCTTGAAACAGTATGTATGGTTTGTTGTTCCAAACCCTTTTTAAAACAAGATTTATAAAACCCTTCGACATTCTAAAGCCATTGGCATGCTCTTTCTTTTAAATCCACAAACAGTCTCTGAAACGGTTTCACAGGCACTGACAGACGTAGTGTTGTTGGCCAGTCAGGGTCCAATACAGTGCTTTGACAGGATTAGAGTGTTCCTTTTTGGTGTTTTGTAATATGTATCAGTAAAACAAAATTAATGATCTTATTGTAAGTTATATATTTGAATAAAAGAAGATGGAATATTCTAAAATTAATAAATTAGAAAATCAAATAACTTATGATCACAATTTTATGGTGATAAGTCACAGCTGTGTATATAATGGAATAATTATGAATATAGATTTTATAATTATGACTTCAATTCTCACACAGCACCTTGTACAGTAACCAGCACTTTGACACCAGAGACTCTGCATCTTGAGACCCATGGGTTTGACGGCATGAACGTTATCATCAAAAGTCCCCGCATCTGGCATTTTTTCTACTAAACCCTGATCACAGCTGGACAGGAACCAATGGGTCTTTGCTCAGCCTCTGTAACTGGAGCACTGGCTGGAAGAGTTTGAGTGGATGGCTTGTATGCCCTGACAGTCAGGCCACTCAAGCCTCTTTAAGTTTTTTATAGAATTAAATTGTAAAAACCTTACAAAGTGTTCAAACTGCTAAATTCATGATAGTATTATAGTTGGCAGCACATTTGGTATTTAGTACTGCAATTTATTTAGAATATTTGTTTAAAATAGGATTGAATCATTTGATATATTTGCCATAAAATTGTGCATATTACATTGTTTATATAATAATAATAATAATAATAATAATAATAATAATAATAATAATAATAATAATAAATAATAATAATAATAATAAACATTAATATGCATTTATTCATATAGAGAGAAAATCAGCACAGCTGTTGTTTTTTCAGTGTGGGTATCTACTGTCAAACGTCGGCATAAAATGCTTCATTTGTTTTGATATTCATTCTAACTTCAAAAAAATAAATCAGAGGAGATGCGAAAACTGACCTCCACCACAAAACAAATGGGAACAGTGCCAGCAGACATTCTGTTCAACCAAGCATTAGCCTGCATTTATTGTTTTTTTCAAACACAGAGCTGTTTTTACATCACCTGAACGGCTGAGTACCCAAATCAAACTGCAGCCATGTAGTGTTCAAGCTCCAACAGGTTTATGTGGAGTGTAAGGAAAAAAATTCTATATAATAAACAATCAATGTCTGTGATCACACATCAAATGGACTCCTGAGGTCACTGATAACTGAGTGTTGTTGTCCGTGCCCTGACTTGCCATTTTTCGAGTTTGTTCCATCCCCTCAGCGTGCCATGGCAACAGAAGCGGGTCACAAAACCGAGAAAAATTACATAAGGAATCAATACAAAGTAAATAGACTGTACACGCATGTCAAAACAGCTGCTAATCCTGTTTGTCAAGAGTGCAAGGCTCTTCCAGGCAGACAGATCATACAAGCAAGCTGACAGGGACGTAAGTGGCCGAATCCCTCCTGTGCAAAACAAAGTGTGAAATCACTTACTATTAACAGAATACATAAAACATGTCAAAATCATTGCTGCAGTGCACTGGCATTACTTCTAGTCTTTGCTTTGCCTCAAGAAACCTGCTCTGAGTGATTTACTATACTGTTGAATAATGGATCTTAATTACCAGAATGGCCAGCCATGCTCTTTTTAAAGCTTTAAAGTTGTCATAGTTACCGTTGTGAGAAAGAATATGTAGCTTTTCTCTAATATTAAGTCTTGCCCTTTATAACTGGGATGACTCAATGAATTTTCACTTACACTGTTCTACTGGCTGCTTTTGTAATTATCACACATGAATGCAGTGAAGTGCAGCAGTGTGACAGGTGACCTCCTCTGGGTGTTAAGAGAGAACAGGACATTACTTATCTCAGGCAGTGAATCTCAGTCATATGGGATGAATTAGGGTACTATGGGACATCAGGTGACCAGCTAATTTTAAGATACCAAAATGTCCTCCTAACTTGAGCTGGGGGGGGGGGGCTATATCAATCAGCTCAACTGAAAAGTTGTAAAGGTGAGAATGTACGCATGCAGACAGCTTTTGTGGTCTTGGAAATAGTGACTCACTAGCAGAAGCAAAAGTAGCATGATTATTATTATAACACCATAAAACCTTTTGGAAAAGGAGTATTGAGGTGGATGGCTTGTGGTAAAACTATTATTTTTATTATTATTTTTGACAATGGAAACTGTGGGTCACATCCTGTTTCCTACAGTCAATGATAGTTTCTAGTAGTTGCATTTTTCACTAACCCCTAACCATGTAGTTTAGGTGCCTAAACCGAAAGGAATAGTAAGACTCCAGGCACTGTGAAGAAAGAGAGAAAGAGGAGGAGTCTGAAGAGTAAAGAGAAGACAATTATAAGACCAGGCAAGGGTGAAGGCGTTTAGACTCTAAAATTTGAAATTTGGGGGGCAGAGCTTCTGAGGGAGAACTTACGGGAGGGGTATATTTCTTTGGCAGTTGAGTTCAAATATCAGCAGTCCTCCAGTCCTCACTCCTCCAAACCTTGACCACAGAGGTGGAAGACCGGAAACACTTGTTTCTCTGAGGTTCATGTGGTTCAAAATGATATGTGTACCCCAGAACAGTGGGAAATTTGGACATTGAGAATGATAGCCTTAGTACTGAGTTTATCTCTCTATTACGCCAGGAATCCACCGACTGTGGTTGCGCCGCAGTTGCGTCACAGTTGCTGCCGCGGTTGCCGGAACTAATCACAGCCATTATAGTCTATACGTTTGAGTCCACCAGAGGCGGCCACAGTCCGTCTCAGAAGCGGTCCTCCGCTCTTCTCTGCAGAGAATAAGTCTATTTTTAACACTAGCTGGCTGCTCTGTACAACCTGTACATCAGGTTGTACAGAGCAGATCAAACCAGGCAGGAATTCAGACACAGAACAGCAGAGTGAACGGTCAATTTTAAAAATAAAACACCCCCTATGGAGACTCCAGATCTTAAAAGAAAAATAAATGCAGTGAAAACAGACACAAAAGGAAATCTTTTAACTACGTAGCTTACTTAATCATAATAGAAGCACAAAAGCAAAGACTGATTACCAAATCAACAAAATCTGAATATGTCAGCAAAATCAGGCAGGCAAAATGCTCTGATTCTGAAATGCTCCTTGTGGGAAATGTAGCCTGAAGTTGACAGAACGAAAAGGGGTCACATAGAGCTGTGATGAAGGTAGTACAATTAATAAGAAAGTAATAACAAGTCAATAACATGGGGCAGGCTGCACACTTCCAGTGGACGTTGATGCCGGGCTATGGATGGATCAGAATCATGGCGCAGCCGTAACGTGCCGTAGTGTTAGATTCAGTTGGCTTCTGTCAGAGTGTTCATAAA
Source organism: Lepomis macrochirus (assembly GCA_024633595.2). Classification (NCBI taxonomy): domain Eukaryota; kingdom Metazoa; phylum Chordata; class Actinopteri; order Centrarchiformes; family Centrarchidae; genus Lepomis; species Lepomis macrochirus. Next base: position 448,174 of record JALXJV020000025.1, on the reverse strand, counting down.
CCGACTCACTGTTTAAACCACACCCTTGACCTCGTTCTGGTACATTGTATTGAAATTGAACATTTATTAGTGTTCCCACAGAATCCCTTTTCATCTGACCAGTATTTAATAACTATTCGCGTCAAAAATTTCTATACCAGATATCTATCTGATAATGCTTTAGCTAAATTTGAGGATGTGATTACATCAACATTTAGTCCCAAAGTAACAGAGGACTCCTTTGCTAATTTCAGTACCTCCCAAATTGATTATCTTGTTGATAATGTTGCAGGCTCACTGAGAATGAGACTCTGTTGCTCCTCTAAAAAAGAAGATAATAAGAAGATGAGCAAATATCGTGGAAACTTGAAAGGAAATGGCATTCCACCAATCTGGAAAATAGTAAGATAGTCTTAAAACTAATAGGAAGGTCTTCCTTAATGCCAGAGCAGCGTAGTACTCATGATTAGTAGAGGAAAATAAGAACAACCCCAGGTTTCTCCCAAAACCCCAAAGGTAACCATGAATTCAGGTAACCCCAAATTGCCCCCGATGGGTGTTCTGGTCAAAGATCTGTGCTGGGAGTAATCCTGTTCACTTTATATCTGCTTCTTTTAGGCAATATTATCAGGAAACACTTCATAAACATTCATTGTTATGCAGATGATACTCAGTCATATCTATTGATCAAGCCAGATGAAACTAATCAGTTAGCAAGCGCCTTCGGGATGTTAAAACCTGGATGACCTTAAATTTTCTGATGTTAAACGCAGAGAAAACTGAAGTCATTGTACTTGCACCAAAGCACCCCCGAAATGCATTATCTTAAGATGTTGTTACTCTGGATGGCATCACCCTGGCCTCCTTCTTACTTCTAGGCTGGATTACTGTGATTCCTTATCAGGTTGCTCGATAAAGTCCATTAAGACTCTTCAGCTGACCCAGAATGCTGCTGAGCGTGTTCTGAGAAGAACCAGGAAAAGAGATTCCATTTCTCCTGTTTTAGCTTCTGTGCATTTGCTTCCAGTAAAATCCAGACTAGAATTTAAAACTCTTATTTTACTGCTATAGGCCTTGACAGGGGACTTCCCATGATGCACTGAACTCCCCTCTCCACCTCTTTCTTTCCATCTGTATGCAACCTCATCCCATTAATGTATGTTACTAACTCAATTTCTTTCCTTTCCTGTAGTCTTGTGGTTTCTTGTCTCTTTCCTCTCTCCTATCACTTTCTGCCGTCTATGGTTGCGAGTCACCTGCTGCCCCTATGCTCGACACACTCTGCTACAATTGTTAGTATTAGTCCTATTGTTATTATTATCATTAACATTAGCATACTATTATTATCATTAATACTACTATAAATATTTTTTCCATTATTCATTTTCAGTCTGGACCACTATTACCTTTACTGTCTGTACTTCTGTGTGGATGTTGTGTTGGCTGCTCCACCCTCTCCCTTCCGTTTCCATCTCTCTCTATCTCTCTCTTTCCCTCTTTCTCTCTCTCTCTCAACCCCAATTGATGCGGATGTCTGTCCACCCTGAGCCATGGTTCTGTTCAAGGTTTCTGCCTCTTAAAAGGAAGTTTTTCCTTGCCTCTGTTGCCAAGTGCTTGCTCATGAAGAGAATTGTTGGGTCTCTGTAAATAATATCACAGATTATGGTCTAGACCTGTTCTTGAAAAGTGCTATGTGATAACTGTTGTTGTGAATTGACGCTATATAAATAAAATTGAATTGAACTGAATTTATCATGAACATGTGACATTGTAACATAGATAAGACAGAACATACAAAAAAGCATAACAGGTCATCTTTAAAAGTGACCTGTGGGGTTATGTTTACATTTAGTGTTAAACACCAAAACTCATTATGTGTATCCTTGAACTCTAACAAACAAGAAGAATGTGTTTTCACATAAAAATAATTCTTAAAAATTTGCAAAAGTTAGCATTGTTAACATCCATGTTATACAGGTGGCAGTGCTGCAGTGGATAAGACACATTAGAGACCTGGGTATAATTTCCTGAGCAATACACTAAACCACTAGTTGCTCTAGAGGCGTGCAACCCCTGACATATTGCAATTGTAAGTCCGTTTGGATAAAAGCGACAGCTAAATGACAAGTTTATTAGCAAGCACTCAACTTCTTCTCTGCCTATTCCAGAACATTGTTGCATATTTTAGTGCATTACCATTAACACTGGCAGAAATCACACATCCTCGTGTGCATGCCCGAGACAAACTCAGAAGCAGCTTCAAAGCAATACTAGAAGTAAAAATAAAATAAAAACACTCCACAGGGAAGCTTTAAGTACTTGAGTCAAGGTAATGCTGAAAATGTGATGATTCTGATATAGTCATTTCTTGGTATATTTATTTTTGAGTAAGTAAATAACTGTATATTTATAGTAATTTTATCATTCTACTGATTCTGGTCCCAGTGTTCAGTATTCATAGCAAAAACAGTTCCCAAAAATTGTGAAAACATCAATCTCACTCTGATCTTGACCTTTGCCCATATGAGGTATATAAAAATAGAAATCTGGACTGTAGTGCAGATATTGGAAATCCAGGTATTGTATATGGTCATAAGGCAGTCATCTGGAATTCATAGGAGCACAGTTATAGAAGTGGTTTAGATCATGAGTGTGTAGTCAACACTATTTGGATTGAAGTTAAATTGAATGAGCTTGTGTCTTAGAGGCAGACGGTTGTCTGTGGTGAGAAAAGACAAAAATCATACTATCTGACTGCAAATATATGTTGAAGAAATGTGTGCTGATGCAGAAACATCACAGTGCACAAAAAGTGGCTTTTACAGACTTCAGAACATAGATTATATGCGTGCAGGAGCTCATATTCATGCTCGTTCATTAGGATTCAGGTGTGTTAATTAGGAAGAGAAGCAGCAGCCACCGTCTCCACACTTATGTCTTCAGAACATCAAAGCAGCGGTGGCTCTCTTGGTGGTCGGCCATCTCACTCTTCTCTGTCTCTGCCCTCAGGTTATTGAGCGACATCACTCTTTAATCAGCTTTGCATCTTGGGGAGGCTCTGCCCAACAGACATCATGCAAATGAGCCCACCAAGATGGTGGCACCCTGTGCAGCAGCTGCATCTGGTAATGAGAATTCAGTTCTGACCGACCACTGTAGAGAAGTTAATGTAGTTAAGCAACTATTTTCAATGGTTCAAGGAACTCAACACACACCTATGAGCAGGTATTCAGTCTTGACCCAGGTGATGTCCGAAGGACCCTGAGGAGAGTCAACTCACAGAAGGATGCAGGTCCTGACAATATACCAGGCTGAGTGCTCAGACGATGTGCTGACCACCTGGCATAGCACTCACTCCCGCCATGAAGTGCTTCGAGAGGCTGGTAAAGGACCATATAATATCCAGGATCAGAATCAGAAGAATTTTCTTTGGTATTTTGATGTATAGAAAGCATAAGTCCAGAACCCCCCCCCTGCACTGTACTCCAGCCTGGCCTGTTGGAGGGAACACCCATGTACAAATACTGTTCAAACTTCAGTCCAGCTTTTAATACGATCATCCCGCAGTACTTGTATTGTATTCACAGTGTCTTTCAATTTTTCTCAGTTTTTTTAGCAGTTTTTTTAAACATATGAAGTCACTGTATGTAGCGCCAAGTTCATTCACTTCTGTGAATACGTTTTCCAGACAGATGTTCTGAGCTGCTGAGCTGCTGTTCTGAGATGTTTATGTGTTGGCCTAGTAGACAAGTCAAATCTAGTCTGTCTGTCAGTCTGTTTCTTCGTGCGTGTATGTTTAAAATATTTCAAGGTTGTAGACATTCTGCCGTAACACTTAATGCTTCGGGCTTAGGACAATTACTAAGCTGTGGCCATCTTCCTCTGAGGTCCCATGACCCCCCTCTAGTGATATGTTTTAACTTAATGTGAATTTTACTTCAGATATGTCAGTATGTCTGTTTCTAGTTTCCTATAAATTAAGTTATTGTTTTTTACTCTTTTTCACTTTGTATAGTATTTTTCAATTCCTTCGTGAGCTGGATGCTACGTAATTTCTTTTTTTTTTTGTGGAGCTGGTGGAGCCTCATGCATTTTGGTGGTCTGATTATCTGTTGCTCTGCGGTCGACACCAGGATATGGAATTGGATTTGTGCAAGCCTGAGCCAAGACAGAGCTGCCTTTCCAGCAGACTCCCAGGAAAAGAAAGTTTACCTCTTAACCCTTAGTTCAGTTCTGGCAAAAAATCTAGTTGTTTGTGTGGGATTCCAGATGGAAGGAGCTGGAAAGTGATCTCTTCTTTTGGCTCATGAGGTATCTGTGGGTGTGCACCTGGGTCACTGAACATGTTACTTCTGGCTACATTCACCACAGCTTTTTCAATAAAGTTATCATGGATGGAGTGTGTGGACTGTAAGACTGAATCCCAGTTGAACATGTAATGTTATGTATCAGAGCTCTTTAATAATGCAAATGATTTTCTAAAAACAATATTGACAAATCATCACCTTTTAATTTGAAATGGGCCTTATGGAACTTGTTAGTAAATAATTTGTCTGCTGTTTGGTGTTGAGGAGGTGGTGTTCTGCTGCCTTCTGCTGCCAAACACTACTCTATGAGAACGATGACAGTAAAGTTGCCGACCGGAAGGTTAAAAGATGAGCTACAATTTACCATTAAACTCTGTAAAGTTTAGTTTTTCCACTAACATAATATACAGCCTATTACAATATACATTCCAACATTTAATGTTGCACATAAACATGTAAATAAATCCAAAATTGCAACCCTAACCCTGGGTCATCAGTGCACATCTGTAGGTGTAGCGTGTATGTGTGTAGTGGCAGAAGAGGAGATTCACTGGTGTTGTGCTGTCTGCACCTTGCATGACTTTCTGATACTTAATACCGCTGATGAACCACAAAAAGAATATGTTATCTTTTTTTTATGATTAACAATTTATTGGTTTTCCAAACATTTGAACACACACACATAGCCATCTGAAAAATGAAGCAGTACTCATATAACAAAAGAGAAAAGAAAAGAAAGACATAGCACGACCATATACAAAAACTAAACTATAAATACATTATAGAAAATGAAAACAAAACAAAAAAACAGAAGGACAGTGATGCACCTAGTCCTTGAGTTATGGCCTTGCCTAAATGTAGGTACTGTATTCTATCAAAATGTATCAATCAGTCATGTTTTCTAGTTAAATGCTATGTTTTTAAGCCAGAACGCCGTTAAACCTCCAAGGTGTACAAATGATACTTCCCACATTTCAAGTTGTACTCCTCCACTTTATCAAGCAACCTATGGGACAGTCGTTCAAGGGCGGCCAGCTAACCCAGAGCAACGTGCCAAAAATCCAATGCTGGTGCAGAGGGCGCTTTCCATTCTTTGAGCAAAAGTTTCCGGTCTAGCATGAGGACAGTCTGGGTCCAGTTAGAGAGAGGAGGGGTCAGTCACTTAACACAGAGGGGTCCCCCAAAATAAACAGACTAGGGGTGAACGGTATATTCTGGTCAACAATTTTCTGTACGATTGTATGAAGGGAAGACCAAAATGCCTGAGCATGTGTACTAGGGTACCATTTTTGTCCCGACAACTCATTCCAAGTTATCAACCAAACCAACCTTATGCAGCCTGGATGCTGTCCAATAGATCCTAATCAGTATTTTAAATTGGATAAGACGCGTTTGCAGTTCCCTTGGCTTTTTTTCCCCCATTTCTAAGAATTCTGCCCCATTCTGCATGTGTGAATGACACCTTTCAGTCAGTTTCCCATGTAATTTTAAGGGACATCATATTAGAGTCCGAGGCTGCAAGGATCATAGCGTAGTAGGAAGAGGCTTCATGGCCGCGCCCATAAATTGCTAGAACCTTCTCCAACATGTCACCGCTCGGTGGAACTACTAAAGGGGAGCCTATATTGTTTTTTAATAGCAGGGAACCATGTCGTGCATGCAGTTATCGGCAGAACGGAATGCACGCTAAACTCTGCACAAAACCGGTGAATGACAAGCGAAGAGTTTTTCGGGTTGGAGGAGGAAGACTGAATTTTGCATTTAAGAAAATGATTTTAGCTGCTGGTAAGGAGCAGAGAAACATGTGCTCATACCTAAACGTCAAAGGTCAATTGTCACAAAACTTAAAACTTTGAATTAGTCTCCTTTGACTTTCTTTCATATGAGACTCCAAAGTGAGGCTGAGTGAAAGTCTTGAGTTTACAAATCCATCCAACCAAGCACCTTCTTACATGGACCCTGTGTCTCAATGACTACCACCCAGTAGCACTCAACTCCACCATCATGAAGTGCTTTGAGTGGTTAGTCCAAAGTGTCATCGCCTCCTCCCTCCCTGACTCACTGGAGCCACTTCAGTTTGCAAACAAACCACATAGATCGGACGATGTCATCACCGTGGCCCTCTCCTGCCTGGACCAGAGGGACACATGCGTGATAATGCTGTTCAGAGACTATAGTTCAGCTTTTAACACAATTGTGGAGGGAGCCTTAGAACAAGAATGTCAATGCAAACGACTGACACAATGTAATTGTTGTGCATGTGACAAATAAAGAACTTAACATATACACTTACCATTGTATAAGAACATGCACAGTTCACTGGCTGACCATGTAATCCCTAAACTATGAGAAAGAATGTCCCTCCTCATCTCTGTTCCTTCTGTCTCTTTCATTCTCTTCCACCTCTGGTGCAGGAGATGACAGCCTGCAGATAAGACAACTTCAGCAATGTCCTCTGATGCCTTTCTGCAGATATAAGGAAGCGCTGTCTTTGACATACAAATGGTCTGCAGAAGCAGACATCCTGTTCTTCAGCCACTGAAGAGAGGGTTATTTTAAACCTCCTAATGACAGTTGTGTTTTCACATACACCTTTGACTCATCTGCAACAAAGCCGTCAAGCAAAGCAGACATCTCTCTTCAACCCTGTTTAGTATTTCATATTATGACATTTATCTCAGTTTCAGGATTCCAGAGCCTAGGCCAGAGACATCTTTAACGTGTTTAAAAGACTCCGTTAAACATTGGCTGCAGTATCATTTAGAGCATCACAAATCACAAAAATGCCAGCATATGAAAATATGTGTGTGATGTTATAAGTGTGTATTTGACGGCTTTCTTCAGCTATGCTCCTAAACTGATGGTACTGCAGTGGTCTATTTGGAATTCAGAATCAGAATCAGAAGAATCAGAAAGAGCTTTATTGACAAGGAATTTGCTTTGGTGATAATGTGCTACACGTAGACAAACATACAGCTAACATAAATAGATGTAGAAAGATATAAATATCAAATAAACAAATGCAAGTTATAGAAAAAATAATAAAATAATAGAAAAAATAGAAAAAGCTATTTGAAGAACATTGTGGCAGATATTTACATGTGCATTACTGCGGCTGTGTTGTGCAAAGGTATTGCAACGGAAGAGGATATTGAGTACATAAATATATACAGGTGAAACTCAAAAAATTAGCATATCATGCAAAAGTTCATTTATTTCAGTAAATTAAACTTAAAAGGTAAAACTAATATATAATACTATATATAAACTCATTACATGCAAAGTGAGATATTTCAAGCCTTTATTTGACAGAATTTCGATGATTATGGCTTACAGCTTATGAAAACCCCAAATTCAAAATCTCAGAAAATTACAATATTGTGAAAAGGTTCAGTATTGTAGGCTCAAAGTGTCACACTCTAATCAGCTAATTAATCCAAAACAAACTGCAAAGGGTTCCTGAGGATTTAATTGGTCTCTCAGTCTGGTTCAGTGGAATTCACAATCATGGGGAAGACTGCTGACCTGACCGCTGTGCAGAAAACCATCATTGACACCCTCCACAAGGAGGGAAAGCCTCAAAAGGTTATTGCAAAAGAAGTTGGATGTTCTCAAAGTGCTGTATCAAGCCCAAGCCACATTAATAGAAAGTTAAGTGGAAGGGAAAAGTGTGGAAGAAAAAGGTGCACAAGCAGCAGGGATGACCGTAGCCTGGAGAGGATCGTCAGGAAAAGGCCATCCAAATGTGGGGGGAGCTTCACAAGGACTGAGGCTGGAGTTACTGCATCAAGAGCCACCACACACAGACGGGTCCTGGACCTGGGCTTCAAATGTCCTATTCCTATTGTCGAGCTGCTCCTGAACAACAAACAACGTCAGAAGCGTCTTACCTGGGCTAAATAAAAAAAGAACTGGTCTGTTTCTCAGTGGTCCAAAGTCCTCTTTTCTGATGACAGCAAATTTTACATCTCATTTGGAAACCAAGGTCCCAGAGTCTGGAGGAAGAATGGAGAGGAACACAGTCCAAGATGCTTGAAGTCCAGTGTGAAGTTTCCACAGTCTGTTGGTTTGGGGAGCCATGTCATCTGCTGCTGTTGGTCCACTGTGCTTTATTAAGTCCAGAGTCAGCTCAGTCGTCTACCAGGACATTTAGAGCACTTTATGCTTCCTTCAGCAGACGAGCTTTATGGAGATGCTGACTTCATTTTGGACTTGGGGAGGAGAGGACAGAAATATTGCCCGTAGCGGAGTCCCCGCTGGCGCAGGCGCTCAAGCGACCCGGCATATTTCCCTCCCTTACGGCGCTTCCCAGCCCGAACACCAGCGAGCATGCCCTTCCCTAAAATGTCCAATAATTCCACTGATGACGCGACAAAAGTGGGAAATAAATCCTACTGATGTTCATGAGCTTCTCTGTGGTGAAAGAGCTCTGGGAATCACAGCCGAAAACTGAGTTAACACACAGAAACATCACAAAACAAAGCGCTCCTAACACCGAGGCAGCTATAGCAGTGTCATCTTAATGTTATTTAGCAATTTTGGTGTGAACAAGGTACAAGGTAAATATATTCATCATGTAACAACAGGGTAGTAAATTAAGATGCACTTTGGAGTTCCTTTTATGCCACAAAAAGCAAACGATATCCTGTATACAAAAATTACAAGATGATATACATAAACTATTTTGTATGGAGCGGTGCTGAGGATGAATTTGAATTTAAGCGCATCACAGTTTGGGCAGAAAAGCTGCTCTCATTTACTTATAACTTATTTTGATTTATGTTTAGCCTCTCTAGCAGTGCAGCTTTAGCGATGGAAATGTTGTCAATCCACCACTTTGGTCCAAACTGAAATATCTCAACAACTACTCAAACTAAAACTGCATGAAATTGTTGTGAATTGTGTAATTTATGTGAGGTATCATGCAGATCAATAGTTAAGGTGCAGTAACAATCTTACAGTAGAGGCTTGTTCCATACAGAAGTCAACAATGCTACAAATTCATGTACTTACAGCAATGACATGCACTTACTCACACTGTACTTTTAAAATAGGTGCCCCATTATGTTAACAAACACACTGTATGAACACACTGTCTGTATGAACTTTAATATTTCCATTTGCAGGCCAGAATTGACTGAAATGTGGCGAGGGTCACACAGATGACTCATGCACTCCCAGTAGGCAATGGGGGAAATGGGCCGTACTTATGTTCGATGACTGTAACTGCTAAGCCAATGAAGACACCAGCTCTGTAAGCTCCAGAATAACAAATCAACCATCTGACACACTGCTACCAGGGATTAAAAGCTAATGCGACTACTTTGCTGTCATTCTGCTCCACTTAGACATCTCTGATTTAGATATTTTAGGGATATTTTCTGTGTTTTATTTTGTCAAAGCATACATTTGGATGAGCTATTTGCTGTTTGTTTTCATCATTCTCCAAACCTGCTGCGCTGCTTTTCATTTCAGACAAAAAGAGCCTACCATTTACCAACTGTAATTGCTGAAGATTAATTTGCAGTGTGCAGTTATCTTGACTATTGGTTGCTTATAACATCATTTAGTCAAAGGAAAATATTTCACACGCATCTAACAGGGGAGGGGTGGAAGGGTTTTTGCTGGTGCTTCACCCATCATCTGTCATTCAAGGGCCAGCCAGGGAGATTGCAAACAAGACAGCCTGGGATCATGGAGATTTACTCAGCCGCTGACCAAAAAACCCAATTTTAAGCACCATCCTACTTTCAGCCATTTTATCAGCTGTTATTATCCACAGCACAGCCATGTCCATGTGCAGGTTGAGGCTGGCAGGGACTTTCATCTCCTCCCAGGGAAAACCCATCTGGGCACTGGCAAGCCTGTCCAATCCCCCCAGTGCATCTGTTGCATGCTGTAGATGACGTCTGTATGGAGAGCAGCTCCCAAAGCTAATAAAGGCTTAATATTGTAACATTTCCTCATCCAGCAATGATTCCTCCAAACATTTTTCTTTCTTCTTTTTCTTTACTTCCAGTTATTTCAGACAGAAGAACGGGTATAGAATACATGACCTCAACATGAATATCAATATACTTTGGTTTTTGTTTGGAATCACAATGAAGGCCGAGCAAAGAGCTATGACAACGATGACCTTTAAAAGGCAGGCTGGGTTAGAAAACATGGAGGCCAGGCTTATATAAGAAAAAAACTTTCCAACAAGTTTTAAAAGCAAATAGAGAGAAAGGCTGCATTCAGACTGCACGCCAAAGTGACCCAGATTTGATTTGTTTTGCTCATATGTGACTCAGATCTGATGTTTTTATCAGTGTGAACAGCCGACTTGGAATCTGATCTTTTCCAGTCTGGATTTTCCAGTTTGGATTTAAGCCTCTTTCATGTGGTCAGTCAGATCAGAATTGATCTGACTCTGACGTCACTCTAGAGTGGCCAATTCTGCGCTAGACTGAGGACTGAGAACAAGATCCACAAAAGCCCTAATTAAACTCTGGCTAAACTTTCTTCTATTCCCTTTCTTCCACCTGAAATCAACCGGATTGCGAGTTATCTTCTGAGTCATGTGCATGCAACATGTCCAAGCTGAAACAGAGACAGAGACACAGAGAGTTGTAGGGCATATGCGTTGCACAGTGCCAAGGAACAGCAACGAATTGCATGGAAAGGACAGAAAGTTGTGAATATTTGTCATAATTCGAGAGCAATGTGAGACCAGAAAGAAAACAATGAGAGGGCAATGAAATACGGGAGTCTCCCATGAAAATCGTGAGCGTTAACAAGTATGAGCTAACCTCAGCTCCTTGTTTACTTCTGTATGAAAGTGTGCTGCCTGTGATGTCGTGTTATTCTTCTGCACATGGGGGTGACTTGGAGGCAGTGGACAGTTCACACTGTCTGATATGGGCCGCATTTAAACAATAATGTCAACTGTCAATCAAAAAAAAAAAAATCTGAATTGAGCAATAAGGCCTGCCGTGTGAATGTAGCCAAAGACCACGGTCTCCTGCAACGAAACACTGGTGCCATTTTAAAGAAAGAATTCTGTGTTTTGGGTAATTTCCTTTCTTTCTCTGAGTAAAATATAACGATTGACATCAATCTAATGTCTGTGTGTTTAGTGTGAAACTGGAGTTATGATGTGGTTAGCCTAGCTTAGCATAAATAATAGTCTGGCTCTGTCCAAAGATCAAAATTATACCACCCTGACCACCCTCATTTCTTTCATATGTACACAAATAGAAATGTAAAAACAGCTGTGGTTTTTAGGGAGTTACACGCTCAAAGTTGTTTGTGAAAGTGAGTTTAGGGTTGTGACGGCGCTATTTGTAGTGCATGGATTTTAATAAACAAGATACAAACGTGTCAATTAGGGAGCTTTAGAGACACAAATAGGTGTATTTTTATGGTGATCAGCCAGCATTAGTGACACAAACTGTCAAAAGCACACGCATTTGTCATGTTACTGACTGTTTTGCCAAAGCTACAGATGACTCCACTCACCCTCCCCATCGTTTGTGCCAAGATGTGTTTTTCTTTTCTTTGAGCAGGGTCTTACACACAGCTGCAGCCCTCTGCCTTTCTGTGTCATGTCAGAAGGCATCACCTCAACCTCTAACTCACAACTGGAGTGGATGCAGAATGAGACAAGGTAAAATTACAAAAGAAAGACTTTAGACTTGTCAATAGAGGGCGGATGAGGATAGATGTGTGACCTAAAAATTTATAATTAAAATCTCAAATAAAAGTGGAGTTCTTGTCATACATATGTTGATAGATTCCTCCTGCATTTAGGGTTAGTGCTAAACTAAACATTTGTTGGACTTATGTTTGAATTAACAAAAAGCATGTCTGCTCCTTCTGCCTCACAACAACACTTTGCAAAAGCTAATTAACCAACTATGAATTCCCATTAACATTCCAGCCTTAGCAGCAGCACATCAAAACTAGCCTGATCCAGCTAGGAAAGTTATTTACCCTAGTGGAGTCAGGTGTGCAGGAGCTGGTTACCAGCTGCCAGCCATCACGCTCAGCCTCATATACCGGGTCCCTGCCGCCGCTCAGTGCCAGTTTGTAGACTCACGTCCCTAGTCAGTCATGTTGAAGCCAGTTTTGACAAAGACCTGTTAATCTACCCTGAAACCCTGTAAACCCTTTTTTACCTGTGCCACAGATCTCCCCACCTGGTCTGACTCCTGCTCCACCCCTGCCCATGCATGTTCTGGACAGTGGATCCTCCTGTGGACCTCTGGACAACCTGCCCCACATTGAGGACAAACACGTGGATTACTGGCACACGGCCTATCCTCCTGCAACCCCCTGGCCTAGCCAAATTCTGACCTGGACTCCTTCCCTGTCCTCTTCCACATTATTCTGTCAATAAACTTTGTTTCGCTTCACCCAGCTCCTGTCAATTCAATTCAAATTAACTTTATTGGCATGTGTAACGACAATATTGCCAAAGCATCATACAAACGTAGTTAAAGCGTAAAGTAATTAAAGCGTGTGTGTTTGTTAGAAAAATTAAAATATATTAAAAATTAAATAAAAGTGTGTGTGTGTGTTAAAAAAATTAAAATAAATAAATAAATCTGTGTGTATACTAATAGACAAAAAACAATACAATTAATTAATTGATTAAAAAATAATAATTTTAAAAAAAGAAATCAGTATCAAATGCAAAAACAAAACAATTACTAAAATATCAAGCAATCAAAATAATATTTTCAAAATCAGTCTGAGGTTCCACTGCTTGTCCTCACTTCATGGCATGAGGAGACATATTTTGCAGCATTTATTTGACATTTAGGCATTTCTCCCAGTATGTAGGGGAGTTTCTGTTTCTCATATGAATTTGGGGTATACTTGGGAAATCTTCCTCCCACCATCCAAAGACATGCAGGCTAGGTTAATTGGTGTCTCTAAATTGTCCTTAGGTGTGAAGGACAATTTAGAGACCCACCCCCCCCCCCTCGACCCTGTACGCAGGATAAGCAGTTGACGATGAATGAATGAATGAATCAATATATTTGGGAAATGTTTGCAAAGTTTTTTTTGTCTTAGTGTTTTATATTTAGGGCATGACGTTAGAAAGTGCAGCTGTGTCTCGACCTGTCCTGTCGCTGAGTCTGTGTTGTACATTCAAGTTCTGCATTTGAGTACCATGCACCAACATTAATAGCAAGATTCTGATTCTGAGACGTTTCCCTTCACTAGAGCACCATTACCATGCCATCACCCTCATCAAACTTTCCAGGAAAGGGTTGTTTCTCTTGAAGCTGATATCAGCAGTGCTTTCAAAGTTCTCCCCATCCACTCTGAATTCTGGCAATTCTCCAGCATCCACTGGTGAGGTGCTTATTACTTTGTTGTAAGCAGCCCTAGACTCTTCAACACCCAGTCAGGAGATTCCATTCCTTATCCATCTCCTGGACGATTTCTCCTCCCTGTTGACCACCTGCTTCCGGTCTGGTCACTCTGATCAAAGGTTTACATTGTCTGCAGAAAGGACCAATCCACATCGCTTGAGTTCCTCGGAATCACTCTTGATACAAATCTGTTTCAGGCTTTACTCCCACTTGAAAAGCTCAACCCAATCAGCCTTCTGATCTCCCATTTACTCCTCGCTCCATGCTACACCAAATGCCAACATCTCTGCCTCCTAGGCCACCTCAACTTCACCCTACATATCATTTCCCGGGGCTAGCCTTTATCTCATACTTGCTGTCAATCATTTTTGAAATCTCCCTTGACAGCCTAGACTGCCGTGAGACTTCCCATGATGCACTGAGCTCCTCTCTCCTCCTCTCTCTCTCCATCTGTATGTAACCTCATCTCATTAATACATGTTACTAACTCAACTTCTTCCCTCTCCTGTGCTTTCTTGTCCCACTCCTCTCTCCTTCTGTTTTCTGCAGGTTTCTGGCTCTGAAGCTGTGTGGTCTGGATTTGAGGTTGTGGTATTCCTGCTGTCCCCATGTTCCTGCATGACACCCTCTGCTAATATTAATATTGGTCTTATTATTAGTAGTATTATTATAATCATTAATATTGCTCTCATTATTAGTACAATAATTCAATTTCATTAATGCATGTTCCACTACCACCTTTTGCTGTTGTTTTGCATGTCTGTGTGGATATTGCATTAGTCTGCTCTTTCTTTAAATTAAGTCTAAATTAATGTGAATTAGCTGTCTAACCAATCACTAATCCAGCTGACATTGATCAGCAAATGTTTTAGAACTAAAGAAACGTTGAATCCTGGATCTCCCTGAAAACCTTGTCAGCAACATCATCCACTCAGTGACCAGCTGCTTTCAAGGAGTCACCTAGGAACCTCGCCGCTGCACCACTGCACCTCCCGCTGCAAAGGAACCTCAAGCCTGCACACACCACTGGGATGTCAGCGACCAGTGGCTCCCTTTATTTTTGCTATGTTTGTTTTTAATCAGTTTTTCTCCTTTTTTGACGGAAAATCGTCTAATTATGATCACAGAAATATATTAATCATTATTGGAAAAGAAAGTGCGGGAACTGGAGTGAGTGCAGTGGATCTTGAAACAATAACTAGCAACGGCATCTCCCGACAAAACAAGCGGATAAGCCAGAGGAAACATCGGAAAAGGAAGAGAGGAAAGCGAGCGGGGAGAAGAGTGAAACTAAATAAGTTTGGACCAAAGGCTTTCCCACTCCCCAGCTTACTCCTGGCTAATGTCCGGTCATTGGAGAGTAAAACTGAGGAGGACTAAGGCCGCTCAGCTCAGCAGAGACTGCTGTGTCCTGATCTTCACAGAGACCTGGCTGCATAGCAGCGTACCAGAGAAGCAGTCACCCTTCACAGGAGAAGGTTTATTCTGTGCAGACAGGACACTAGAGTCCAGTAAGATGATGGGAGGAGGACTGTGTATCTACATAAATGATGCTTAGAGCTGAAGTGGATGAACAATGTTTACCAGATGTGGAATTTTTAATGTTGAGATGTTGGTCATACTATCTGCCCAGAGAATTCTCCAGTGTTTTTGTTGTTGCAAATTCAAAAAAATGCACTATGGGTACTGTGTGAGGTCATCAGCATCATGATAAAACAACCTGATGCTGTTTTTATTGTTGCTGGTGATTTTAATCAAACAATTCTCACAACAGTAACATGTCCACATCTCCACCAAAGGAACAAAAATACTGGACCACATCTGCAGCAGCTCTGCAGGACTGTTATGGGAGCACGGATTGGAGTATGCTCAGAGAGGCTGCCACCCACAGAGAGCCACACCAGCCTTGAGGAATATATATCATCAGTGACATCATACATCAGCAAGTGTCCTGATGAGGTGGTGATCTAAAACGATAAAATCACTCCCCCATCAGAAGGCCTGGATGAATGGAGAGGTGAGGCCTCTATCCAGAGCCAAAAAAGTTGCTTTTTGGTTGGGTGATAAAGAAGTTTAGAACACTGCTAGAGCGAGACTGAAAGCTGGCACTGGTTCTTCAGCACGTAAGAACAACATCCCAGCCAGCCTGGACCCTCACCAGTTTCCTTTAAGAACCAACAGATCCACAGAGCATGCCATCTCCACTGCCCTCCACTCAGCCCTTACATACCTTGAGAAAAACAACACCTATATCAGAATGCTGTTTCACTAGCAAGGACCACACAATCAAAAGATACGATTAAATGATTTATTGATAATCGAAACAGAAGATGTACGAGGCTTGCAGTTGCTGAATATAGACATTTGAAGCGTTGTGGGGAAGCTACGATAGGGAAATCCGCCATAGCACCTGGATACGATGGACCCCCTTATAACCCTATGGAGCGGAAGAAGGAGATCAGGAGGCAGGAGAAAGGGGTGGGGGAAGGGATGCAGAATGCAAGAGCGAAGAAGAGGAGGTGGGTCATGTGGGTATTTATGGAAATGCTGGTGATGATGACGTGGTTGATGTGTGGTCCCGCTCCTGAAACTCTGCTAATTAGCTCCATTTGTGGATTTCAGCTCAGCATTCAATCTCCCCTATGAAACTGATCAGCAAACTCAGCACTCTGGGTTTAAATACAACACTCTGCAGCTGGATACTGGACTTGGACTCACAAACAGACCCCAGACAGTGCGGATTGACAGTTCAGACACAAGAGGTCTTCAGAAATGGGAACAGAGTCCTGTGCAACCAGGTCAGAACCACACGGACTAAAGAGATAACAGCAGCAAAGAGGTGCTATGCTAAAAAGCTAAAAAACAGCTTCACAGCCAACAAACCTGCGTCAGTGTGGTGAGGCCTGTAGACACTCACTAACTACAGGAGACCATCCCCCAACTCTGCTGGTACTCATCCAACGAAGGTTGAGGTCAAGGGCAACTGGACTTGGTTGATACTAGAAGACGTTTTGTCCCTAATCCAAGAGACTTCTTCAGTTCTGACTGACTGGTAGGGAAACTCAGCTATTTAATGTCTGTGGGATCGTTATGATGATCGATACCACTGGTTCGTTAGTGCTCCTGGCTGTGGTAACGACCAGAACCATCTGTGGCCAAGTCTGAACAACCAACGTTAGTATCTTCACCTGAGGCCAAGAGGAAATGCTTGTTCAGATCACACGCTCAAAACTGTGGAGATGATCGTGGACTTCACGAGGAGCACTCTGCCCCCATCACCATTCTAAACAGCCCTGTGTCTGCTGTGGAATCCTTCAGGTTTCTGGGATCCACTATTTCCCAGGAACCGAAGTGGGAGCCCAACAATGACACCATCATCAAGAAGGCCCAGCAGACGATGTACTTCTTGCGCCAGCTCAGGAAGCTCAACCTGCCTAACGAGCTGCTGATCCAGTTCTACACAGCCATCATCCAGTCTGTCCTCTGCACCTCCATCACTGTTTGGTTCAGATCTGGCACCAAAAAGGACAGGAGCAGACTACAACGGACAGTCAGGACTGCAGAAAAGATCATCGGTGCCAACCTGACCTCCATTCAGGACATTTCCAGAGTCAAGAAACGGGACATCACAAACAAACAGGAAACATCACTGCAGATCCATCTCACTCGGGACAAAACCTGTTCCAGCTTCTCCCCTCTGGTAGGTGCTACAAAGGACTGTACACCAAAACCAACAGACTCAGGAACAGTCTCTTCCCACAAGCCATCACTCTGATGTACAGCTGACTCTGAATCACAGAGTCATGTATGTTACATCTACCTCTGACATGTACAGAATAATAATAATGGTAATAATAATTTATTCCCGCATCCTCTGCATTCTGCTCATTGCGCTACTGCATTATTCTCAGTCTATTTTGTTTTGATTATAGTGTGTACATGTGTTCTCTATACTGTAGCCTGTGTTTGATTTTATTATCGTATTATTGTGTTATTGTATAATTAAGCACATCTTAAGCTTTGTACAATCCAGAGGCAAATTCCTTGGGTGTCTACACTGACCTGGCAATAAAGCTGATTCTGATTCTGATCTTGTATCTAGACTACTGCAAGTCGTCTGGCTGCATATGCCATCTGACCTCGGCAGTGGATGCTGAATGCAGCGGTCCCCAGCTGGTCTACACCGCTCCTCTGCACTGGCTCGTGGTGGCTGCTCGAATCCGATTTAAGACACTACTACTTGCCTACCATGCCGAGAATGGCTCAGATAGTCTATAATTACTATGTTCTTTGCAGCAAACACCCTGTGAAGACTTGACTTGGTCTTGCCCTCAAGCAACTTGACATGAGACTTGCTTTGATTTGAGGCTCCTGCTATGTGCCTTCATTGACTTGACTTATAATAATGCAATAATGATCACCAATGGGAGCCCATCATTATAATTTGAATTAGATTTTAACCAGCCGATCCTGACGCCAGTGACTCCAACATCTCTCTTGCAGTTGATCGAATCAATAACAACCATTTCTGCTGCCAGACACATTCTGTACAGTCTACTGAGTCATGAAGCGATTTGAAGAAGATGAGATAATTTTGTACATTTTCTTGCCTTGTTATCTTGATACCCATTTAAATATTACATTTGCTATAGACCAGCATTTTTCATTATCATCCTCATTGCAGTGATGTCAACAAGTGACTAAACCTCTGGCCATCATGAGGCAAGCAACGGAGAGCACAAATTATTCATACAAATAAGAAGAGAGTAACTTTAACTGGCTTTCCTTTCATTGTCACTCTATGCATGTGCTGGATTGTAAACTATTATATCAACCCACGGAAAAAAAGCTGAAGGAAACCATGTAAGCGAAAGTCACTGACAGCTGTCCAACAGCGAATGTGAGGTTAAAATGGTGAGAGTGATAAGAGTCTGATGACTCTCAATCCTCTCATGCTCCTTTTCTATCAGCCTGCTGGCCGAGACAGAGCTCATCACCCTATCACACAAGATGTCTGCATCAGCTCAGCCTCATACTGTTCACACACTGGCTGCACCGGGCAGCCTCACATGTTAGCACCTTTCCCTTTGCAGCCAGCGGTATCTATTTGAATCACAAAACCCAGCAGTCTTGTGAGGTGAGTGGACTTCTGTGCCTGATGGTTAAGCAGGCCTTTCTTGCTCTGTCACATGTAGGTCTAAGGGTTCTCAATTTGTCCACCACGGCTTGTTCTTTTGCCACTGCACAAGGAAGGTTCTGTGCAAAACATTTAAGGATGACTGTATGCTTGTGTTTTTTTCTTTCACTCTTTGTGTTCCAGCTTTTGCAAATATTGTCTCAACATTTAGGGTTTTTGAAACGTTGGTCTAGAGCCAAACTTTCTGCTTTAAACATCACTCACTGTTTATGGACACAGTTTGCTCATAGCTTCAACTTTTGCCTGCTGTGCTGTTTTTAGTAGACATTTCAGGTGCACTCACTTTCAGTTCCAACTTTCCTGCCCACATCCTCATTAAAAGCTTTCCACAGAGGAACTAGCGGGAGGCTTTTATTGTTAAGCTGTATTTGTGACCCAGTTAGCAGAGTTAGTAAGTCATGTAATTGTTGGGGAAGGGGGGGTTATCTGGGGGTGGTGCTCCGATCTTTCCACCTGCCTCGTCAATCACCTACTCACCTTTGACTTACCTGCTCACCTGAGAATCTTGCAGAGTGGTGCTCAGAGAACAACCTACTGCTCAACATAAGCAAAACCAAGGAGATAAAGTCACACACTCCTGTCTACATCAGTGGAGTTTAGGTGGAGCTCATGTAGCAGTTTCAGGTTCCTGGGAATCAGCATCACAGGGAAGAAAGCTCAGAAAAGGCTGGATTTGTTTATAAAAGTTAGCTAAATTCACGTGAACTGTTCTTGTCAGCTTTTTCAGAGGAGCAATAAAAAGCATCCTGTTACAAACATGGCATGGGATGAGCACGGCCCAGGACAGGAGGGTTCTGCAGCGGGTGATTAAAAGCTCAGGAGGTACAGCTCCAGCACCTGACCAACACAGATTATTCT
Organism: Lepomis macrochirus; assembly: GCA_024633595.2. Taxonomy (NCBI): domain Eukaryota; kingdom Metazoa; phylum Chordata; class Actinopteri; order Centrarchiformes; family Centrarchidae; genus Lepomis; species Lepomis macrochirus. The sequence goes on along the minus strand of JALXJV020000025.1, from coordinate 428,468 downwards.
TTTTTTTCATGTGCATAAATCACATACAAGAATTGACAATTTTCAGATAGAAGCTAAACTCACCTCTGATACAATCTCTTCCAAATATCACAACACCTTAATCTCTGATCATAGTCCTGTAGAATTAAAAATAAATTTGGACAGAGTTAAGCCTATTATTAACTGGCAATTTAATTATTATTTCTACATGATGCACAATTTTTAAACAACAAACAGCGGATTTAATAAAAGACTATCACACAACAACACCTCCAAAGTAACAGACTCCACCCTATGGGAAGTCTTCAAGGCTGTCATGCAAGGACATAGTATAGCATATGAAACCAAACTAAAAAAGAGACAGACAGAAGGAAATGTCAGAAATTGCTACTCAGCTTTCAGAGCTTCAAAGAGATAGAACATCTGGCTCATCTTCCAAACTGAATGACATAGTTAAGCTTAAATGCAAATATAATTGCATTCTTTCCAACCTGGTGTTTGTGATGCTACTGAATGTAAAACAAAAATATTTCAAAGTGGCTGACAAGCCAGATAAATTACTATTGTGCCAGCCTAGAGGCTTACAGGCTAACAGAATGATTCATAAAATTAGAACTTAATCAGGAACTATTTCCTCAGACCAAAAAGAAATTAATAGATGTTTCTATTAATTTGTTTTCTGTTGACCTTTAAAACTCAAAGACCACTGCCAATACTGCACAAATCTCAGACTTCTTTTGTGCTCTCCACCTATTGAAGCTTACCTCTTCAGCGCAGATAGATCTGAATGCAGACATAAGGTTGGAAGAAGTCTCTCTTTCCCTAGCGGCAAAGCTTCTGGCCCAGATGGCTTTTGCATCGAGTTTTACAAAGCTTACTCTGACAGGATTGCCCTGGTCATGTTAAGGATGTTCATCATTCCATAGCATCTGGCCGTCTCCCTGAAAGTTTATATTCTGATAACATCTCCCTGGTGGTACCCATCCACCAAGCATCAGAGCCTATAGAGCCCAAAGGATAGTAAAGGACAGCACCCACCCAGCCACAGCCTGTTCACCCTGCTGCCATCTAGCAAGAGATACAGAAGTATCTGCTGTCGCACCACCAGACTGCAGAGCAGCTTTATTCTTTGCACAGCTCTGGGACTCTTAAAATTCAAACTCATCCTCAGCACTGCTCCATGCAATATAGTTTATTTCTGTTTACCATTTTAAATGTTTTGTACTTAATGTCTGCAATTGCAGCAGAAGGGAACTGCAAACTGCATTTCATTTTGCAACACCGACCTACTAGGGACAAGACACAGGTAAAACCAGTTATTATACACTCATCTATTATGCATAATGATACTAATGGGACCAGAAAGACACCAAGCAACAATGTGTCCAGTTCTGTTTGGACCACCACTGCTTAATGTTGTGTCAGCTTTCAGTCTTAACTTTTGTCACTTTTCTTAGCACAGATGACATCCCTCCCATGACTGCAACAACAAAATATTAATATACGCACACAGGTGAGTCTACTGTGTGTCAATTAGTGGAGATAGAACACTTTTCTGTCTGAGCCACATACACTAGGTGGTTTGTGTTTTCACATCAAAATCTGCAGCCTAACAATCTCATCATTTCTACATTGTCAGTGTGGTTTTCTTTGTTTCCTTCTCTCTGTTCTACTTGCCTTCCTGTTGTCTCTATCTGTATTCTCATCTGCATTCTCGCTCTCTTGCTTTCTCTCTGTGTCTAGCTCATCTCTTTTTTTCCTCTCTGCAGTGCACACTTTTCCAGAACACCTTTCCCCCCCCGGCTCTCAGGCAACTAAATATAGTGACTGGTGCAGACAGCTCAGCCTTATAACAAATGGTAAGCAGACCAAAGCAGAGCAGTGGCATTTGTGGCATGAGCATAAAGATGTACTCAACAGACAATGAACTATACACACACAGCTTAGAAATCACATGATCTATAAGATGTAATTTAAAGTCACAAACAATTAATATAAACAAAAATTCACACCTAATAACAGGACAGGTTTATACGGGTATATTATTAACCAAGGCTATGCAAGTACATTTGAAATGAACAGTTACATCCCCTGTAACTCTAAAAGCTATGGCATAAATGATACATTGTACTGTAGGATATGCATCACCGATATGTCAACCTCATCTTTATTACTAGTGGTGCTATTAATATGTTGTATCATGGTGTACGGCATTTATATTGCGATGCTGATACATGTCATGATACGCAAAATGTTCCTGATACTCAACAGGGAAAATATATAGATAGAATAATGACACTGGGTCCAGTAAATTCAATACATTTATTATCTCACAGATTAGAGGGTCCATGGAAGTGATCTCAGTCTGAAGTTTTGTGCTATAACAATATGGCAGACAAGCAGCACTGCCTGAAACTGAGACCTCCCAAGACAAAGGACAGCATGGTTTGAAGACAGGTTTGAAAAGGTTTTCGAAAGAACAGACAAATGATTTTGTGCAATTTGTCACTCATCAGATAAAAAAATACTTTTTGGGGTCATTGTGGAGGACGTGGACAACATATTTTGTCCTTTCATTTGGAGCAGTGCACATTTTTTAGGATGTTTATGTGGTACCTCAAACCCTGGGTTACAAATGGCTGTATCAAAGGCAACTGCATCTGTGATTGAGGGTGTGGGAGAATCAGGAGTAACATTTGTGCTGCTAGTGTGTTGACAGGGATGCTGTTTTCATTTTCTTGCAAAAACGTTCTAAAAGCTCTCGGCTCATGCCAAACTCTAGTGACGACATTTGTTCAAATGTTACCGCTGAGCTTTCTGTTCAGCTGACAGCATTGTCAACCTGCTGTTTCTTCCCATATAGCCTTCCATTTGTGTGTGACAGCTGTTCTGACGTATGTTTGATGGTTTCTTCAACCAACATTTCAGGCTTGGTAGCTGAAGACTCAGCTACAGCCACTATTTCTGCATAAAGCAGTGGCTAAACCTGAACAAAAATGGCCGCACCTTCTTAATAAATATGGAGTGGCTGAAATTTCAAAACTCTTTCCTTCAAAATGTTTGATGTTAGCCTTCTCTCATAGTCAGACATTTCCTTGGGCAACAGACATTCAGAATCCAAACCTTCATGTCAAAGGCAAGATAGAGAATCCCTCTGTGATCCAGAAACTACTTTCATCTTACAATCAGACCAGCTCAGATTAGAACAGATCAATCTTTCCAGCATGGAATTTTACTGCACAACGACTTAAGTAAATAAATATGCTGCAACTGTAAGACTCTTCGTTTAATTTGCATGTGCTTATCTTTGCTGTGTGGGTCATCCAAGGCTGCACTCGAATACAACCATTTGAAATAAAAAGAAGAATGCAGACAAATGCAAACTACCACCTACGCTGCCATTAGCAGCTGATTGGCACTGGGAGAACAAAACTCATGATAGCTGGAGGCGGAAAACCCAACAAGTCCACGTATACAATCAACAATGAGAATGGTGTATTAAACATATCTGCACAAGTGTTCATGTCAGTGTGAGTGGATCAACCTGCTTTAATACACACCTGCCCTGAAGAATGATATCAGAAACCCACCATAACATGACCCTCACCCAGTGTCATTAAAGGCATCAAATATTGAAAATTGAATCATAGAAAGCTTTAGAAGGTTTTAAAGAGGTGGTATTATTCTTTTTGGCTTTTCTCCTCTCATTTATTGAGTCATATCTTTTTTGTGCATGTAAAAGGTTTGCAAAGTGAAAAAGCCCAAAGTCCAGCCCAAAGGGAGTTCCCATCTCCCACAGAAAGCTGCGCTCAGGACCGCTTGAAAACAGCTCGTTTGTACTCCAGCCCTTCACTTCCTTGACTTGTGACGTCACAATGGAAACGCTCGCCAAGCGGCTGGCAGGGTCAGGCACGCCCTCAGACCAAGCTAGTCTGAGCGGAGGCCCTTTGGCTCGACTCGCCTTTGTTTGGGTTTCCATTGTAGAAATGTTGTACCTGTACCTGCTTCCAGGCACTTTTTTTCGTATCACCTCACCTCCATCGAGGTTCCAAGCGAGCTGAGGGATACTAAAATGTAACGTGAAAACTCGACAGGCTGCTGATTGGTCAGAGAATATTCACTATTCACTGCATCATCATTGCACAGAGGCCAGCAACTGAAAGTTTATTTTACAGTTTTCGTATGGAATTTCAATTTCATCACTAAATTCACTTCTGAGAAGTTATGAGGTGAGAAATCAGCTATGTAGATTTCTAATATTGACAGTTTTACGAGAAGTGATGGCAGAACAAAAATGTGATGAATATTTTCGGAGTTGAGGAGATCCGCAAGTGGCGGCGGGGGAAGCCTGCGCCAACCCGCGGGAGGAGCGTGTGAGGCCGGCCAGCCGCCTGCTCACAGAGCCCTCTGCTCCCGCTTTCACACAGACCGCTGCAGAAACAACGGCAGAGGAAAACACAGCTGGAAGGTTTTCATACCGCTTATCTGTCTTTACATTCTGAGGAAGGTTCAAACGTTTTAACCGTATTTATTTTAAGAGCTGTGTGGATCACTGGTGTGTGTGTCGCATTGAACATCAGTCGAGTCTATAGATTTGTGCTATGGAAGCATTTTTGGCAAGGCAGCATAGATCGTCAGAACACCGGCAACAGTTCAATGTTCAGTCCTGATGGTAAGATGTGGAACAATGATGTTGTGAGGTTGTGGACTGGTAATAACTTGTAACATCTACTTGGTGCGGCTTGATTTGGATCACGCTACATTGTTTCTTACAACGCCGTTCTCTGCTTCTGATTGGCTAGTAGTCCATACCTGGGAACTGCGCATGTGCAACTCCCAACAAAGATTTTGTACAAGTAAGATGCATCACTCTGTAACTCAAGAGCGGAGCGTACAACACATGAAAAGAGGAGCTGCAGCAATGTGCAGTATGAGAAAAATATGGTGTTGAAACCATGTTAACTTGTTCTGGTACAACCCGTAATTTAGATTTTGAACCTGAAAATGAGAATAATACCACCTCTTTAACTATCCACCCCGCATGTTCATCTAAATAGCAACAGAAATGTTGTCCACCTTAGGTTTCCCTCACACAAAGACCAGCCAGTTGGTAAACAATGAAACCCAATTGGTCATTAGTTCAATCACTAAATCAATAACTCACTTTCCAACACAATCAGCCTTCTACAAACTAATTTAAGCACCAGGTTGTGGACTCACCCAGAACTCCAAGCCGGTAGTTGATTGTGATGACAATGACGTTTCCGTAGCTGGCCAGGATGCTGCCATCAATCATGTTGCCAGTTCCCTCCATGTAGGAGCCTCCATGGATGTAAACCATGACTGGCTTTAACCCGTTCTCATCATGGATATCTGCAAAGAAGAATGTTCAAAAAAAAGATGTTGTTTTGTATCTAGCAAGCATTTAAGGAAAGACCACATGCAAGATGTGGCTGAATTATGTGCAGTTGAAACTTTGATGTCTTGTGAAAGAATATTATCTGTGGAGAATGATGGATAACTTTGGAGCTATATTTAAACTAGATTCAAAATGATCATTCAGTGCTGAATTGTTTGTTGGCAGGTTAACAACAGACATCCGGTAGAGCTCACTTTTTACATATCTGACGTCAGTGGTGGAAATTAAACAATTAGGTACATTTTCTCAAATATAGTTTGAGCTACTTTTACTTTAGTATTTTAATTTAGAATTACATGATAGAATAAGGAATGGTAAAGTAAAGAACATCCCATGCAGAGTGGCATGAACTGCAAAATAAATGCATGCATTGATTAGCAAAGTGAACTACATGCAAAGAAACTACCACTAGGCCCAAGACCATTAAGGGTCCCATGTGACCCGATGTCACAAGTTAGTTTATCAAGCAAGTGGTCATGTAAATGGTCTGTATTTGTAAAGCGCCTTTCTAGTCTTCCAACTACTTAAAGCGCTTTTACACTACATCACATTCACCCATTCACAAACATTCATACACTGAGCCTAAGTGCTCAAACGGAAACTGACATTAGGTGCGTTTGAGATGACGACGACTGACTTTCGCTGACTTGATAGTATAACATGATCTGCAGGCGACTGCAGAGGCGGGTTATGAAAACGGTGCAGTCAGGTCGTACACATTCTACGTGCGTGAGCTTACTGTGAGCTGAGATCAATAACTGATCTTGCTGCATTTACAAAGAAAAATGCTGCAAAATCAGGCAGAAGGTGGTTCTAATTTTGTACAGCCCTACTCTGCTTAGCTTCCAAGATCAGACAAGATCTGATGCTCTCAGTGTGGTATGGTCATTAGCCATAGTTAGTTCCTTAAATGTTTAACTCAACATTATACTTCCATGCTGTGTTCCTGGGGAGAGTCTGGAGCCCATAGGCCATTTCTGCCACTTAATCCCCTAGTGAGGCTCTGCATATGGATATCTAATAGATCCATAAAAAACATGAGTAGAATAGTGGGTACTATACACCACGTACACATCATTGTAACCGAACCCAGTGAGGGGATAACAGAAGTTACAGACAAAAGAAGCAAAATAGCAGTTGAAGCTGAGGGGGTAGTGGGTTTTAAACCTGATGTCAAGGTATTGTACCTGTAGCAGGAAAACCAAACTTTGCCTTCAGACATGACACAAAGTCCCTCAAGAACACAACACTACAACACAGCCTTACCCACTGGTGAGATAAATTCAAAACACTATGAGAAAAACTGGTTATAAGTAATGTTGCGTGTGGTTCTACACTTTAAAAGCCTTTTCACATGATGAACACGACAAAAGAAACAACAAATGTAAACATTTGCACATGTACTATACAGTATAACGCACCAAACAATAAATTATTCTTCTTCAGCAACCTGTCTGGGACAGGCCAGAGATTTTTGTCATCCTCCTCCTCCCCCTCTAACTCCTACTGTTCCTCTTCCTTCACCTCTTCCTCCTCTGTGGTATCATCTACCTCTATCCATTGTTCCAAAACTGAATGAAATGACTCGCTGACTGGGCCATTTTATCTATCTATTGAAGCTTCTGATTGGTGTGTTATCAGTTATTACTATTTGTGTTTCCACCTGGGTGTGTTTATTGAGCTCAAGCTGTGCTTACTTGAGTGAACAATACTGAATGTTAGTGCTTTCTAAATGACTACATGGCATATGAGAAATGAAGGATCTGTGTGCAGAGTTTAGGGAAATGGGTGTACTTATTGAAAACTGGAGTTAGCGTTTTGAAATTTTAATTCAAAAGCCTGCTTATAGCGTTTCAAGCAAGTGAGAAATAATGTAATACATATTCAATTAAACCCCTGTGCTTCTTTCAAACTGCTTTTAATTTAATTTTCTGACGTTAAAATGCTAATGTCACAAATAACATGTTTTTAATGTATTTTTAATGTTTTTTAGAGGTTTATAAGAGAGTTTGGTTTGTTGATGTTGTTGTTTTTGTTTTATTTCTGAACGGTATGCAGCTAATAGCTGGTAGTTTTGTGTTTGGGTTGATGGTGGCACTGTTGTGTCACTGATAATATGAAAACATGTAGCAAACATACATAAGTTTTTGTTGACTTACTCCCACAGTGCGTTAGTGTGTTGCTGTATGATGGTGCAGTGAAACACTACAATATGCATATAAACATAGAATATAACAGGCTGCAGTGAAAGATATACATAACAATGACTTATTAACACATCTTGGTTAACAAGTATTTAAGATCACAAATGATTTTTTGAAGTACCGAAAAGGACATTTTACACTGTAAACATAAACTTGTCAAACTAATGTTGACTAAATGGACACAAACATGCCTTTGCCATCTCTGTGCTGACATTTCTTGTTATTTATTGGCCAACATCCAGTATGCATTAGTACCAGCATATTTCTGCTATGCTAATAGCAGTCTATAATTGGACTATCTGATTTATCAGTCAGTCACTAGTTGGAATGTGTGGCAACAAACCAGTGCATTTAAGGGTAAAATCCACTATGGACTTTTGCATTTGTAATTGTATTACAAAAGCCAATTCACACATGGTGCAGCTTTTTAATCCTACCGTCTCATTTTTCGACAAAAAATCTATTAAAACTATTTGAAATTAACTACAATGAATTTAAAATTCTATATTTAGTGTCTTTCATTAAAATATCCAAAACGTCTTACACCTCTGTCTGAGGCTAAAGTCTTCAATATAAACAACAGTACCAGCTTGGAGTGAATCACAGAATCATGGATAACATGACACGGCACAGCATCAGTGTCTATAAAATAGGGAAATTAATTTGACCTTTTGTAATTTAATACTCATCATTCATCACTCATTTTTCCAGCACATAAGGATAGATGGTGTTGGAGATATGGTTTGACATACTGCAGCAGACTCTGATAAGGATTTCCTCTGCTTTAACCCTGTAATCTCTACATCTGTTTGCCTGGTCCATTTGTTCTTTGTGTAATGTGCAGGGAACAGTGCAATTAGACCAGACGCATAGCTTGTTTATGAGGCTCTCCAGTTGTGATGAAGATAAAGAAGGTGATTAGTACATGCTTAGCTTGTAATTATAAATTAAGAGTGGGTCTTTTGCATTTAAGAAGATGGAAGGAGAAGATGGAATGGATCCTCCCAACAGGTAGGGTGCACAATAAATGAGGCATCGTCGGGAGCCCTCAGCTGATTCTCAAGTTGTCTGGGTGCACTCTACTTAAAGGGGCATTATGTAGTTTCCAGCGGCCACTAGCGGTGCGGTTCTAAGATTGCAACCAGGTGTGTGCTCGTACACGTGCTCGCTTGTACTCATGAGCGAGCAGAATCTGAAACACAACCACTTTTATACAGAAATCCCGAATTAAACGCAGGAACAACAGCATGCAGGCTGTGGCTTTTCACTCAGACATGTTCAGGCTCTGTTACTTAAGTGTTCCCGTCTAAGAGGCAGATCAACATCGCCGTACCTTCCATGCAGCACAGCGAGCCCCATATCAGCACAATCCTCTGAAAAAAGGCAGAGTGACAGCGACTATAGACAGACAAAGCTGGAAACTCAGGTAAACTCCCACTGCAACGTTACAATAGTTTTATCAGTTGCAGGTTGAACTAATCCATGTTTGTTGCATAACGTTACATTTACTGCATTAAGCCGACGTGCTACATCGTTAGCTCGCCTGCTGCTTTTCAGTAACTATCTTTACTATCTGTGAACCTGTCACCAGAGGCTCAGCAGTGTCAGCACAGGTATTGGATGATAATGAAACGGGTAGAGAACTGGACTGAATATTAGAAGGTCGTGTCACACTTTATAGCAGTCAGACTTTACTGTAACTAGTGTTAGTGGATGGCTCGTCCTCTGGGTTGTTGTGACCATTTTGTTGCAGTGTTGTATATTATGTGGGTCACGTCAGTTAGAGCAACTGAGAGGTGGAGAAGCTGTGTACCTGAGTATCGGTAACACGGCAATAAACCTAAAGTGAACATTACAAAGCAAACAGCGGCAGGTCTGTAGCGTTAGCTGGCTGCTCCTGGCTGCATCACTACAGGCTAACTTAGTAAACAAATCGCTCCACATATGCTTTTTTTCCGTTACATCCTTTCTTGCAGGCTATCAACAGTGGTACACAGGATAGTAACATGGATCGCGTTAGTTGTTGAAGTAAAGTGAAAGTGGTTGTTTTATGGTGCTAGTGGACTGCATGTCGGTAGCTGCTGTGTTGTCACTGTAGTATGAGAGAGGTTCGGGAGGAGGGCTGAAAAAAAGATAGCTGAATCCGACCCGGAGACCTCACATTAAAAGCAGAATAGTGGCTGATGCAAGACACGGAGAAAACAGACGTGTGCTTCATTTACAAGTGAGTTTTGAGCCCATTGATAATAATGAATATTTGATTAATTTCATTGAAAACGTACATATAGCCCCTTTAAAAGAACTTTACAACATGCAGAAATAGTGTTTGTGGATATTATGTTTTCCTTTTAACCCGAGGAAAAAAACAAACTCGTATCATGGTTATCTTTACACGGCCCAGCATTCCTCAGATCTCCTGTACTACCGTAAGCTTAAGCTGCCTGGAGCCAACAGCAGAACAAACCCATTATCCTCGGCCCTGTGACCAGGGTGCTTGGGGGTCTGTCAAATGTCATTTGAGATGGAAGCATCTGCTAAGGAAAATCTCGAACTGAGTGATGGGCTGGCCAGTTTGCACGCTGCTAGTGTGAGAGATTTAAAGCCATTATATTGTGCTTTCCTTAAATTCTCAACTCAACTGCAGAAAAGCAGGCCTATATTGGACAAGTACAAATAAAATTAATTTTAATAAATAATAATAAAATTATTATACAATGCTTGTATAATAATTTTAATTTACTGTTTTTACTTTATAACCAGTAGTTCCCACTGTGCAGTGTTATTTCTATCACTGATAAGCTACTATCCGTGAAACTCACCACTTCCAGTAAAGGTGTTGACCGTTAAAAGCCTGTCTCAAAAAACATAATTCCTCCCTTTCCAGGCAGGATTAAAGGGGACCTATTATGCTTTTTCCGTATTTTCTGGCATTTCTATAATGTTACAATGTTGGAAGTTCATGTTAAACATGATCAAAGCTTCAGTTAATGAGGTAAAAGTATTTAAAAGAAATCCCTCTGAGCCAAAACCTCAGCTATCCCCCTGTTCTGAATGCTCTGTTTTAAAGCCCCCCTCCAGTGTATTTTGACATTTATATGATATTTCATATTTTTCTGAATGATTTCCTTACAATGTTGATTACCCAAATAGTTTGCCAAATATTTTTTGAAAAATAGCTTAATTTTTTGCTCAAAGTTTCAAAAGCTGCTTAGTTGTTAAAACAGGGTGGTGACGTATGACTGTAGTAAATTCCATAAGTCATACGTCATTCTCCAAGCTTGCACAGGCGTACTGTCATGTCTCGTTAAAAAAACTGTCACGCCGTCAGGCATCGTTAAGTCAGAGCATCAAACCATAAACATTGTTGTGAGCTAGCTAATCAATTTATCATGTAATTTACTTTACTTTAGCTAAGTTAACTAAGTTGTAGTTATCCAGGTGTAGTTAACTAGTAGTAGAAGTCTGTAGTTGTTACAGAAAATTAGGTCTCCATTTATTTTTAGTTTCCTCCTCTTGGTTTAGTGTGCTGTTCATTTTCATTACGGCATCTGTGCGTGCAGTGTTGGACACTTTCACCTGCCGCTTTTTTACATACATTCTGCAACACGCATTTTACTGATGACCGTTGCATCTGCGGAGGCAATGGTATCAGAAGTCTGAAGCTGAGGAGCGATGCCATCAGCGTTGCTGAAACGGTGAATTGTGCACTCAAATGACTTATTCACACTAGCAAACAAACGTTAGTTCACAAAGTAAAAACGTCTATTATTTAACATGATGTGTTACTTGTGTGTGAGTATTACATCCTGATAATTCATTTCAATTCAATTTCAATTTGTGAGGCAGGTTTGAATCCAGACTTGGGCTTCTCTGTGGGGAGTTTGCATGTTCGTCCATGTGCATTTCGTGTATAATGTATAAATAATATTTCTAAATGTGTACTGAGTTTTGTAGATGTGTAGATGATTAGTTTTATAAGAGGAGCACTTATGGCTTTGGCTAACCAAGAGGCAAAGAAGTGATAGGAGCTGCACAATCATAGGTCGTAGCTACTCTGATGATGAAAACTTACATACTGTATCAAAACGTTTGGTAAATTTTCAATAATGAGCATTGGCACCACAAGTGTGTGGCTTCTCTGCTTGTTTCTGTCAACTAGCAGCTCATTAATATGGAGGTCCTGAGCACTCAGTGCACTGAAATCTAAGAAGACAAATTATACGCAGAGATTATTTAACACTTCTCAGACTGAACATCAGCAGAGAATGTAGTCTGTATGATGCTTTGGCAATATTGTTGTTACACATTCATGCCAATAAAGCTAAATTGAATTGAAATTGAATGAGTATAATAAGCTTTGGGTCGATGTTATGGCAGGGCTGGTGGTTGTTCCGTTTAGTTTGGCTTTTGTTATAATTATATTTCCTTCTTTACAGAAAGAAAGGACCTGAATCTGTGGAGGCCAGCCATTATTAAACATATGTACTGGACTGCAGCTTCTTCCACGCTAACTGTGATGTGATGGTGAACTATGTTCAGAACATCCATGAACATGCTGGAACCAGTTAGGAGATACCTTATACGGTTTGTGGTTAAAAATGATTAATAGTCTTAAGTGGTGCTCGTTGGTGCCAGGTTTAATTTGATTTCAGTGCCTCCAGAAACAAAATATTGTGTAGGAAAATTCCCCAGATTGTGCAAAGAATTAGAATAATTTTATAAATGAAAATGCATCACACTAATATTTGTACTGAAGTAAATCACAGCTAGCTTCTGTAGAGTAAAGATTCTGTTTTGAAACAGCCATTTTGGAGATTAAGAGTAAAAACACATGAACAAAACATTTTACAAACTACAAAAAACATTACTAGCTTCATGAAGATATAATTTATTGCAGGGCTGTTTTACTGGACTGCAACACTGTTAGCTTGGTGCACCATATTATCAGAAACTAGTATTTAATGTACATGGATATTCCCTTGTTTGCAAAAGGGTTGCAAACAAAAGCTAATGCCACTTGTTAGTCACAAGGTGGCAGCGTTTGCTCACAATACAAGGAGAATTTGGTCTTTTCTATATGTGGTCTTTGCTTCTCGGGTTTTCTCACATGTACAACTTGTGAACTGCACTACATGCCTTTTTCAGGTTTCTCCTGGTAGTTGTACATTTCAACAACGATGGAAGCTGAGAGGTTGCTGCCATGGTGTGTTATATTTTCTAAACATCAACCCTCATGGAGTCAACTGCACCTGTCCCGTTTAGCAGATCAGCCAAAAGCTCATCATGGATGGATGAGGCAGTCAGCCTTTGTCGGTTAACGGTTTAACAGAGGACATAAATGTGAAACCAGCACAGAAGTCTTGATTCACGTTTCTCAGGTTAAGATCTTTATTAATGAAGGCAAAGCCAGATCAGTCATACAATTAATATTATCCTCGGCCAAAGACGTACTCAGTCACATTTGTCTATTTGTAAGATAGCTAAAAAAATATCTCTAAATGAGAGATAAAATCTGGTGAACAAATATGTCTCAGCCAATGCTTGAGGTGTGCCTTTTTTTGTTCTCAACACTGCAAGAAAGTATTTTGCTTTGTCACTGTACTCAGTTGAAAGAATGGTCTGTGTATATTTTTATTTAGAGCCAGTAAATGTTATTTAAAATATTTTCTATTAATAAAATCTTGAGATTTGTACAGCTTTGGTTTGCTACTAAAGGTAAGGACTTCATAATTTGCATTAGGGCTGAACGATTTTGGAAAATAATCTAATTGCGATTTTTTTAACCAATATTGCGATTTAGATTTAATTTGCGATTAATTTTTAACCTCTTTAACTTCTGTATTATTCAAAACGGACAAGCAGTAAATCAGTGTATAGTATGATATTAGACAGATTAAACTTACACTGCTCTTTCTTGTGGCTCAGACCTGTGTTATGATGAATTAGGTAGAATTGTTATAATGAGCAATAAGATATATCAAATTATAATAATATGAGAAAGACAATTTGAGTCAAGTCATGGCATTAAATAATATGATATAATATCATCAGGTCAGCCTACCTTTTCACCACAGGGTGTTATACAGTAAGCGCTCAATACAAAACCCACAGTTAGACCACCAATTAATGAGTCCTGATCTCAGTTCAAATCTCCTGGAGTCCATCTTTCTGTATCCCCGGAAGCAAACTAAAAATACTCTGTTTGAGGTTCAATTCAAAAGTTGGCTAACTAAAATAGAACAGAGTGACGCCTCTCGTGTTTAATAGACAAGCTTAGTAATTCTCCGACAACACCGGAGTCCCCCTCCTCCCCCGCAGCCTCCGATGCTGGTGAGTGGCGCACCGGCTTTAACCAGGCTGTAACTCTGGACACACTGGGCCTCTTTCAGCGTTTAGTTTGAAACGCCAATTTACAGAGATTTCCTGAGCTGACTGGTGGCTGTGTGTGTGACGCAGGCGCCGATCGCCACAATACGCTTACCTTACTGCACGCCTCTTTCTGTTGTGCATTTTTCCGTCCATCAAAGCCTATTAAAGTAATCTAGCCACAGGCCAGAGATTATTGCTGGCATGCCAGACGTTTGCCAACCACTGGTGTATGTGGTTAGGGTTAATGGAGTTAGGGTACCCTAACCATGGTGCTATCCCTAACCCTGATCCAAGGTTTTTAATGCTCCTTGGAAATATGGCAGAGTAGAAATATTTTTCTGACCACCACTAAGCAACTATCACTGAAACACAACATTTCCTGGAAATGTTTCAAATGAAGATCCTTGGGTAACGGGTAACGGTAATCCTAAGAGAATCTTTGAGAAGCTCTAACCCTATCCATGCCAGTAAATGGGCTATGCCCATTGAGTCTTTGGAGAGTTTTTTTATGTTAAACAACAGTGCTGAGCTTCATAGACAGTAGCTCAATCATGCTCAACAAACAACAAAATGGAAGCTACTTAAAATATGGAATAAATTAAAGTGACTGAACTTCTGTTAAAAAAAAGAGAATCCCGTAGGTGAGTATGACACGACATGACTGTCTATTAGTGCTGTGGAATCATTCCAACTCGCCTCAGTCTTTTTACTCAGTCTGTATTAGTCACCGGCCTTTATTTGGCCTATTATTTGACTTAAACATTATTTGAACACTTGCTTATTGTATGCTCAGGAACATGAATGTCATCTGAAATCACCTCTGCCATTTTAAACAGGGTCCGTCAGTAATTCTGTTGCTGTATGACAGACGTCTGTGCTGTCTAATTGGTTTGAAGAGGTTGCCTACCATTTATTGTTTTTTTTGTAGTTGCCATAGGCTGTGGTGAGATGCACAACGTTGTGAAACTGGAAAGCTGGCTGTACTGTATATGTTCCACATCAGTAGGCTTGGCAGAGAGCAACACAGCCAAACACGCAGGGAGGCAGGCAGACGCAGGGCAGGAGGAGTGTATCATTCTCCTCCTCCGCAAAAGAAAACAGTGAGAAAAGGAGTCGAAAGCAACCCACAGTGACAGGTTATTAATCTCCGCTGTGCTCTGAGTGGTTGCCTTGGCTTTGCTAATGTGCCTGCATCTCTTTCACAACTCCTCACCTGCAACCAAGCAGGGGTTGGGGGTTCTAAACGGCAAGCCCAAGGGGTCGATGTCCCTGACTGACCTGGACAAATACAGGCCTGCTAATTACAGAGGCAGGACGGCCGGGTTTTGTGTCAATAAGTTCCTGTTTGTCATTCTGTTCCACATTATGAGAGAACAGTGTGGGCGGTGGAAACAACCTTGAAGAGGCAGATGCACATAAAACAAGAGCGCTGCCATTAAGTTGTCATAGTCTCTAAATGATACGCATCTGATGGTCACTGCAGGCATCTGTGGGCTCAGACAAAACTATTCGACTGGCTCTCCATCAAACAAACAGGCAAATTGACTGTTACTACCCATCTCTTTTGTTGTAGTGCAGCGGCTGGATTAAGAAGTCAGGAGGGAGGGAGTGTCCACTCAGGGCACTTTGATCCAACAGAGATGCCCTGCAGGTTTAGAGCTATTTTTTATGGCTGGGGAAGGAGAGGGTGGTCTCGGGGCACTGTGTCCCAATCCTGTCATTGTAGAGTGCACTTAAAACTAAAGAAATCAAACTGCTGCAAGTGCTCTTCTCTCTCTCTCTCTCTCTCTCTCTCTCTCTCTCTCTCTCTCTCGTAGTGTGCCTTTCGCTCTCTGCACTCTCTCGGGTCTGTGGAGTTTCCTGGGTGACTGTGCAGCAAGTTCGTCCCGGACATTCATCACTGCCACCCGGCCAGGGGGATAATGTATTCCTCCACTGCCTGCGCGGCGTTGCACACATTACTCATCTTTATATGGGTGGGGGGAGGGGAAGCGATGGAGTATGAGGCGAGGGGGGAGCTTGTTCAAGGGGGCCTATCTGAATTTTCCATTGCTTTCAGCGTTTTCTACTGTTAGCCAGACGAATACAAATGGCACTTAATAGGGGCAATGTAAAGTGCGGCCCCCGTTGGCGCTTCTGCCTCTACCACTATTACTGCCATCACCGCTGTCTGTCCCAGCATGCTCTCCACAGACAGCAACCTACTTCCTGTTCGATACAGTTGTACTGACATGCCACAAAACAGCCAGCCTCATCTCTCTGGAGTCACACAGAGTCAAAGTCAAACACAAACCAGTCAGGAACAGCTAAACAGCTGTTATGGTGAGTATAAAGAAAAACAAAAACAAATAAGGAAATGTACAATATGGCAATATATGAACATTGATATTAAGTATGGACGACATATGCTTACCTACAGTATGCGTGCATTTATTTTGATTTATATTAGCTTTTCACATACTGTATATGGAAAACTGAAAAAGTGCTAATATGTAGCAGGAATATAACATTTGTAGGCATACATGTATTTCAAATACTGTCCATGTGGTATAACATACTGGCGCCATTATTTGACATAAAACATTTCTTAACTGTATTGAGACAGGTGTTCAGCATGTTCATACCTATACTGTACCACAGGTATGTAAGGGATAATACCACACGTTTGACGTACTTTGTGTTCAGTGGCTCTTTGCCAGGAATTTGTTTTTTATTGTTTCAAATATCATGAAAATTGATAGATCTGTCTGCACTGAACAAAATTATGAACACAATACTTTTGTTTTTGCCCCCATTCATCATGAGCTGAACTCAAAGATCTAAGTCCACCTTGGGGGTGATTGACTGGGATGGCTGGGCCCCCGTCAACGGGGCTCGGGGGCTGCTGGCTCTGCCTGTACTCTGGGGATATATGCCTCTGGCTGGGCTGGGGGACTGCTGGCCTGGTTCTCCTGCGTTATCACTTCCTGGCGGCAGGGAACTTCCCGGCACAGCTTTTTGCTGTTCCTCCTCAGGGCGGGGCGCAGCTTCCCCCGGGACATGCGGTCTGGGGTCCTTTCCGCTTTTTGCGCTGGCTACTAGCGGTGGTGGTCTCTGGGCACTGTGCGGGTTGATCCGGTTGCGTTTTGGAGGACTGCGGTGGGATTATGGGGCGATTGTCGATGCATCTTGATGCATTGTGTTTTCTTTTTCCCCTTCCCTGTGCAGGGACTCTGGTTGGTTACTGGGCGTTTGGTTTGTGCATTGGAGTCCGGGGGAGGTATTTCCTCATTGGCTTGGAGGGACCAGTTTGCGTCCCTAGTTTGCTTCGTTGGCCTCAGATCCGTGCTTCCCCAATCCTCTGTCAGCCAGTTGCTTGACCCCTCTGGATAATGAAGTAGAAAGTTTCTAAAAGTTAGTTAAACTTTCGCTGTCGTGTTCTGCCGCTCGCTCTCTCTCGTTTGCCCGGCCTCGCGTGCGGGATTCACGGGGGGCTGGCGGGCACTGGATGTCGCCTTGTTGTGTCCCACTCTCACTAACTACATTCTTTAACAGGCTTATGCGCACACACGTGTACACACAGACACATTCACCCACACGCACACAGACACACACAGTCTCACACCTAGACACAAACAAATTTAGATTTTCCCTGGTAGAATTATTCCTGATACTTTTCTTTCAGTTACTTATTTAAATTAATTGTTATTATTCCAGCTCTTGTGGCTGTGCTGTGTTGCTTATTTATTGTGCATGACTGTTTCCTGTTTTCATTTTTCTCTTAGTTGTCTTACTATGTCAGCTGTTTATTGCTGCTGTTTGGCTGGTCTTTTACTATTTTTACTATTTTTATTGTTTGTTTGTTTTTGTTTGTGTTTGTTTGTTTTTGTTTTTGTCCTACCCAAGCCCCCCTCTCTGTTCTATTGCAGGTTTTGTTGCCTTCTGCAATTGGTGTTTCCCTCTCCTATACCCTGTTGTCCCCACCTTCCATCCCCGTTCTCTTGCAGGTGTTGTCCTTTCTCTGTGCTGTCTGTTTGTGCTCTCCCATCCCCACATCTGCCCCCCTGTCCAACCCGGTGACAAATCAATACATAATTAAATAAATAATAAAACAGACAAAGGAGTATATTAATACTCTCATGTTAACGTAAAATCTGTCTGGTACAATGTGGTATCCAGCTCATCATACTCTATACCAGGGGTATAGAGCATGATGATAGGACAGGTTTAAAAAAAAAAAAAAAAAATCTAAGACTTTCTCTATGTACACAAAAGGCCCGTTTCTCTCAAATATTGTTCACAAATCTGTCCAAATCTGTGTAAGTGAGCACTTCTCCTTTGCCAAGATAATCCATCCACCTCACAGGAGTGGCATATCATGATGCTGATCAAACAGCATGCGAATTGCACAGGTGTATCTTAGGCTGGCCACAATAAAAGGCCACTTGAAAATGGGAAGTTTCATCACACAGCACAATGCCACAGATGTCACAAGTTTTAAAGGAGCGTGCAATTGGCATGCTGACTGCAGGAATGTCTGCCAGAGCTGTTGCCCATGAATTGAATGTTCATTTCTCTATCATAAGCCATCTAAACAGCTTTCACAACTGCAAATACACCTGGGGCAGAGGGCCACAAAGCCAGTCTTTCAAAACTGCAGTTTGTTAAACAGAAAGTGGTGTTTTTAGGATCGAGAGGCCTATGGTGGCGATGGGGTTATGGTAAGGGCAAGCATGTGTTACAGACAACAAACACACGTGAATTTTATTGATGGAATTTTGAATGCAAAGAGATCCTGAGGCCCATTGTTGTGCTATTCATTCAAGACCATTATCTCTTGTTGCAGCATGATAATGCACAGCCCTCTGTACATAATCTGTACATAATTCGTGGAAGCTGCAACATCCCAGTTTTTGCATGGCCAGCATACTGACCAGACATGTCACCCATGAGTATGTTTGGGTTGCTCTGTATCAGCGTATATGGCAGCGTGCAAAGCCATTGAAGAGAAGCGGACTAACATTCCACAGGCCACAATCAACAACCTGATCAACTGCACATTTCCAAGTGGCCTTTTAATGTGGTCAGTCTAAGGCACACCTGCGCAAGACCCATGGTGTCTGGTCATGATGAATGGGGGCAAAAACTAGGTGTTGCGTTTATAATTTTGTTCAGTGTATAGATAGATAGATAGATAGATAGATAGATAGACAAACTGTAGGATCTGTCAGATTTATCATGGCGCTGCCACTATCAATAACGACACTCCCTGGAGAATAGTGTCTAATTTTTGGAAAAATGAAAAAAGTGATCTCCGAAAGGAGACAGAAAGGTTTGCATTATACATTTGAAGGTTGTATTCAGGCTTTCAGACTGATGTGAAACAAACAAAGACAGAAGCTAAATCAAAGAATAAAAGTGAACTACCACATCACAAACATTACATTAAGAACAATCCACAGCCTACATTTTTCTGGATTTGTTTAAGGTTTTGGAAACAAAATAAATCGCACTTCTCCTTTCAACCTCTCTCTCCGGGTAGCGATTGTAATTATTACAAGAGCCCCAGGAACAGCGTTCGACCATATCTTGGAAAAATACAGCAAAAAGCTAGAAAACTCCTTTTCCATTGTCAATGGAGTCAATGGAGTGCAGCCATGACACAAGGTCCATTGACCTGAGATTGAAGATCATGAATAAGCTGCACCCCCAAGTACAACCATCAACATTTCCAAGTCTAAGTGACAAAGTACCCTCTGAAAGTCTGTTAGAAGACATGAATGCAGCACTACATACTATATCTACTAAAACCACAACCTAGACCAATGAGCAGATATACGCCACAGCAACAATGATCCTAGAAATGCTTGGCTATAAGATGAACACTATAAGCCACAAAGAGCATTATCCTCAATGGAGTAGATGGTTAGGGGCCAAATCGCTCAGCTACCTGCCTAAAGAGATACAAGGGAGAAACAAAAGCCCGGAGATGTTCTCTGCTGAACCTTCCAAAGTGTGCTCTTAGTGGTAGGGTAATAACACAAGATCAGATCCAGGGCTGAGACTGAACAGTACTGGAAGAAATTATGGGAGAAGGAGGCATCACAAAACACCAATGCTCAGTGGCTAGTCGATCTAAGAACAGATCACAGAAATCTCCCAGAACAAGATCCAGTAAATTTTACAAGGCAGACATCCAAGAAAGAGTGTCAGGTATGAAGAGCTGGATAGATGAGTTGGCACTTGGCTCAGTACATAGAGAGAATAGGCAGTAATACCACAGCAGCTACTGGTCGATAGTGCAGTCACTCAAGACTGCAAGGCAAGGCTTGTAGATTGACTACAAGAACACCTACAACTCAATGCCACATACATGAATCCTGGAATGCTTGGAAATGTACAAGATGAACAGGATACTAATAGTCTTCATCAAGAACTCAGTGGGACTGTGGAAAACAAGTCTAGAAGCCAAGTCAAAGACAATTGCTCAGTCACCAACGAGTGCGGCCAGATCATCAAAGAGTTGCTATGGGGCTTCCGGCTGGACTCAAGCCAAGATGGCGGCTTAAACCCAGAGCTCCAAACCACCGTCTGTTAATTTACTCAACAAACTTTGTGCAACTATTGTGTTCATCAATAGCTCTTGTGGATCTGACAGAGAAAAGAACAGCAGACTTTATGTGCTCATTTACGAGGCTAAGAAGGCTAAGAAAAACCTGTTTGATGCAATCGAGGCCAGTGGACCTCCCCTTGAGACGCCAGATCTAGCCATGCTGATTCTTGTGGTGTGGGAATGTTTGCGTGAACTTTGTGTGGAGGTGAAAGTAATGCAAGGCGATATGGAACTTTTCCAAAAGAAGCTCGGCAAAGTGGAGATGGAAGTCTCCACTATGAACAACTCGCTCGCATCACTACAAAAATACACTAATGTTCTACAGGCTACACAGCGGGAAGATAGACAACAGACGCTACGTCGAACAAAAATGCCTTTTTGATGTCAAAGGTCAGAGGAGAATGGGTAGACTGGTTCCAGGTGACAGAAAGGCAACAGTAACTCAAATAATCACTTGTTATGCAGAATACCATCTCTGAACACACAACACGTCATACCTTGAAGCAGATGGGCTACAGCCACACCGAGTGCCACTCCTGTCGACTAAGAACTGGACACTGAGGCTACAATTCACACAGGCTCACCAAAACTTGGACAATAGAAGATTGAAAAAACGTTGCCTGGTCTGATGAGTTTTGATTTCATCTGCAACATTTAAATGGTAGTTGGTGTAAACGACATGAAAGCATGGATCCATCCTGCCTTGTATCAACAGTTTAGGCTGGTGGTGGTGTAATGTGTGGGGGATATTTTCTTGGCACACTTTGGGCCAAGTACCAATTGAGCATCAATGAATCGGGGAAGCCTGCCTGAGTATTGTTGCTGACCATGGTCATCCCTTTATGACCACAGCGTACGCTGATGGCTACTTCCAGCAGGATAATGTATCATGTCAAAAAGCTCAAATCAACTGTTGAAGTCTTTAACATGACAATGAATTCACTGTACTCCGAGGGTCTCCACAGTTACTGGATCTTAATCTAATAAAGCACCTTTGGGATGTGGTGAAACGGGAGATTCTCATCAAGGATGTGCAGCTGACAAATCTGCAGCAAGTGCATAATGCTATTATGTCAATATGGACCAAAGAAGGCAAAAGGAGGTCCAACCCGGTACTAGCAAGGTGTACCTAATAAAGTGGCCGCTGAGTGTATTTTATTTATGTACTGTAATCATACTCATACATATTTGACCATTGATCTGTTTTTTATGGGAATATACAGTATATTATATGCATTGAGTACTGTGCTTTGAACTCACCATAATATCTTTTTACACTGTCTCTTTTCAAAGAAGGAAAGTAATTACAGTAAAATCTCCAAAAGCATTTTTAGAAATACCCTTAACACTTCTTGTTCTGGGGACATAATTGAATAATTATAATTGAGGGTACATTTGATTTGAATAGTACTCTTAAGGCGAGCACTTCTGACAAAAGCCATTTAATGGTAAAGAGCAAACTTTCAGAAGAAATGGTAGTGCAGCACATAAGGTCTGAGAGAGGCTGTCTGCAGTGCTGCCAGGTTTCTCTGCAGCAGCCGCTGAGGTGTATTGTAGGTGGAACCACAGGGGACCCACAGGAGTAATTCATTGCCACTGCAGATGTTCAAACAGTCAGAGTACATTGATCCTGCATGTTCTCCTGAAAACACAGGCAAGCCAAGGCAGTGCCTAAAGACACCATTCACCATATAGATGTTTTTATATCTTCTAAGTGAGTAAGTGTACATTGTTTTCCTGTAGCTTTAATGTGTAAAAGCAGAAACTTTACCATTAAATGGGCTTTCATCACAAGCTGATACATGGAATGTTCTTTTACTTCTATCTCTGTTGCTCTAAAACTGAGCTGTAATGTCTGAGTAGGAACACTTCTGCCTACATAATCAGAGGCACAGGGTTTCCTCTTGCAATTCCAACGTGGATATTGTCTTTTTTGAAATCTATTTTAATAACACAGTACTATCTCGCAAAGATCTAGCCCTTCTAATTTGAGGTAAACTATGCTACATCTGTTGGGTGCAAATCCAATATACGTATGATGGTGTTTCCTAACCGGTGTGATGAAACCCCAGGGGAAATTCAGGCTTTTAGAAGATTATAAACAGAGCAAGACTAAATAACTTATAGTTTCTTAAAAAAAGAGGTATTACTTCATAAAAACAATTTGAGCATCATTCTCATGTGAAGAGGAACGTTCAGCTTACAATAAAACACAACTCTGAGGTAATAAAACTCATTTCATTAAATGTTTTTGGCAATTTAACCAAAATGACTGATGTTGTTTATCCCATACAGATACAGTGGGAGAATTGTGGGGTTCAGTGTCTTGCTTAGAAGACATGTGCATGTGTCACATTCAACGGCACGAATGCACCATTAATCAGGGTTAACAGTAGAAAGCAGCATGAAGGTCAGTGACAATGTTACGGTGTAAGTCGGTGGTGGGCAGGTGACGTGTGTTTACAATGTTTGTGTGCTCTGAAAGACTTCTGCGTAGTGTTAGCCTAGCATGCTAATACTACATAAACATATGGATGAGTTTTGCCCAAATACTGTTTCATGTTTTCATCACTGCTGATCAGAGCTGGAGCCGAATAATACCCCTCATTTGACCCTTCCATACACGAAGGGCCTGCAGTACAGCTTTAATGGCTGTCCAACATTACCAGCTGACTTATCACCATCAGTAAACTACAGAATTACTCTACACAAATGACTCTGTGGTCAAATGGAAGCATTTAACTGAGCTAAATTAGTTTCTCTATATATACAATGAATCAGTCCTGTTGCTCCCTCTTTCCCACTTTCCTGACACATTTATGGTCAACAACTTTTTCCTTGTTTATTATAACTGCTGTTGCCAGAAGCTCTACCAAACATTAGCTACTTTTGCACTAAGGAATTGCAGCTGTTTGCTAATTAAGTCTACATAATGACTTCATGAGGCGATAACATGTAGGATGTTGTGTCTATAGCTTAGTCTCCTGCCCTAAGTGACCAAAAAATGTATTACTGCAGCTTTAGATTATGAGTACAGTCAGTGCCAGCCTGATTCTCATGCCACATATGGCATCTGCTCTCTCCTTTGCCATATATTAACTCTCCTGTTAGTTCAGATCCTGAGAATTCCCTTTATTCCCTGCCATCTTTCTGACAATTTAATTTGCTTGCTACTTAGTGGTCCAGCATAACTGGATAAGACAAGGGAAAAAAAGGATACTCTCTGGTATCGACCTGTGCCTGTTTCTGACGATTACTGCCGAACTGTTATTGAACTTTACCTGCCTGTTCTCTGAGTCGTGGTTTTGGATCCAAACCTGGTTTGGAGTCCACTCCACATAGTTACACAGGGATTTGTACAGGGATTTGTACAGACTGCCACTCTTCCCTGTATGGTTTTGTACGTGTTCTTGTTGTTATTCAAATGTTTTAAAATTGAAGTGGTTATGATTTGTTGAGGCTAATATGCTACATCTAGCATCAATGTATCTTTATTCTCTAAAAGTATGGTTACAATTTCGTGTGTCATCCATTAAGCATTGAAGTATGGTCTGGTGATATGTTATATTTCTGTCTTCTTTAACAAATCTCATGTGTAGAGCCAAAGATAACAATAAAGTATCCTGCACCAGATGTATGTCATTCCTCTGAGCTATAGAGCTCTACTGTTGTCCAATTAGTGAGCCACACAATTACATTTAGTGACATGTTCCTTCTTCACCATGAACACACGCACGCTGTAGTTTACTCTGACTCAGTCCAACATACACCATCTTCCTGCCCCCAAATACTCACTAGAGCAAAGTGAAAAAGGGGAATCTTTTTTGCTTTCATCCTGTGGTCAGCGAAAAGGGGAATCATTGATTTTTTTTATATATCCATCCATAAGTAACAGTTTTTGACAGTTTTGAATCAGATGATGTAAATGTAAATGCTCCGTACTTGTATTGCGCCTTTCTAGTCTTTTCGACCACTCAAAGCGCTTTTACACTACATCTGCACTACCATTCACTGAGCCTAAGTGCTCAAACGGAAACTAACACTCACTCATACACCGGCGGAACAGCCGCCAGGGGCAATTCGGGGTTCAGTGTCTTGCCCAAGGACACTTTGACACGCAGCCTGGGGGAGTCGGGGATTGAACCGCCAACCTTCCGATTAATGGCCAACCCGCTGTACCTCCTGAGCCACAGCCGCCATGATCCTATTAGATGAGCCATCCTGGGACAAAATCTTATCAAATGGGGGTTTATGGTCTAATTTTTGTCGGTTTAGGGGTCCTTGACGTGAAAAAGATTGAGAACCACTGCACTAGAGCACCAAATACTATTTCCTCCTGTTTGAGCAATGTTTGTTAAAAACTGTAGTGCCCAGCTGTTTTAGGAAATAAACAACATGTTTGTCAGGTATTTGTAAGATTAAGAAGAATTGGGCTTGGAGCTGAAAGTCACAGACAAGGAAGTCAGTGTCCTAGAGTAAGTATTTATAGACAGTTGGGGTGTGATGAGACATTTAACCTACAAGACGAGATGAGATTCAAGATTTGAGATTGGGTTCACGAGATCAAGATCAGATTAAGTTTTTTAACACTATTTTTAAGAAATCTGTTATATGAACATTTTGAGCATTAAATACTTTAATTTGTTCTGCACCAGTTTATGGTGATTTTTTATTTCACAAATTTCAGGTGGCAGGTGACAATTCACAATCTATAGCCTAACTATAACAAAATATATGTCAGTGCAGCTCGCAGTCAGTCTGTGCTGCTTTCAGATCTGTTTACTTATTTCATATCATCCCTGGTGATTCATGATTTAGTCTTCCTTCCTTTTTGTGTTTTTGTTTGGCGAAGTAACCTCTTTACATGTGACTGTGGCACCTTTTCACCATAATGTTAAATGATTTAATTTTAATTTAGTTATAAACTCCTGGACTTCATTAGCTCCTGTGTTTCAGCAGATTTTCTGCTCATGGTCAAAGCTTTCTGCACATTCAGAATGTCTCCCACATATCTGTGTTCTCTGACATGTCCAGAGAAATGGCAGAATATTGCCAGACTAACGTCATTATTTAATGAGAAGTCTACCTCTCTATACTAGGCAGTGTATTACTTTTTTGATCTGCTAGTAATAACGTTATCCCCTTCAGACTGTTTGACCGTTGCAGTTTGGGACTGCATGTTGAAACCAAAAGTAAATGAAAAACTTTTGATCAGGCAGAAATCTCACCATAAATCCACACATTAACTTCAGCACATCAGAAAATGCAGCTCACAGTCCCAAACAGAGCAGGCTGCGCTTCAGTTTTTAGATGTTTATGTTGCAAAACAGCTGGGCTCAGTTATACATTTGAATTTCATTACGTGAAAAAAACAAAAAAATGTGTGGCTTGACAGTGTGTGAAAAATGTCATCTGCGTGAGTCTCACGAGACAGCTTTTTACCTGATGATAATTCTTGTCACAATTTAATCTCGCAAGATCTCGTGGCACGAGATCTCATTACACCCCTAATAGACAGACTAACCTTTTTATTGGTTTGGGTCTTTTTGTGGGATTTGTAGACTAAACTGACTGATCCTTTAGTTGCACCAATTTTTAATATGGAACTGGCAAAAAAATAAATAAATTAAGGGCCAGATTTGTATATGTACGTAATAATGCATGGCAGATTTGAACTGCGTCTTTAATTCAATTTGCACTCACAATTTTAATATAATCAACATCTGATTTACCACAGCAGCAGGAGCTCATTACACCAGCAGCGTTTTGCAGGTCACAGCAGTTCAGTGGAGGTTTTATCCAAGATCACCCAGTTCAGACAGACATCACATTGTAGTGCTGCATAGTAATACTCAGCAGTGAAGTAACAAAAAGCAAAACAAAATATTTCACCTGATGATAATAATGCCTTTTATTAACCAACTTATAACATAGCCAAATCTATGCACCTCTTAATGCAATGCCAAAAACAAGTGATACAGCTTAGTACAAGTGAGTTCAGTTCCGCCAAATTATTTCCATCCATCCATTCATCGTCAACTGCTTATCCTGTGTACAGGGTTGCGGGGGGGGGGGGGGAGCCATATGGACACGGGGGAGAACATGCAAACTCCACACAGAAAGGCAGAGGCAACAGGGGTTTGAACCCACGACCTTCTTGCTGTGATGCGACAGTCCCGCCCCTTTCTCTATCTTGTTTTCTCATTTCATTTTCCTCTCCATAAGGTTATGACGGGGTCTGTCATGCTCGGGTGCTACAGTAGGTTTCCCACTAAAGCTTTCCCACACGCAGTAGCAAAGCACAGCTGTACAGTGAGTCAAGCACAGTCAAGCACACAATCTGTTTGTTTCATCACTATATTATTTAAACAAATTTCCATCCTGAATTTCCCTCATTTTATCATTCCTCATTGACAAAGTTTCACTAAATGTAAAAGGTGCCCACCTATCATTGACAGCTCAGTAAAACATTAACTTTTCTGTGTTGGTGTCAGACTCATTGTGCCACTGATAAATCCAGAAAAGAGGCATTATAGGCTATGTAGAATTTTATTTGCAGATAGAACTGAACCTAAGCACTCTTCGTTTACAGTCAAGGACTATATGAAATAAACAAGACATTCTGTATATACTGTAACAGTGAAATACTCCACTAATTCTTTAAAAACAAAACTTTGTAATTAAAAAGGGCATTATGATATAAGACTGTTACTGGGAAATGGAGTGCTGAATTACAAATAAAGACTTTGGGAAAAAAGACATTTTGAAATAAAAAAAATACCTGCAATGAACTCTTATTGTGAAAGGACAGAGGGGATTATTTCCCTGTTCCTTGGTAATATTTGTTCACAGCTGGTTTATGTTGTGTGATTAGTCTAACAATAGCTGCATATTAACCAGAGGTAAAATCCCCTCTATCAGACACACTGAAGCTGTCACCAATATCATTGTCTTATGAACAATACATTCAAAGCCTTTTTTTCAAGACAAGCTTTTTTCCACACTCAGCACACAGTGCCGCCTGGCTAATGCTAACTCATGAACGCATGGTGAGGATTATGTAAAATATCTCTCTCTAGAGCAACATCTGTAAAAACTGAACAACTACTCATAATCATAGTAATGTGATTCAGAAATGTCACTGTCTTTTCTACTACTTGCATGTCTCCCCCCAAGAAGACAAATGGTTCCCTTTAATTGAAACATCCTGAACATCTTTTTCACCTCCCATCATCTGCCAGTCCCAATAAAGTACAGAAAAAATACTGCACCACTTGGTTATTATCATGCAGAGTAGCGAGGTGTTAATAGAAGAATGAAAAACAAGTGGCAGAGATTTTCTCTGGAGCCACTGATGAACAAATGTCCATTGTCAAAACAACACGGGTTAGTACTCATGCTTCACCGAGCAACTGGAGAAGAAAAAGGGAGGAGAGGTACATTATTGTTTTAAACATGTAACTCATCAGTGAAATAACATGCAGAGCTCAAATTAGATCACATTTGGGTTGGCAACGACAGGTAAGAACAGGATTACTGGGACCTCCTTCCTGTTTCGGTGCCCTCTCAACAAAAACAAGATCCTCAGATTTATATGACTCCAAAGAGGAAAGAGGTTGATACAAAATGAAGCGCTTTAGACGAGTGCACCCAGATGCACTTCAAGGGGAGTAAAAAGGAAAGGGGAGGAATGGAGTTCAAAAGAATGTTATTAAAAAGAGGTCTGCAGGTTTGCAGTCATGCACACTGTCAGGCTGGTATTTTGTTGGTCAAAAAGGGGGAAAAAGAGCTTTAAAAA
This sequence comes from Lepomis macrochirus, assembly GCA_024633595.2. Lineage (NCBI taxonomy): Eukaryota > Metazoa > Chordata > Actinopteri > Centrarchiformes > Centrarchidae > Lepomis > Lepomis macrochirus. The sequence continues at coordinate 400,107 of JALXJV020000025.1, read as the reverse complement.
ATACCTGCATCACCGCCACCATCATTACTGTTGAAATCTGCGCCTTGTCTGTTTGAGTTGGCCCCTGGTGTTGAGGAGAAAAGTAGAATAAGGGGAGACATTTAAAAATAAAAAAATTAAAATTAAAAACTTATTTTCAGCCAAAAAAAAAAGGATACAAAAATCAGAGCATGAAAAAAGTGGTACTGTATGAGAGAACACGTGGGAACACAGTGAGCTGAACAGGCTGTGGTGTGATGAAGAGTTTTTGGCCCTGTTTACACATACACGGGTATTTTTATAAACCAGGTATTTCCTTTCTTTAAAAAAATCCCATCCACACAAGTTCTATTTTTTTTTAAAAACTCCCACATGTAAACGCAAAAATACAACTGAAGCGATGCATGTTAAGGGAAAACTTCCCCTTTCTGTTCAGATTTTGATAGAGCTAGAATACAGAATTTGTGGATGGCTGCTTTATCTCCACATGGCTCCCATCCACACCCCTTGCTACAAGTTCCTCCACTTTGGACTCAGGCACAGGTAACTTCACACACTTGAAACACACATTATTTTTGAAATCTCCTGTTTTGACAATGCAAAGGTGTTCGAAGTCTTGTGTAATCTTCCCTCATCTGATACATAGAGTGCAGGCAACACTGACAAGGGACCACATTTCAATTTTTTGCCCTTCAATGAGCAGGCAAAGCAGCTCACTCAAATAACAAAACAGTAACAAAAACCGCCAACAACAGAGTCGGGCTCTGTGTTGTAAATTATGCTGCAGTGACCTCTGTAGCCTGATGCCTCTGGTAGAGTTGTACATGGTAATGTAAACACGTTAAAAGTCCTGTTAGTAATGTCAGAGCGGGCGCTGTTTTAGCCACGTCTGCCATTGCACCATGTTGTGTTAATCATTTATATGCAACCACTACTTTATACCACTTGGTGGCACTGTCGTAGTGTCATACGTTTTTTTTGAACATAGATACGATGAAGCTATTACGCTCCACGTTGTTGTACCACTGTTAGCCTGCTGAAGTAAACCACGTTGGCTAGTTAATGCAATTTGCATGGATGAAAGACTGAAATGCAAAGGAAAAGCTTTGTTTTCAGAAACCCCTGTTTACATGTGGGCAGGGCCTTGGACTGACAGAACAGGAGGCTGTGTCCAAACTGCTCCATCATTGGTGTGCAGCACTTTTATTAACTGTCCAGTCAGTGTGCAGCATTAAAGCATCTCAGAATGGTTCACTGTATTAAAACAAAGCAACAATGGATGAATGGTGTCCATGTCCAAATATATATCAAGAATATATTGCACATTTACATTTCATAGAAATAAATCTTTAATAATTTATTATTAGTTTATCCTTTGTTTTTATTTATATACAATTTCATTTTTTTAACCAACTGAGTATAAGCACTGTTTTAGGTGTTTAAAAGCTCACTTAATCCAAATTCAGAATTTATTAGCACATTATACCACATTTATTTGCTTGAGTGGATTCCGATGAAACCTGTGGCAATTTGTGCCAGTTCAGGGGTCCTTGTTTAAAACCCGCTGCTTTATGGCACTTATTTAATTCATGGAGGAAACTCCAGGCCAGTTTTCATGTGTTGTAAATCATTTCACATGATGTTACTCAGCCAATCAAATCTGTGCATTCTGATGAGCTCTGCGACTGGAGTCAGTCAGTGAGACACACACACACACACACACAGGGGATAGACTAGACGGGTCAGAGAAATTATTCCACATGGTGTGGTCGAAAAAGAGAAAAGTAGCGAAAAGAGCTTTAAATCAAGAATGGACAGACTCTTACATGTGGAACCTTCCCACAGGCACTTCAAAGGAAGAATGAGTCAAAGCACAGAGAGTATTTTGAGCTGGTAAACAAGGGGGATGGATTTTGGTAATTTTGGTAACAAGGAGTATGGCATATAGGACAACTCTTGTTTGCTGGTCAGAGTAACACAACAGTGGACAACAAGAATGGTCAGCGCTCGGAAAAACAATGTTGCTGAGTGTTATCCACATCATCATATTCTGTAGGTGTGATGTGGCACTACTCGAGGTTCGAGGTTTGTACTACAGTACAAACCTCGAGCCCGTTCTCATCTCAGGGCGTCATATACCGACGATTTGAGAAAGAGTGACAAAGCGTAAGTATTTTACGCGAAAGGTACCCTTTAGCGTCTCATGGAGACGCTTCCGGAAGCGTCTGTATGAGATGCTCCGGGGCGTCCGGTTCGGACCGGAAGTGCTAGCTAAGTTCGTGATAAAGGTGTTGACAGCCCCTCCAAAGCCCCCTACCCTAACCACAACCATCCGAAATGTTGGTGCCTAAACCCAAGTCACTAAATGTATGCATGTCGACCGGCTAACCCTACAGCTGCACATCGGCCGTGCTAACAGGTAGGGTTAGCCTCCCTTGTGTTGCTTTAACGTAGGAAACGGGAGCGTTTCATACGGACGCGGAAGGGTACCTTTAGCGTAAAATCCTTACGCTTTGTCACTCCGGATGAAAGCGTCAGATATGACGCATTGAGATGAGAATGTTGAAACCTCACAGAGCCTCAGACCTGCAGGCTGCGCTCTCTCCACATCAACAGCAGGTTCACATGTCCCATTAAAACAGCTGCAACCTTTTTGCAACCTGTTCTTGTATAAAATTAGGTAAGTTAAGAAAATGAAAGCAATATATTTAACATATTGGCATGTTTAATTGTATTCATTGCTTATTTACAGAAAAGCTGCTGGCTTTTATTCTGAGTGATTTGTACAATGTGTAAAAGTTGTGCAAATCCATGTATGCAGAAATAAGTCTGACTCAGTCTGGTTGTGCTACATGTAATAGTCCCTGTGGAAAACTGTGATATGACCGAGATTTATTTTCTTAATATTTAGGTGTGCACATCCCCCAATAGACTGTATCTTTATGTCCAAGCCTCACAGTATATAAAGATGGACGACATGACAGCTACCCAAAGGTCAATCCAAAACATCTCAAGAAATGTTTCCAAAATATGGTTTCTTATTTTAGATAGCTCTTTACACTGATGTATGTTCAGGTGTTCATTTTCTGATACATTTTATTTGATTAGTTATTTGATGCTACATGTGGCACTGTTTCACATTATGACTGACTGAGCCCTGGTCACGAGTCAGCTGGGTGTATAGGCGGGACCTAGATACAGCAGGTTCAACCCCTATCACTTTGCGCAGATTCTGGGTCCAAATGAGGTCACCGGTGCAAGATGGCACCGCCTGTATCCAGGATATTTTGGCATCATGTTTGTACAGTGGAATGAAGTAGAGACTCGTTGTACATCTTTACAGTTTGTGGGTAGATACAGACATACTGTCAAACATTGCCCTGATAATGATCCAATTGGGAAGAAACTGTGGTCTGTGTGAATACGTTTCTGATCTAGGATCAGCATGAGGGTATTACTTTTTCATCTTACTTTTAGTGGGTGGGGCAGATGGACAGACCCCCCCCCAACCATTACTACCACTACAAAGTCCTAACATTCAGTTACTTTTTTACCTGCTCTGAATGTTATTTTGAAATTATGTTGATCCCAGCTAAAATTTGTGAGTGGAAAGTCCTAAGAACTCTGTTCAAATACAGCTGTCCGACCTACAGTGATACTTTGGATTTCTAAAGATGAGGTGGTGTGAGTTACAGACACTTATGGTTACATAAGTGATGGCAGTGTAACATGAGATCAAGCTTTACCTGTTGTTGATTGTTCAACATCTTTTCCTTAGCTCAGTCTGGTTTTTCACTTTAGTGTGGAAAACCAGCAGCAATTACAGAATGCTTATTTTCTTAATAGGATCCTCATTTACTGCAACCTGTGGAGTACATACTTTTCCTTCAAGCCAATGCCTTAATTACATACTGCTGTGGTCTTAGTGTGTATTTTAGTCATTGTAGTTGTGGAGTATACAGTATGTTTTATTTGTTTTTGTTGATTCTAAAAATATGTGTATATATCTGTAACAGACCGGTTCCCGACAAGCAACAACATCCATAGTTCAAGTCCTGCCACAGACCTTTATAGTTGTCATTAGAGATGAAGAAGGACAGAAAGAGCTTCTGTCCTTCTTTCCTCTCACTCTCTGTCAAGCATAAAAATAAAGGCAAAGAGTATGTAATTAGAAAACCCTTCATAAAAACACAGGAGACATGACGGACTGCTGTGGCTCAGGGGGAAGAGCAGGTCATAGGCAGTTTGGCTACAATTACTGTTTTCTTCCATGAGAGATCAAAAGATCGCTCTCACCTCTGAGTGTTAAGTACATAGCAGAAGTCAGAATGTGCTTCGCTTTAACTACTCTGATTTTGTAATAACTAACCAAATCCAAAGTTTCCTCACAGCTCAGTATTGCAGTCTTCATACTCAAATCTATGAACTGTGTAGAGTTATGAAACAAAAGTGGAGATATATATAGTTTATTACTGCAAGTGCTGCTTCACAGAAATGAAATGAACCAGACATGATATAGAGCTTTTTGCTAAAATATGGGGCTCATTATCCAAGCTTCCCAATAGTCCTTGAGGTCATACACTGTTCAAAATGAATCATCTGCTCATCTCACTGAGCTTCCACCTCCACAAAGTGCGCTGTAGCACTGACTGATCAGCAAATGGTGGAGAATAGGTCTCAACAGGCACATAATGTGACGGCATTGCTGGGATGATGCAGTGTTTGCACAAAATAGCTGTTCACTGAGTGAGTAAGCTGCACAAATACAGGCTATTGCCATATCAGTGTAACCAGTGTGAGCATGAACATCCACATCTGCTCAGGCTTTTCATACCCCCACACACACACACACACACACACACACACACACACACAACATATGTGCAAGCCTCAATAAATTAGAATACATAAACAGAATATATATATATATATATATATATATATATATATATATATATATATATATATATATATATATATATATATGTTATTAGTGGTTTTAGTAAATAAACCATGCTGCTTTATACATCCAGAGAAGTGAATGCACGTGATTGTTATAAACACTGATGCTGGTTAGCATGACCTTTAAAGGTCATATTATTAAGTTTTTTCCCTCTTCTTATTTAGTTATATATCTTTTTTGAGCATGTAATAGGTTTGCAAAGTGAAAAAGCCCAAAGTCCAGCCCAAAGGGAGTTCCCATCTCCCACAGTAAACATTTCTCTGAACTGCCTGGAAACAGCTCCTTTGTAGTCTAGCCTTTTCTTCCACTTTCTTGTGACGTCACAAGAAAACACGCATCATAATGCTCGCCTAGCGGCTAGTCAGACACGCCCTCAAAAATACTGGTGAAAAACCACACTGAGCTGCGTCACACAGTAACAAGATGTCCGCCTGCTGCCTCTCCTCTCCCTTCTAAACATTAGCTACCCACCAGGCAACGTTTTTAATGGGCATTTAGCATGTGAAAGTACAAATTACATATTTGTGCAGAGGCAAAGCACTATCAAAAAACATTTTTTTAATGCAAATTAGGAATGTACTCATCATGGGTCATTTGACAGGCTCATGGTTATGTTATGTGGCATTATTAGCAGTAAAAAGAAATACATGTTTTACACCAGGGCAGTAAAACGTGAAGCTTAGCAGCTGATCTGAGCTTCCCTGCTGTTCCCGTTTTATTGCCAATAATATTTATCAGCGCTTTGTCTCAGGAAGGTAATGGCACATTTCTGTCCACGTAACAAAGCCATAACAGAGCGCTGTAGAGGAACTACATTAAATTACAGTCCAACAGCATTTTTTTTCTACTAAGGCAGTAAAAGTTTAGTTGGCTGTTATGAGCTTTCATGATGACAGCTACGATTTATTGCCAATTAGTGATCAGCTGATTGTCTCACCAACATAACCAACAAATCCAAAACAGAGCTCTGGAAAGAGAGTGTAACTACATATTTTACACCACAAGCCAAAGCACAGTGCTGCAGAATAACTACATGAAATTAATCCAACTACATAGCAGTAAACATTTAGCTGGCTGATCGTTTTCATGCTGTAAGTTCTGTAGCGCTGTTTGTCCATTGTCGGCTATTGTCGAAACATGACAACAAAATACTGCGACGTCCATGGAAGGGGGTGCCCGTGGTTATCTAGATATAAATGGCTCATTCTAAGGTAATAAAAACATAATGGTTCGTTATGTCAGGTCTTTACACACCACTTTAAAAATATAGTTATGGATATTATATTGCATTTCTGTAAATAAATCCTCAGAAACATTACACACTGAATCTATAACTTGGAGCTGCACATGCACAACATGCAGCTTTGGCTCGGGAGGTAAGAGCAGGTTGTGTCCTTGGGCAAGATACTGAACCCCAAATTGCCCCTGATGGCTGTTCCATTAGTGTATGAATGTGTGTGAATAAAGCGATGACTTCATTCTGACTTCTGCTCTGTACTTAACACTCAGAGTTGAGATCAATCTTTGAATCTCTCATGGAAGAAAACGATGTAGTGTAAAAAGTGCTTTGGTCGCAAAGACGAGAAAGATGCGATACAAATACAGCGCACTTTACTCCCAACAAAGACTTCATGCACGTAAGATAGCTACAGAGTATACACAGGTACTCTGTAGCTAAAACGAAGCCTTCAACACAGGGTGAAAAGAGGAGCTTCAGCAATGTGCAGTATGACAAAAAATATGGTTTTTTTGAAAATGAAATCATGTAAACCTGTTTTGTTACTACCCCTAAATAAAAATTTTGAACCTGAACAATCAACTATGCTGTGACAGTATGAAACGCATTAACCTTAATGCAGTTTCTGAGACACTTCAGATGAAATGGGATTGAAAGTGGGCTTTAGTGCATTAAGGTATATACTGTATGGAGTTAGAATTTAATGTTATATATATCTTGTATACAGTATATGTCACAATAATGAGACATTTACAAGGAATTACTATGTAAAACTGAGTATTTTGAAATTGTAATTTTGAGTTTGAATTCAGATTGTATGCTAAGTTTTAAACAATGAATGTCTATGAGGATTTGTTTTAAAACTTAATAACTCAAAATACAAAATCAAAAAGAAATGATGTTGCACCCTTCTACAAGTAATTACACACTGTGTGACATTTGAATTGCAATGACAGCTGAAGAGGAGTTTCTCTGTAGAATAAAGCCTGCCGAGTGGCTTGCGAGCCACTGTAACCAGTTGTCTTTATACACCCAGTGCTGTGAGCCTGTACCACCTTATCCTCTTGCCGTTGTGCTTGATGTCATATAACACTATAGTAACTTATCTTGGAAAACATCGATATAGAGCACTGAATTTGAGGGAATGACTAACTTAACAAGGTACTGCAGAGTGTTTCTCTAGGCTAGTGTTGGTACCAGATATGCTTGGCCTGGCAGATCTTCTCAGGGCCTCACTTATCACTGGACAAAACACAACTTTTATAAATGTATTCACTGATTTTGGTGGATATCAGATAGACAGAAATCTTTTAAGTAACTGTTAATTGCTGCTAACTGTAGCTGCCATTAGCTAGTGGCCTTATTAGCTTAGCTGACTCTGCCCTGACTGACCTGGACAGAATAAGGTGATTTAAATGTTTACTCAGCATAATATTCTAGTACTACTGACAGCTATCGAACAAAATACAAGAAGACAGAAACAAACCTGTTTTCCATGTTGATCTGATTCATTTATTGTCATGTGATATCATGGATTTTTCAGTGTTACCTTGAAGACAGCCTGGTGTCCTCCTCCCTTAAAAACCATCAAATAATATAAGAATATATACCTAGAATAATTGTGTAAATAGTAATAATAAAAACGCAAACAGGGCAATAAAAGTGTTTCTAAGTTTAGAAACTTTTTGAGTCCCCCCTCCCTTGCGTCACAGTGGTTTTTATTTTCAACTCCTTCCAGTGAAAATGCTTGTTATTTTACGTTATTTACATTATTTTACATTATTTACATTATTCATTATGACCATCCAATTACATTACAATAATTAATACAATACAGAAATACTTTACAGTGGGAATAGCTACACAAATGCGTTTCATAAACCTGTTTTCATAAACCTGTTGTAAAGTGTGTGAAAAGATTTACAGGCCTGCTTTAGCTGCACTGACTATTTTTGAGGCTGCAGCCACTGCAGTGGATGATGCAGTCAAACCCTGAAGTTTGTTGATGACACTCCAGTCATTGGCCTCATCCGGGACGGTGATGAGTCAGCCTACAGACGGGAGGTTGATCAGCTGGCCTCCGGTGTGGTCAGAACAACCTAGAGCTTAACACGCTCAAAACTGTGGAGATGATAATGGATTTGAGGAGGAGCCCCCCCCCACACTCTGCCCCCATTCACCATTCTAAACAGCCCTGTCTCTGCTGTGGAATCCTTCAGGTTTCTTGGATCCACTATGTCCCAGGACAAAAAGTATCATCAAGAAGGCCCAGCAGAGGATGTACTTCCTGTGCCAACTCAGGAAGCTCAACCTGCCCAAGGAGCTGCTGATCCAGATTTACACAGCCACCATCCAGTCTGTCCTCTGCACGTCCATTACTGGTTTGGATCTTCCACCAAAAAGGACAGGAGCAGACTACAATGGACGGTCAGGACTGCAGAAAAGATCATCGGTGCCAACCTGCCCTCCATTCAGGACTTATACATTTCCAGAGTCAGGAAACGTGCAGGAAACATCACTGCAGATCCATCTCACCCGGACACAACCTGCTCCAGCTTCTCCCCTCTGGTAGGTGCTACAGAGCTCTGTACGCCAAAACCAACAGACTCAGGAACAGTTTCTTGCCACAAGCCATCACTCTGATGAAAAGTTGATTTCTGACTCACAACAACAACACAACTTCCTGTGCAACAACCCAGTAACTCTGCCTCTAATTAGCCACTGTTTACTGACTACCACATTATTTATTCTGTTCATATTGTTATATTTTCATCTTGTATATACTGCATACCAAATACACGCAAGTACATAGCACCTGCACATAATATTTATTTATTCCAGCATCCTTTGCACTATACCCAATCACACTGTGTACATGTGTACATGTATGCATGTACGTGTATGTGCACCTGCATACGCATAGGAGTTATTATACATGTGTGTGTGTGTGTGGGGCCATGTCCGCCATATTTCGAAATCGATGTTTTGTCCACCTCATTTTTTTCAGGCGATTTCGGAGTTGGCTCATAGTCGGTGCAGTTTGATTGACTAGTTAATCAATCACACACTCCGTATCAGACATGATTAAACGGCTGAAACGCAAACAAAAAACAGGTAGCCTAATGTTAGGCCTTTAGAAAAAGTCTGACACCACGCAAAGGTGGTGCTGAAAACACAAGGGAGAAAAAAAAAAGAGTTCACTCGAGGCCGGTGATATTACAGACATGATATTACAGATATTTTCTTTTGTGCTGCTGTTACTTAGCCTGAAGAGAGTAGTGAGGACGCCTGTAGCAGGGTGGGTAGTTAGACTTGTTACAAGTAACGCAAATTTGCAAAATGAATAAATAAAATAAACAAAGTCATTGGCAGATTTTCACTTTTATTCTTTGCTCTAGTATTTTCTTTAGGCCAGTAATCTACTTTTAATTGCGCTACATTTTCGAATGATACCTTCATAATTTAACCAGTCTGTAATCTGCATCAGGCTCCATTAACCGAAATGAGCTGTCATCAGGCTGTGTGCACGCAGTTACGCAGAAGAGCCCTGGTGTCCGGCGCTTGTCACAGTCACAGAGCTGGGCAGATGCAAGCATTTAGAAAATCAGGCAAGTGTCTTTTCATTTTAAGGCTTTATTGTTCTACTAATAAAACTGAAATCCCGTGAGCGCACACCATGGCACTGCTGGCCGTGTTGGAAAGCTGCCTGCATCCCTCTTTAACAAGCTGGTAAATAAATATTTTAACTTTCCGTTTATAGCGCATTTAAAGCATATTCACTCTCTGCAGAGCAAACGTAGACTTCACACTGTAACATCTAAGTCAGATGATCACTGGATTGATTCTGATGATCTTTTGAAAGACATTAGCCTGTTTCTTTCACATCAGTTAGGTTACTATTTATTTTAGCGATGCCCGACGGTGAGAGCATAAACAGAATGTTGCAGGTAAAACTAATCTTGGGGCCTTTCTCAATCTGTGTTCTTGTCTATACTTGTTTTCTTGTGTTCTTGTGAAACGTCATCTTTTATGGCCCAAGTACTGTCCCAATACACAAGTTTGCATCTTGGCAAGAACGGTTAAAAATCCCGGAAGTGTTCTTGACACGCCCATTTTACCGAGGATGCATCGGTTGGTAACTTGTGTGAACTTGACGGCAGAGATATCCCAGCATTCATTTCGGCATTCAAGTGAGGAGTGGAAAGAAGCTGAGAGAGAGAGAGGCCGACAATATATTACTGTATATATTATATTATACTATACATATTTAGATTTAGATTTTCAACTTAAGCAAGTAATTCGCATGACGCTGTGTTGCGATAGCCTATCAATGTTGAGATTGTAATGTTTAACAAAACTGCATCGTATTGTAGTTATTTGATCAGTTTGATCCGTTTATTGCTATTTAATCACAACAAAATGTTTACTTTGGATTCATACAGCTGTAGTAATAGCAAGTTGTGTTTATCGCATTAAAATCACCTTCTCACGTTGTGTGTGAACACTTGCCGTGAATGTACTCATGCGAGGAAAGCGTCGCGAGGTGAAAATTCGCATTTGGTCTTAAAGCACCGTGATGCATAGCTTCCTCTGTATGAAGTTTTAACTGCTTCAACAACGAGCTGCTCTCGTGTTACTGCCACAATGATTCTTTGCGTTGTAAAGATTATTTAGATGCTGTAGGAATAATCAGATTGTATTGGCTGCCTGTATTACCGCAAAGCAAGTGGTTTGGTTGCCTACATTTTCATAATAAAATATACAGGCAACAAGAGTGGCTAGGAAGCAAGATGATATTTTAAGTGATCTTACCAATGAGTTCATGGAGATTAAACAGAAATAGCTAAATTAATCAACAAACACAGCAAATTGCATTCCCTAGAAATAACCATGTTGCTCAGCTGTTTCTAGACATACTGTATATTCTAATATTCACATAGTAAAAGATGTTGTTAGGCCATTGGCATGTCTTCAGAGTTTGCGTTGTTCTGTGTTATACATACATTTGTTGCAGGGAGAGTCAGGGCCACGTGAGACACAGGAAATATCACAGACAGTTTACAAGTGTAACATTAAGATAACTAAATACATTTGTACTGTGGCTAGCTATAGTAACTATACTGTTCCATGGTTTTTATTGTATGTAGTCGGTTTTGTTCAAGTTATATTAAACTTCACCCAAGTTTTCATAATCTCCCCTCACCAGTCTATTCTTCTGTCACTGCAAATACCCTCTTTGAGCCACACTAATAAATACATTCTGTTATCAAAAGTCATTAGAAAAGAGCATTTAAGTGTTTTATTAAAACGCCATGGACACGCCCATCAACGAAAACTCACAGATAGCACAACTTTTCATCGTCAATGCCTTTAGAAGGCACAGCAGAAATTTGAAGTCGATCCGGACGAAATCCCTAGGAGGAGTACGGAGTGTGTAAATCATCCAAAAAATGCCGTAAAATTCAAAATGGCCGACTTCCTGTTGAGTTGCTCAATGAGGCTTTTTGGTACGTCTGGACATGATACATGTGCCACAGAAATTTCACACATGCAGGTGAAACGTGCGGCTGGGCTGCTTCGTTAAAGGTCACTTCCAGTTGCCAGCAGGTGGCGCTATGACTGTGGGTGAAAATTGGCATGTACATGTGTTCAGGGCGGGGACTCTTATCATTATGCTTGTGGCATGGTGTCGAACATTGATGTATCGCCGTGAAAAAGGAAGTTGTTGCAGTGAACATGCTACAGTCACACCCTGAACACAGTCATAGGGTCACCTGCTGGCAACAGGAAATGACACATTTTACATTATAATCTCCAAGCAGGTTAGCCATATCAACTTCAGAACTGTTCCAGAAAACCCTTAACACATTGATAATGCCATGTTGTAAAACAGTTACAACAACGCAGCTACTATCACGCAACAGTGTGGCGGTGGCGTGACGGTGGAGTTCCACACTTCGCTGTAGCACAGGAAGTTGTTCTAACTTGACTGTACATGATCAGATTTGTACCATGTTTTACACGTTTGATAAGAAGCTTTTTTTACGTCTGGACATGATACATACCACAGTAATTTCGTACATGTAGGTCAAAGTTTGTCTGTGGCTGCTCTGTAAGGGGGACTAGTGACCCATTTTGCCACGCCCGTGCTCAAAACCCAAAAAATAGAAATTTGTCGGTGCGCCTGAATTATGTGCAAAGTTTGGTGAGTTTTTGAGTATGTTTAGGCCCCCAAAATTGAGCTTACTTTTCAGAAAAAAAGAAAGAAAGAAGGAAAGTAGCAGATTTCACACTGTGCTGGGTTTTACATTCCAGTGTTGAGCAGTAAAATAGAAATAATATGGGAGATGTTGACAATTAAAAAATGGAGACTAGGCGATCATGCTGTTGTCTTCCCCTTTCAAAAAGCTGCCATCTTCACTCTCATTAATTTGAAATACATCTGGATGCCCCCACACCACTCAGTCTATAGGCTACCACTGCAGTGACTGATTAAGCCAGCCTACCTGAACAGAGCACACACACACACACACACACACACACACACACACACACATAAACACTCCAAAACAGTCTGATTTTCTCTGCTTGCGCACTTCACCCATATCCTCATAGCCACCTTCTCTCTGTGGACACAAATGAAAAGAGCTCTTGGCCATTTCAGGTGCCAGACCTTGTCTGTTCAGTCAATGGATTTAGCAGGAAATCTAAAAGCCTATGACAATAAAGTCATTTTAGCATGCTCAGCACAGGCCGTAGTGGATTTTCTCTTTCAACTTCAAATCAGATGACAAAGAATAGACGTCGCTTAATCTGTCAACCCACTTGAGGTGCCGTAAAACTATAAATCCCTGCCTGATCCTGGCTGGCAGGATATTTTGACATTACACTGGATTTCTGAAAAGGCCAGCTCGGCGGATATGAAGATGATGGGCAGTGAGGGGAGCTCTAACTGGGATAGACATGTCACTCCCTGCTGAACTCAGACCGTAGAGACATTTTTAATACTCTTTTCTCCCTCGCTTCTCACACTCTTGTTTCTCACTTTGCATAATGGGAATTAATGTGATAGAGAAATGGAATACAGAATATTAGCTATATGTACAAAGTAGTGTTTGTAGTGTTTAATTTTCCAAACTACAGATGCTGAGCAAGCCACACAGTTTCTTTTGTGTTTATTTGATAACTTCATAACTGCACTTTGGGTGGTTTTCATGTACAGCCTAATGCCACTGTGGTGTGTTTTAGCACTGGTTCTCCTCACCTCCAAACATACGCCGGTTCCCATTGCTCTCAAAAATCTATTTAAAAAAGCTTAGAGACATAGTGCTACCTGGACTAATGTAGTGTATCATGTTTCACCACACCTGGTCTGATGAAAATCTTTAAAAAGAAGATTTGATTGATATTACAAGAATCCTTCATAAATACAAAAGCAGACGTAAATAACTTTGGGCTGGGCAACTAAAACAATATTTTGCATATAGCCTTTGATTAATTAATGAGTGTGAGACTGAGAACATTTATTGGCAACTATTTTGATAATCAGATAATTGTTTAAATCATTTTTCAAGGAAGAATGGCAAAACATTAATGGTTTCAATTACTCCAATGTGCTGCTTTTCTTTATATTTATACAGTGGATATGTTTGGACTAGTGGTTGAAAAAATTGAAGAATTTGAATTTGGGAAATTGTGAGGAACATTTGTAAGGTTTTACAGACAAAAAGAATATCTGATTAACTTTAACACATCTATGCACATCTCTACATTTTCCATGATATTTAGATGTGGAAATTGAGACATTTTAATACTGAAGACTCTGAAACAAAGCTATTTGTAACCATTCAATTGTTGTTTAACCATTCAATTTGTTTAACTGACAGAGAAATGTACACTTCAGTAAGGTGAGTTTGCTAAAGGCACCATATGCTAATGTTGTGGTATCAAACATAGATGGTTAGAAGAAACCAACAATCCTTAAAAACAAAATGTTGTAGAGCATGTTGGTGAAGGAACAAACAGCTTAGCAATCACAGTGATCTTAAACTGAATGGCCTGTTGTGGACAGAAAAACATTGTGGAAGATCTGTGCCAACACCTGAAGCACTGCCATCCATGAAGCATAAATAATGCCATTAGTACAGTGTAAGAGTATACAGTCTCCACCACATCACACCAGCAATTAGACCCATTCAGTGAAACAAGCAGCAAGCCACTCAGAGAAACCCCAGCAACAAACCCAGCTACCAAACATTCTCATATAAAAGCTGGTGTTCAATTATTGCCTGGGTCTCTTAGAGCCAGAATAAACAATAAAGGCTAGTGGCTTGTAAAGGCAGGGGGGAAACATTTAGTGGGGTGGTATTACTCACTCACATGAACCTGCTGTACATATTCACAGCACTAATTCCATCGTAAGTCATCTCGTTCAACTCTACTTACAACACATTCTCCTTTTAACACAAAACTCTTTTCATTCACCAATTCATTCTAGTCTTTCTAGTCCACTTTGTAGCTTTTCTCAAAAGATGTTCAAGAGCAATATAAAGGTGGAATTCTTTAAACTAAATTTATACTTTGAACACAGTGTAAGCTATCGTTTGACCTAGTCTGGCCGCTCTCCCTTTTGTGACGTCACATCCAATTAAGTGTTTTTCAAGGTGGACATAAAACTGCATTACTGTGGTGTAGTCAATGAAACTCAACACTTCCTGCTAAATTAAATCAAATTTAAAGCCTACCTATAAAGGGATGACTGAAATACTTACTTGCTCTTGCTCTTACTTGAGTTAATTTTTTGTCAAAGATTCTCAAGCTGGAGACACTACTACAGATTGATTTTAAAGTTCTGTTTTATTGAATCGGTTCTTAGCTTCTCTTTTATCTGCTGGCATGGCTTTCTGTTAACAGAAACATTACTTGCAAGGTATTTTGAGTGATGTGTGCAGTGAAATTGCTGGTACAACCTTGAATGACCTCAATGACCTGTACAAGGTCAGGTCTTTAAAGAAAGCGAGAACAATCTTCCCTTGTGGTGAAGTCATGCTGCTACCATCAGGGCGAAGATATACTCTGCCACTTTGGAAAACAAATTGGCAAAAAAAAAATCATTAGCTCTTCTGTCATCAGCTTCTGTAATGCTACCTATTAAATATGCTTTGTGTTGTATTTGTTGATGGTTTTATTCGTTGTTGTTGTTATCTGTTTGTTACCACTGGCTGTGAGCCATATTGCCCCTCAGTAATAAAGTTACCTTGCACCTTGAATGTAATCTTTGCAATACTGTATTACTGGCTACTGTTAAATTGACCATTGTAAAAGAAAACTGCACATAAAACATTCACAAAATCAAATTGTATGTTAGATGCAGGACGGGTGTACGCTGTCTTACAGTGCTTTATTTCTTTGTTTTCTTGGACTGAATGATTTGAGAAAAGCCTGACTGTGCACTGTTGCAGGATTGTAAGATCTCTCTCCTGCACTTTTAAAACTACTAAGTGCTCAGACTAAAATTAGCAAGAAGCTGTCAAAGGTCTTAGCAGACACACATTAATGTGCTTCACTGTCCTTCCACAGGGTGGCCACACTTTGTGCTGGTTCCCAAAACAGCATGGCCAGGCTGCCCTGACCTCCTACTACTTCTGGTTATGGTCACCATACTTTTTACAAAACACACATTGAGTCCTGTGGATGATGGTTGCTGCAGGACCTGGGTGGATAAAAAGTGATGGGAAAGTAAGAGTGTCACACTCACTCCAAGTCACAAGTGCTCACTAAAATAGGGGAGTGTGGAAAACCATTATGGAGAGACTTCAGCCTGAGAGCAATACAGGAGCTTACATCTGTGCTTCCTTTCATTTTAGTCTTACATTACACTTTTATCAGTCATGGTACAAAGCTGGATGGACTGACAGAGCAACTTGGACAATAGGTTCTGCATTTCCTCTCTTTGGGCAAACATGGTTCACTGATTAGACTGCTTGCAAAATCAAGAGATGAAGTGCTCCCTGGTTATTAGTGCACAAGGAAACAAGTTTTATGTCACCATTATGTTAATCACAAGATGTTATGACACATTTCTCACCCTAAAAGAAAATACAAACGCATTGTACATTTTTACTCTTACTTTTTTAGCTTTTAACATTTTATAAGGTTTAACATTTGAGAATAAAGCCACTTTATCCAACTAGTCCAACTAAAATCACAAATGAAATGAGCCCAATCATGTCAAATGGATTTTTAAATGTATTGTTAATATTTTTCCCATTATTAAAAGGAAGAACAAAAGCTCTGTGAGGAAATGTTGGAAATTGTCCCTTTTCTCTTAGCCTGTCAAGGAGTGTGCTGGTGTACAAGACTGTATGCGAATGTACAGTGACTGTATTTGATTGACAGCTGAACTGGTAAGCTGACCCCTGGAAAACAAGTTCTCCAAATATGTGGATTGAACATGAACAACATTCTGACTACTGAATGCACAAACAGGGAACATAACCATTAAACTCCCTGCTTTATTTACACAGGATTTCCACGTGACTTACAGAGAAGGTATTTATGGTGTAAGAACAGAAGAAACATGACATTTCATTTCAAGTGGACCTCAACAGAATAATTTAATTAAAGAATTGAACTTAAATATTGCCAATCAAAAATTGTGCATTGTTTAATCAAATTACTCTGAAGCATCAAAGATCGAATATTTTTAGCATAACCTCAGTGATTTCAATAATTTCACATAATTAGCTAAAGACATAAGAATGCAATCACAGCTTTGAGGATGTAGCAGCAGTGACAGAAAAATTGGATTCAAAACTGACCGTTGACAGGCTGTTGACCCCCCCTGGTTCCTGTCACACTTCTCGCATTGTGTTTATCATGTTGCCTTTAAGTGCACATATGCTACAGAGTACCAAGAAGACTACACATGGAAGCTTTATTCTACTTTACCAAATCCCCTGAAAATAAACAGTACTCCTATTCTGAAAATAATAAAAATACATACACGCCATAAAGTGACCAGAGTCTTTATTGACCTTAACTGCAAAGAGTAACAGGCCTTTATTTTAAACAGGCTTATACTAGGGCCTCCGTGCTCACTGTTCTGCTCCTGTTTAAATTTGCTGTTAGTGCTAACTTAGTAGTTTCTCCATGTTTACCTGTTGCCTAGTCATGAGCATATCATCAAAAGTATGAAAGTATGATAAAAAAAACCCTATAGCAATGATATTGACAAGAATAATATATTATTAAATATTATTATAAAACGTACCAGCATTCTATAAGAATAATTTCTAATGATATGATTAGTTCAATGAATATTGACCTGGATGGTGACTGAGTTTTTGGATAATTGTTGACAGTTTTGGCAGTTTTGCCATTCTGATTTACGTGTATGCTCATATTTGTGATACCTAGTAGAAAGTAATTACAAATTCTCAGTGTAGTTGTGTTGCATGGTTTAGCTTTCCATTAGTGGTTAAGTTACCGTATAACTGTGCTCTAAACATAATATTAAGTGAAATCATAAAGCTATAAAGCTAGATTTGGACACTGGTCCCTTTTACAAGGCCTTAAAGCTGGGTAGGTAACAGTAAGGAAAGCAGCAAGAGACTGCTAGTTTTAGAAAGTAACCAACTGAAAAAATGGGAGAAAATTCTAAATGGCCCTCCTCCTCATCATTGCAGTTGATGTTGAACTTCATTTGTGGATATTCCCAAACAGTCTAATAAGTATAAGCAAATTACTTCACCTTTACACATAACAAGTGTCAAATACAATAGGGAACGACACAAAGACATACAGGAAAAGGTAGAAGACAGAAAGAGACACAGTCAGTTGACCTACCGTCCTCTGTGGGGACGTAGATGTTCAGATAAAGGCAGTCCTCGCTCTGCTCCTGCACATAGGTTACCACTGTATCCAAGTTGGCGGTGAACCACACGGGGAGCATATCATTGAGTAAAAAGCGGTCCTCTAAGAACTGAGGACAAACCGGAGCAAACTGAGTAGCATTCCTGATGCTTGGCCAGGACATGGGTGGCTCAGGTGGCTGGAACCTTCGTTCCCCTGTCGGGGCCAGCGCATACGGTATCCCCAAATACTGCTCCACTGGTCCCAGGATCTCATTGGGTAACGTAACCTTCACTCCCCGCAATTTTCCATAATTGGTTGTGACCACGGGATGCTGCTGGGCCTGAACAGCGGCCACATAGATGGATGCCAGCCCCATCCACAGCAAAAGGTTGGTCTTGGCCGTGGAGTGACAAATCCAGGAAGGGCCTCCGAGCACTGACATGCTCCTGCTGTGCTGAGCCTGAGCCTGGCAGGTTATGGTTATGGTCCACCCTCGGGTCTTTGGCACCCCACCCCCCACCCCTCCCCCCACCAAGATGCTTCCTGTTCCTCCTCAGGCTGTGAGCTGAGCAAAGGAATCCCAACCAAATAAAGCAGCTTTCTCAGAGCTCCCCATTCCGAGAGCCTGCATTTGCAATTGCTGTATGACCCCCCCTTCCAGAACAGGAGAGGAGTTTAGGATGCTATTTGGTCACCTGGGCTCCAGCTTGATGGGATATCCTGAAAGAGCAACAAAAAAAGCAGAGTTGGTCCACTATAGCATCACTAACTTTGTTAACCCATCTATCCCTATAGCCCATGTGCCCGCCCCCCTTCCCCCCCAGACAGGCAACTCTCTAAGCCACTCTTCTCCTCTGCTTTTTTCTAATCACATGTAGTGCTGATTTTTATAATGACCTCATGATTTAAGCTTTTAATGTGTTCCTGGATTAGTGGATGTCGCTTCTTCTGAAACCATAAAGTAAAAGGGATTGTCTTGTGTGATCATCTGTGGGGAGAGGCTTCTCTCCTGCCTGTGGCTCTGCTCCTCTTGTGGAATAAGTACGTAATTTAAAAAAACACAATAACAAACAGCAATGATACTATTTCTAATAGCTATTGTGGCAGATTTTCATAGTTCATAAAGGAAGTAAAAGAGAACAACAATGAGAGGAACAGAGAGATCAAAAGGATTGGCAAGCATGGAACACATCATTTATCTAAATCAACTCATTTCTATTATATAATAGGTGTGTTTTCTTGTTAGATTTGCCTACACCATCTCACTCTGTCTGCACAACCCAATGACAACAATTAACATAAGTGCCAAAAACGAATCGGGCATCTTTGGGGCACTTTGTGGTACTTTGTGGCACTTTGCCCTGCCTTGCGGCGCTTCCGCCTCCTGTGTCTTCCAGACAACAACGATTTCCCACCCAGTCTGCACAGCCAGGGACAAGGAAGGTGACGTGTTGGCAGGACAAAAAAGTAGCGTAGCAGAGGAACCAGAGGTCGGGGAGCTCAAAGGAGACTCACCATCTCGTCTTGATGCAAGCTGTTTAGCATGTTAATTTCTGTAACAAAATACATACAGTAGATGTCTTTGACATGACATGGTCACTTCTTCACATTTTGATGATAATATTTTCAACTCAAATTCTGGCCATATCTTCCACATTGCATCTCTAACACCAGATTAAGCCATAGAAAATGTTACTTTTCACATCAACAGTGATTACATGTGGACCAACGGTTCAGTCCAACAACAATAACGTTAAATCCTGGAATGTTTTAGCTACGCTAACAGGGTGGTAATGTTGCTCATTTAGTTCATCCACCACTTTGATTCAAACAGAAATATCTTGACAAATACTGGATGGATCACCAAGACATTTATGGTCCCCTGAGGATGAATCCTACAGACTGTGTGGATTTCTTAACTTTTCTACTAGAGCCACAACCAGACTTACATTTTGATTTAGATTTAGATGTATAAAACTGTCACCTTTTATTTAAAAAATGGAGCTACCATTTGATTGTAGGTATAAATGACTTAAAGCAATATTATATAGTTATTTTATCTAAATAGCGTCTCTGTCATTGTCACTCCAGGCACAGAGCGCCGAGCACTGGAATCCTGGTCAGGAAAGCTGTCACGAAAATGGTGTAATACCGAAGATATCAGTGGAAGCAAGGGAGAGAAAAAGATAGAGTGAAGAGCAAGAGACCGGAAAAGAGTAAATATCAGACTGGCTTTTATTTGCTGGCGTGAGCTGAAAGAGATGAAAGGATGCAGGACAGATGCCGATCTGGCCTTCTTTCTGTTGGACTAGCATTAGCTGGCTTGCTATGTCTGGGCCTGCTGAGGTCTTGAGATTGGTTGCAATAATTTGTTGACAGTCAATTTGCAGGCGTCTTTGCACAAGGGAATTATGGAAATCCCTCTGAATCAGAAATCGCTCTCTGGGCTTGGAGGCATCTCATAAACATTTGTGTCAAAACTATGAGGCATGCCACCTGTTGATTCAATTTTCTCATTCAATTGCCACCTGGTCTTGAGACATTTAGAAAATCTCACGCCTGACCTCTCCAATCCAAGAATGTTGATTAATTACCCTCTAACTCAAGTAAAACTGTCAGGCCAAATCAATGATTAAATGTCATGCTGACCAGGGCCGACTCCTTTCTGATATCAAATATAAATGAAAAGGCTGCATGAATAAATTAGTGCAATTCTGCTAATAGAGTCAAAGTACATGCCAATTTTTACAAGCATTTTTTTTTAAATCTCAACAGTTTTCCAGCATTTGTTAGTGAAACAGTACCAAAAGGATTCAAGTTGTTACTGGCTACGGCTGCAAGTATCATGTAGGCCTGTCTGCCTGGAAGCATATCAGCTTAGACAAGAAAATGGCTATACGCTGCAGAAAATCCACAGTATCCTTTCGGGGTGGCAACATACAGGAGCGGGCTGATTTTACCATCACCCATGCAAACAGAAAAGACATGTATGCTGGTACAACACATATTAAGTTGAAGATGCTATTTACATGATAATAAAACATTAGCACAGAAGGGATGTAAATCTCATGATTTAATTTTTTCATGCTTGCGAAAACACTGTATTCACACTTTATGGCTCCTAACAGCTTTATGCACAGCCTTAACAGCACTAAACATTGTTTGTGAATTGAATTGTGCTTGGCTATAAAATCAGAGCATCCCTATTATTTTGTTGTTCTGCAAAACTACAGATTCCATCTGACTTCCATCCAACAATGTTTTTCAATGATGAATTATGGAACTTATATCAGGTTTTATGATGTTTGTAATGTTGGGGAAAACCAAAATAGTGTTTTTTTTAAAGATGGGCATGTTACAAAAATATTGCAAGGTCCCTAGAGGAATGAGGCCCTGTTGAATATACTATTTACACACCACGGGTCTAAATGTGATCTTTTTAAAAACGCTTTGGAAACTGTGTTTGAGAGGGTTGGAGAGTGTCTGGTTAGGGGACCTCAGAATTGCTTGTCAGCTCATTGCTGATGATGTATTGGCTTCATCAAACTAAGCTCTATAGATACAAGAGAAATGAGTGGCCTCACCATTAGAGATAGAGCAAGGAGCCCAGACACCCACGGGGAGCTGGGAGTAGAGCCAATGCTCCTTCACATCAAAAGGAGCCAACTGAGGTTCCTCCTTGGCTTCCTTGGAGGTTTTCTGGGCATGTCCCATCGGTGGGAGACCGTTAGGTAGACCCAGAAATTGCTGGAGAGATTATATTTCTCATCTGGCTTGGGAACACCTCAGGATCCCTCAGGAGGAGCAGTGGAAGCTGTTGCATTTTCCTCTAGGAGGGGCTGCTACCAAGAATCAAGCAAACATGTACTAAGGGATCTCACCAGTGTATTTAACCAGACTGAAATTTCTGAAAAGGGGTGGTACTCCACGAAAGACAACTTGATGCTGTGGTTGACTGGACTAAACTATCTTGAAAATGTATTCAAAAATTGTACTAATTATCACAGTTATACTTTTTTGTAGGAGGATGTTACCCTTTTGCCTTCTATGGCAAGCTGCCTCTGCCTAGGAGGAGCTGGAATAAGTGACAAAAAATGGGCGAAAATAGTCCCCAATAAAAACAGCATTTCCTTCTGTTTGAATAATGTTTGTTAAAAACTATCTATTTTAGGAAATCGGTAAGCCTTTTTATTAAAATGTTTGTGAGCTGCAATGGGAGACATAGACTGTGTAGGGAAGTCAGAAAATATTTAGAAATGGACTATTGTTGAATTTAGTTGTTTTTATTTGTTGATAATAAAGCAATATAGAGTGATGCCAGCCTCAAGTTTTTTAATTGTAGAATTAAATACTCTCCAGGTTATCAAGAGAAATTATGTTTTCTTGTAAGCTGGGTGAACTACAACTATAAACCTAAAATGACTGCCATCCTACCCTCAAGCTTGCGGCATAGTTTCCATGGCTACAATCAATGACACCTGCTGACAACTGGCAAACATCGAGGCAAAATATCTCATCATTTATGCTTTGCTAACAATGTTATGGAGCTGGCAATGAAAAGAGAAGACATTTTTCAAGACTGCAGTAAACAAGCACTTCAAAATATTTCTGAGGAGAAAACTGTTTCTTAAATTTTGGCTACTGCTATTCTCATCTCTGAATTTCCAAAGAAATCGTCCTTGTAAATGTCTCTGGAGTATGCTGGAGTCAAAGAGTCCGAGCAGCCTGCTGCATGCTTTCAGTAAAAGAGAATATCCAGAATACACTGACAGCCTAAATTGTTAAGAATGAAATGAATAGACTTTTTTGAGATATTCTACCAAAAACAGCACAGAGCCAATTGTGGTTGTCACACAGAACACATGGATGACATCATAATTCCTTTCTACCCATGCCACGGTATGCTGTACTGTATACACACATTCTCTATGCCAGTTAGTTTCCACAGACAAATGTGGAGTTCATATTAACATAGGATCTCAAAAAAGGAAGTCAGTCCAAACTGTCCAAGTGGCCATTTCCCACAGACATGCACATACTTTAAGCCTCATTCCACATTCTTCACTGTATCCCCACAAACACTGCTATATTACAACAGATGTAACATATGGGTCCCATGCTTGCGAATCCTTTTGATTTCTAGGTCCCTCTACCTGCTGTTTTCCTGGAGAAAGTCAATGCTGTAATTTGCATTAATAACTCTCAGTCCTCATCTGATGTGGGCCAGCTTTAGTCAGCAATTCTTAGAAAGTATTCTGATAAATGTGAGCCGACTGGCCTCATATGTTTTAGGTGCCTTCACTTAAGTAACATTGCAATAATCAGGAATACCCATCCATCCATTGTCAACCGTGTCATGGTTTTTGCTTCTCTACACTGGTTTCCTGTCAAATCCAGAAGATGTGCTCACCTACAAAGCTCCCTTACTGGTCAGGCATAATCTGATCTTAGAGCTCATAGTACCTTACTACCCTGCTTAGCACTGTGCTCCCAGAGTGCAGGGTTACTTGTGGATCCTAGAGTTTTCAAAAGTAGAATTTGAGCCAGAGGCTTTTAGCCATGAAGCTTCTCTCCTATGGGACCAGGTTCCAGTTGGGGTTCAGGAGGCAGACACCATCTCATATTAAAAAGAGTCCGGTCTATAAGAAAAGTGCAATGATATGACTTTTGTTATGAACTGCCACTATATACTTTACATAAATCTGAATTGAATATCTACAAATGTCCGCGTAGGTATTGCACTTTGTGACAACTATGGTTTTGTTAACTCTTTCCTACTGAACATCAACAAGGCTTAAACAAGGCTGTTAACAAGAACCTAATCAAGACTATATATTGTAACATGATCATGTATGGACACATAGCCCAGAGGACTTTTCTCACATTATGGTAAATGCATTGTTATTGTGAATAAGTATATTATCAGTGGAGCAGCTGCAATTGTCACCAGCTCTGGGACAGAATTTCCTTTGCAAATAAAAACATCACTTTCTTAAAATGTTACAAATGCAGGATGGAGTAAATTTGGGAATCATCTGCATAGAAATGGATACTGATAAGATGCTTTGGAAGTAAAGGTAAGCACTGTAAAGAACCAAGGCCATGTACCATGTACTCCGTGGGTGTGATGTAGGATTTACAGTCTCCTGCAGCAACGCAAAATGTCCTTTTATAATTTATTAAGTCATTAGCTTGTGGTAGCTAGATCAAGCACAGATATGCACACTATTGTATATACTAAAATAACAAAAGGTTTTGCTTTAAGACCCCTATCATTTTAGTTAATAATGTGCTTAAGTGGTGTAAACAGTATTAACAGATACAGTTGCAATTCATCTAATTAATAATTATAATAATACTAATTGTATGGTGGACCTTGAGCCTCACCTGAGGGTCTGGGCCGGTGCTCACTTTGACCAGCTGGTAATAGTGCCTACTTGCCAGGAATATACTAATATAATATAAGAACCAAAGTGAATCAAAAAACGAACACAGTAAAATCTGTCTGAAATCCACAATCCACAGAACAAACAAGATACAGGTAGGGTTCAGGCTGGAAACAGGCAGGGCAAGACAAACAGCAACCACAACATTTACATTTATTCATTTAGCTGACGCTTTTATCCAAAGCGACTTACAATTGCTATACCTGTCAGAGGTCGCACTGGAGCAACTAGGGTTAGTGTCTTGCTCAGGGACACATGGGATTGAACCGGTCTCACACCAAAGGCGGGCGTCTTAACCATTGCGCCATCCCACCCCACAACACACTGCAATGACCGGATAAAGACTGAGGGAAACAAGCAAGTATATATACACAGGTACTAACAAGCAGGGCAGGAGCAACACAGATGACTGAGATGAGATTAATGAGACACAGACAGGCAGAGAGACAGCAGGGGAAAACAGACAGATACTAACAGGTTGCAAAACACAAGACAAGACTAAACTGGAACTCAAGACCCAGAACATACAAGACAGACTAAGTAACTGAGAAATATAGGCAACTCCACTAAGATTGGCTGAAGAGAACATAACAGGCTAACACCAAGTGATCATAACCAAATGAATAAATGAAATTGGCAACATAAACAGACTTAGAATAAATAAACTGGAATACAGAAATGACTAAAAACTACATACACATAGACTACAAACATAGCAGGGAAAACAGACTGAACAAAGAACAGAGTACAGAGCAGACATGGGCAAAATACCAAACACCAAAGTACACAGACTAGGAGTAAACACTAAGACATGAACAAAGACACAGAACTGTTGTTGTTCCATTGTTATTTTCATTTTTATTATTATTATTATTATTATTATTACTTTCTTAAAATATATTGGCAGTTGTATTTTCTCTATTCTTCTGTTATTCTTATAACTTGTTTATTACATATTTATATATTTCTACATCTATTTATGTCAGCTATGTCTGTATGTATGTATGTCTGTCTATGTGTAGCACCTTAACACCAAAGCAAATTCCTTGCATGTGTAAAACACTACTTGGCAATAAAGCTCCTTCTGATTCTGATTCTGAAACGCAGTAGTAAGACAAGAAATGAGAACCAACACAACAATCCTCACAAGAATAAACAAGGCGAAACAGCATAATACAAGAGATGGACCTAAAACACATACTAAATAACAAATACTGAACAGACCAATAAATGAAACTCATAGACACCTAAACAGGGCCGATCAGATAGGCAGTGTGACAGAACCACTTCTACTGCCACTTTGAGAGTCAGTCAGACACCACCCCCCGTGACTCCTCCACTCAGGATCCGCCCCAGTGGCCCTATACTACATCCTGCAGCACCTGGACTCTTCAGGAACATACGCCAGGATCCTGTTTGTGGATTTCAGCTCTGCTTTTAATACCATCATCACAACCCTGCTGCAGGACAAGCTCTCTTAGCTGAAAATGCCTGACTCCACCTGACTCCAGGTAGATCACAGACTTCCTGACAGACAGGAAGCAGTACGTGAAGCTGGAAAACATATCTCTGATTCCAGGACCCTCAGCACCGGTTACCCTCAAGGCTGGGTTCTGTCTCCTCTACTCTTCTCCCTGTACACCAACAGCTGCACCTCCAGTCACCAGTTTGTCAAATTCCTGAAGTTTGCAGATGACACCAGAGATGAGCCCAAAGAGGGTGTTCTTTGGGCTCATCTCTGGTGAAGATGAGTCCACCTACAAGTGGGAGATCAACCATCTGGTGACCTGGTGCAGCCAGAACTGTCTGGAGCTCAACGCTCTGAAGAAAGTGGAGATGGTCGTGGATTTTAGAAAGAGCCCAGCCCCACCCCCCCCATCATCCTGTGTGACTCCCCAGTCACCACTGTGGACTCCTTCCACTTCCTGGGCACCATCATCTCCCAGGACCTCAAGTCCAAACACAGACTGTTTCAGACTCTCCCCTCTGGCAGGACACTGTGGTCCATAAGGACCAAAACCTCTCACCACAAAAACAGCTTCTTCCCGTCTGCAGCTAGCCTCATTAACAAGGTCCGGGTCCCCCTCTTGCAAATTATACAAATGTCTCTGCACATGTAATTATTATTTCATTCCATATCATATACAAACCTGGCACATTGCACATATTTCTTGTTTATATATTTATGTACACAATATTCTCTTCCGTTGCAGTACTTCTGGACAACACAGACCCGGAATAATGCACATGTAAATATCTGCGACATTGTTCTTCTTTCTCTGCAAATAGTTTTATTATTTTTCTCTATTCTTTTTATTCTTCTTTATTTTTATTCTAATATAACTTGCATTGTCTATTCCATATTTATATATTTCTACATTTATTCATATCAACTATATGTTTGTCTATGTGTAGCACCTTATCACCAAAGCAAATTCCTCGTATGTGTAAAACGCTCCTTCTGATTCTGATTGTGATTTGAAGAACCCAAGTATAAAGCATAATAAATCTTTAAGTTTAGCCCACAGCTTCCCCTATATTCACGGATTACATTATATACATTTGCACATTATTAAGAAAACTGATTTTTTTGATGTAGTTCTGAAAGATACTGTAGCAAAAGGAGAAATATTGCCTTAAGCACATCATTTTGTTTGGTGTTCGCAGCCTACCACAGGCTGTTCGTCACTGGCTGTTTGCCTACATGAGAGGTTATATAATGATGAAATTTACTACTATATGAAGAATATTAGCAGCTGTGTTTGCAGTCGTCTCACATTGCAGACAGAAATAATCATTAGAAGGGTTGAATACAGTGCTTGAAGTGGAAAAAAATAGGTGTCGGTACTCCCCCCTCCCCCCACTGACCTCAACCACAAGATGAAACTAGTAAATATTATAACATTAACCACTTTGTGCATACACCACTTAATTTCCTGCATTCTGAACACATTTTCTACTCCAAGTTATGGAGGAAATGTCGTTATTTATGTGAAGGGAAACTAAATTAAGGTGACAATTCAAAATATAATGGAATATAATTCAGTAATCAGCTTTTGGGCAATGCAAATGTGTTTCTTCTGTATGCAATTGCATTGCATGGTTTCTTATTGTGCATTGTTTCATTTGCTATTTAATATTTCTTGTTGCAAGCTGTTTTTCAGAATTTTTTTAATAAAAGTTTTAAAAAAGTGATTGAGACATTCAGTCTTTGACCTGTCCCCAGCGTCATCGGTGTAAACAACCCCTATCTGTCGATACTTTTAAATGTCCCGCCCCATCCAGGGTGTGATTGGTCGGTTCATGACAAGTGACATTGACGAGCTACATTCAGCACACTGCTGCTTGACAGGCACCCGAGCTTCTCTTCTTCCTTGTCTCCGTCAACAGAGTTTAGCAGGCAGAGAGAACGGGAGCAGGTGAGCGTCACATAGCGCGTGTAGAGAACCTGATATAGAGAGGGCAGAGGAGAGTACCGGCAGCTTGGGAGACGTCCCCGTACGCCAAAAATGTTGCTCATTGTTCATTGAGGTTATATGCTTGTAAATGTTTGTGTGATAAATTGACACAGTCTACAGTATTTGTAATAATGTGTTATTTTATGATAAACTGTCCTTCAGACGGCTCAAGCTGAATGCAGAGCGTGCTCAGTGGCTCTCCTTGGCATAAGCACACAGGAGATTGCGAACATTGTTCTCACTCTTAATGATTATAGGAGAGAAGTCTTTATGAATACCAATGAAGGCACTCTTTGTCATTTGCATTTCAATCATTATAAAATGATCCTCTCAGAGGCACCCTGTCCTTAGTATAAAATACTCAACACTTTAAGCCACTGCAGCTGATCATACATATGTTGTGTTTGTGTGGATGTTTTTGCATTTTTGTGCAGTGCACGTGTGTCAGAACAAAAATGCTTCTGAAACATCATTTGGACCATGATGGGGGTCAGATTCTTTAAACCTATTACAAATTATTGCCAAGGACACAAATCATTGTATAGTCTGAGCTAAATCAGTTGAATTCACTCCTGCATTCCACAGGGTAAGACATGTTGTACATGTCTGGAAATCAACAGAATGGAAAACAAAGAAACTCAAAAACTCTCTTGCAAAAATGGATATTATTGGAGTGGAAATACACAAGCTTAGAGATTAAATTAACATTCTCCACACCGAGGAGCCCCAACCTGCCAGTTCTGAATTCCATAGTGCCAACCACTGAGCCACCTTTCAATTGGTGTAATGTTTCTCCTTTTTTAAATGTCCTTTACCAGTCTGGTGTCTCCTACAAATAAAAAAGGCCTGCATGCCTACAACTTTAAATCTTCTCCAAGTTATGAGTAATATGATTTCCCATTCTTTATCCCACCTACAAACTGATCAGCTTGGTGGTTTTTCCAACCTGCAAACAAGGAGCACAACACCAGAACGGTTGGAATTGCTGAAAAAATGTGTGGGGGTCAAGGCTTCTCTGTTTCCACTTCTGCCTCTTCATTGCTCCTATTATTGCATTATCACTAGCATGTATTTTTTTTTTGACTGAGCAAACTTGATATTGAAAATTGATAGTTAAAATAGATAATTCTTATCATACTGCAACCGCAGCGCAATTCATTGGGAATTAAACTCCATAAAAGCATGTTGGTGCTGGTGATGCTAGTCACAGTGGCACAATGTGGGGACCTTGAGGATGGTTAAACTTCACACAGAAATCCTCTGATGTGCAGGAGCAACCACCTGGAGACAAGTAATTGCCATATTTTTGATTTCCTCATAATCGGATATGTTTTCTACTGCAACTAACTATGTAAAAGAACAAGACTGAGGAAAACCTATATTATATATTACCTATATTATTGTTTTTGCTGGCCTCAGCAACAGGTCTGTGTGGACACCACATGGGTGTGTGCCCCAACAGTTCAGCGAGGTGAAATTACCATAAGCCAAACCATGGCCAGGGTTGGACAGGCTGCTTGTGGCCCTGCCCCTTAAGAGTCTGTGCACATTACTGATACTGTGGTACATAGTATAAGCAAGTCAAACAAACATAGGCCTGAAGTGAACTGCCAATGTCATTCACATGCAACTGGTAATATAAAAATTGTATTTACAGATTTTCTTAAATAAATTATACCTGAGACAAATCAGTCTGTTAAACACAGCAAATAGCATACAGTTAGAAAGTTGAATCATATAGTTAATAGATCTGTCAGATTCATTTTGCTGCCACTGTCTTAGATGGTTGGTAGCAAATATACCGTACACACAACAGAGGAATGATTGCGTGTGGGACAGACACACGACAAAATGTCTTACTTTGCAATAATCCCTCCTTCAGAGCTCCAGGAGCTCAGCTTACACTAAATAAAATGTATCAATTGCAGATTGCACAGCATGGCAAAACAACAGCTCTCTGTTTTTTATACAAGTTGTGTGTTTGTGTGCATATGGTTTGGGCAGATCAGCAAACAGCTGCTCAATATCCGCATGTTATCACTGTACTGTCAGTATGAGAGCAGGCCTGCAGCGGAAATCATGACATTATGGAAGCAGATGCCAACATTTTGGCTAGATTTAGCTCCAGATTTTCATTTCTATATTGAATAACTTCCTTTTGGCAACAGGGAGATCTAGGGTCAGTGCCCATGGAATTGAAAATGAAAAAAAGTGATTTTACCCAAGATTGTTCTCATACAAAACAATAAAACCAATTTCCTGCATTTGTCCCCTCACACGTTGTTTCCAGGAATCCTTGATATCATTTGGATCATGTAGGACGAGTGGATTATGGAGCGATGTGTTCATGTTGTAAATATTTGACTTTCATTTTGAATAACATGACTTTCATCTTAGATGAATTGTGCAGTTTATTGAAATTGGACAAAAATCCTGCAGAACAATCACAAGCTGGGAGGAGGGGGGGGAGGGTTCAAAGAGGATGACTGTTTGATTGGACGCAGAGCTGTAATAGGCCCACATGAACAAATGTTTTTTACAATAACATGTAATAACAACAGAGTCTTCAAATGTTACTCTGGTGTGAAGCGTGCACCTGCCTGCATGGCCATTTTCCCGTCTGTGTAAAAGATGGCGAAAGCAGGCAGCCTTTACTTCACACCACAGTGAGTTGAAACCTCCCTACGCTGGACTATACTTTTTTAGGAATATTCCTCTAGAGACTCATTTATTATCAATTATTACCCCTTGTACAATAGCAGTGCAGACCTGAGTTTGAAATGCAAAAGAGGTAAACACACACACTACATTATTGGCAGATGACTGTGTCGTCATGGGCCCCTTTCTGTTCAAGGACCTAAAAGCTACTCTGGACATATTCATTTCATCTTGGAGCAGATATGGCATGACAACACTCACAAGGTCATCTCATGTTAAACCAGCAGCCTATGTGAATCTGCAGCCCAGGCACCTCTCTGTAGAGCCAGTCTGAATGCCACCCAGTGTGAATAGCTACAAGCTAAAAATGTGTTGGAAAATCACAGCATTAGCTGCCGTGCAGCCCTAAAAATTCATGCAAGGCACAAACACAGCGCATGCCCCCCTTTTTTCTTTTTCCCAAAAAATCCACATCCAGATATCCACACCACCATCTTGTGGCTGCTTGGATAAAGATGCGCGTTGTGGGCTGCTGGGAGACGCACGTCTCTGCTGCACCTCGTTCAACAGTGGGAAACGCAGGTATGAAACTGGTTTAAACGTTCCGCGATCTTGACGGAAATCGCTTTGTGCTGTAACAACACAGCCGCCTTTCAGTCCTGTAACATTAAAGTTAACCGAGCTGTTGCTTTGGCACCGACTTTAGGTAACGCACCATCACAGCGTCAGCACATGAATAACGATAAAGCACTGATTTGCACAAATAATAAACAGCGTGTTGTGTGATTTGGCCTCTTGTGATCAGCATATTCATTGCTGGCTGTTGTATTATCATCCATTCATCAACATTTACAAATGAACAAAACCTGGAGTCTGGTGAAAGTGCGTAAGAATGAGCCTCCGCTGCTGCTGCGGGCTTTTTAGATACCCCTCTCCCGTACTGTGCCTGTTTCCTAAGATTTGTCTAGGTCGGTCTGATTGTAAAAAATGATTTTGATCCAGTTGAGATTAACAGTAAACGTCTCTGGAAGAATACCCTGTGGATTATGCTCCTTTGTAAGACTGAAACGCGTCCGGACAAGCAGTCGGAGGGGAGGGGGGCATCGCCTAAAAAGCACAGAAATTCAGCCAAACGACTATAAATTAAAGCTACTGCTGGAGGAAAAGGTGTAAGGCTCAGCATCACATCCAGCCGGCAGCTCACTTACCTCCGCCTGTATCTCCACCGTGTGACTCTTTTATGTCTTTTATGTAAGTCCCGACTTCAGCTAATACATAGGAAAAACACAATAAAGTCCACGTCCAGCCTCCTGCTCTGCAAATCCAAAGTAAGAAGCGCAGTCCCGATGCACTGACGGCAGCCCAACTACACCTCCTGTGTTTGTGTGTGTGTGAGTGTGTGTGCGTGTGTATGTGTGTGTGTATGTGTGTGTGTGTGTGTGTGTGGTAGGGGAGAAAAGAGATGCGGCTTTATCACCACAGAAGATGTTTCAATGACTCATTGCAGAGGCACTGGAAACGTTTCTGAATCTAATTGCTCTCATAGAGCGAGTGTTTTGCGAGGACAAGATTAGTGATGGAGAAACCAGGTCTCTCTCTCTCTCTCTCTCTCTCTCTCTCTCTCCCTCTAGCTTGCCATTGGACTATACCACTGAAATTTACTAAGCCTGCAGCCAATGGATTGTCGCATTCTCTCCATCACCCTTAACCAGCTGCCTTGTTGTGGCAGCTCTGGCATAGAGCGACGGAACATGGTTCTTCAAACTGGAATAGTGGGGTTCCCATGGGTCCTTAGGGCAATAGACAAAACCACAGGAATACTTCATTATGATGGAAAGAAAAAAAACAAGAGAAGAAATTATGGCCAGTTCTATTTGACACTGTGTAAAAAAAACTATTCAATTTGATCAAGGTGACAAAATAAATCCTTGTGTGTGGAATGTATTACTATAATGTCACGCTACTTTCACTTTTAATTCTGTCAGACAACAGTTATTATGTGCGTTTGACCGCATGTGGTGCAGCGCTAACTTAAGTGATGCATGCTGGACTTAACACAAGGCATTTAGACATTTTGTCCGACCTTCGCGACGTTGCAAAACACCATGTCACATGACATTTAAACCTCATGGGAGCATGGCGGCTGAGTTAGGCGCATGCTTTTCTCTGGCTACACAAAGTTGGAACAACCTGAGGACAACCCCCCCCCTTGGGGGTGCCCAAAGGTACTACAATGAATAGCCATGGATGCTGGGAGGTGTCCATAAAGAATGCATACAAGATCCTGTATTATGCACAATTATACAACTTGGATTTTCTTTTCTGTTCCAAGACATTAGTATGCTCAATGGCCCACTTGAACATTTTATTTTATTATTGAAACATTTTTTTCACCCCCAAGTCTTCTTTCCAAGCCCGTTTAACTTCTGGTTTTCTTAGTGTAAATGCATGCAATTCACATATAAGTTTCATTTGATCTGAAAGAAATGACCTGATATCCTCTCCCTTCAACAGTCTACATTTAAATTAAGATAATGATTAAAGCTGGAAATGGATGCTAAAGCTTTTAAAATTTCAGTAGGATTCCCTGTGATATCAAGGTCAAGTTCATTTCAAATGGACATGTTTCTCATCAGTATGTCAGTGAAAACAGACCTGCAGCTGGACTGAACAGTGGAGTCAGAGCCAGAGGATGAGGCAGGCGGAGAGCTTCACAGAAGGCAGGCCTCCCTTTGATATCATCATCATTTATTCCCTCTCCCCACATCATAACCCTCAGCGGTCGGGGGTATCCTCAACACCTCTGAAGTGTATATCAGCTTCTGTCAGTGGCTTGGCCCAGAATGACTGGCTGACTTTCATGAGACTGATGAGGGGACATCACTGCTGCATGGGTGAAGCCAAATAAATCAAATGTTCATCAGGATTACAGATCCACCTGTAACCTGTGGCGACGGACCCCTGAATATGACAGATATGACCTTTCTCCCCTGGTATTACTATGCATGCTGCATGTTGGAACTGTCACTGGTGTTTTGATAATCCAAACTACACGCATAGTGGAGGTTTTAGTAGAAGTATTGTGAATCTGCTAGTTTTATTCCAGGTTATTGTTGTAAAATGTGATCAAATATGGGAAGAATTTGACTGTACCACTCTTAAATTCATGTTAACACACATACATGAATGTGTATGTGGCAATAAAGCACTGTCACTGTAACAGGCCTGAAAAAAACTTAAAACTAAATGTACTCACAAGAGAAAGTGAACAGCTCCTAATACGCTTTTTCAACGGCACTCACAGTGCCGTGGGTACGAGTCACTCTAGTCTGATTAAAGTTGGTACCATAATTTACTAAATGAACACATGTTGTATTGAAGAAGACATGAAACTAGCGATTGAGACCAACTCAGTATTTACTGAGGTAATATATCGGGTGAGAATAGAGTCGTTTTACAGTTATTTCTAATGGAACCAGGCTTCTTTTTTGCAACCAGAAGAGTCACTCCTGCTGGACGTTCAATAGAATGCAGGTTTAAGGGAATTCCAAATTGGGTTTGCCTCAGACCGGAAGCTTCCTGCTTGAACTGTACAATGTAAATCGCAATTTCATTAAAACCAGTGGTGTAGTCTAGTTTTTTCTAGTGAGTATACTGTGACACCCCCCCCCGCCGTCCCAGCGTGGCGTCCCACTACCCTCACTAATATGCATGTACATGTAATAGAGAGCATTCTGAAGGACTGCTTAGGCTGTGTGTTACCAACAACACAAAGACTTTAACAGCCAATGAAAGTTACAGGGAAAGGCGTCACTTTGTGTTCAAACGTGGTGGGGACATTTTAGGGCTCAGATTAGAGTTGTGACAAAACACTTAGCATATGAGATGGCACAATCCAGAATATTGAGGTCACGAGATCAAGACTAGAAGATATTTTAATAGTATTTTTAAAAATATTCATTGATGAGTACATGATTGGGGGGTCTGGGGCTCCTCCCCCAGAAGATTTTGAGCATTAAACATTTAATTTCCTGCATTCTGGAGACATTTTCTGCACCAACGTTTTGGTGAAAATGTCTCATGTTTAGTGTTAATCACCATCTAACTAAGATGTTATATGAATCTGGTTTTATCATCTGGCAATTTTCAATGCACATTTCACAGTGCATGTTGCAACTGTTATTAACAATAATGGAAAGCTGAGGCTTTTCAGTAGCAGTAATAACAATGAACACAGGCCTGTGTGCAGTTCTATCACCAAAACTCATTCATCACAGAATATTAGGACTGAGGACACCAAAAGGGGTCCACATCCTCTCAAGCTCACTTATCTTCCAAAAACCATTGTCAAACGTAGGTTATGTACTTTATCAGCTTAAATGCACACACACACACACACACAATAACCCGCATTCTTGTTCTCATTCTAGATTCAACAGACCAATAATGCTGTTACAGTTTCGTTACTGATAGCGTTAATGATAACATAGGCCTTTAAGCTATTTTCACTCACCAGGTAACGTTACGATAACATCAGTCTCATCTGGCTCGTTTTCTGTGTTTCAGTAACTTCAACGTTCCTGTCATGGTGTCACATGGTGAGCGGCAGCAGCTTCTGCAGGCTTACGAAAACACTAAAAGAGTGTAGTTTGCATTTGGTCGCGTTTCACATCTCCTTCAGTGATTCACATTAATTTCAAACATGCGCCGAGTGACCGCCACGCAGCTGTGTTGTTGTTTGATAGCTGACGTCAGATCCCGGTCACAGGCCACGGAAGCCGCAAACATCAGTTCAAAGCTTCACAACACAGACGGGGGGAATTTATGAATGAACGTGTGAAAGTTCTGCCACAAAACGATGTTTGTGAGATGATTGTTACATATCATCTCACTATTTTAAGTGGGTATACGGAAATCTTTGACTATTCCTAGTGGGTATACGGCGTATACCTGCGTATCACGTAGACTACACCACTGATTAAAACAACTGACAACTTTTTAGATATTAAGATAGATTCTAGATAGATAGATAGATAGATAGATATTTGTGTTTTCGGAAATTCATAGTGTGTCATACAGCAAACATCAGATCAACAACATCAACAGTGTCACTCTGGAGGCCTGTACCATGAAGCAGGATTTGAGCTTATCCAGGTAACTTCGGGGTTAATCCCGGGTTTTCAGTACCACAAAGGTGGTTCACTTTTTACCAGGGTAGATAGCCATGGTAACTTATGCTGAACGGCTAACCTGCTCCGGAGCAGGTTATATGTTTCAGATAAGAGATCAACTCTGTAAAAACGCCGCCTACTGACCAATCAGCTCTTTTGGAAAATGACATCACCATCTGTAGGAAATCCCACAGCCTGTTTTAAAGGCTGCTTTATGTTTGCAGCGGTAATGTGGAGAAACTCTTAACTATAGCGATAATCCTATAGAGACTTAATAAAAGCCTTAGGAAATTGTTGCCTACAGGTTTTTACAGTACAGCAGGATCAGCCTACTTACTGCTTTGAAATGTCTTTAATATTTTTTATTTGCTCCCAGTGTGTTTCACACACTCTGATGCAGCTGTTAAAATTAATAGGTTTTATTTTTCTTATGTGAGGTTTAATATTATGTGCAGTTTGGTAGGGATATTGAAATACTAAATTGTAATATGAACGTCTGTTAATATGAATGAATAGTATAGCTTTCTTAGGCCTAATACAGAGACTGTACAGTGAGTTTTCAGTAGCATAAATGTTCAGATTCAGTCTTTCAACCACTATTTGAGCACATTTTATGGCATGAATGGAGTTTTCATTTCATTGCTTTATGAAGTTAATGTAGAACAATGTTTGGAACACTTTTGAATGTGTTAAATAAATTAATCTCATTTTTGAAGTAATGACAAGTTTTTAAAATGAGGGGGAACGACCCGTGTCTTTTAATGTGGAAATGCCAACACACAGCCGAGCTGAAAGAATAAGGCTGAGGATATTTTCATACAGATCATAAAATTCAACGCAATATTATAGACTTTGCATGTTCATTTAGACATTCACACTGTCTGCGAATTTCTGTCTCCCTGCATGTGTCAGATTCAAGCATGCTACTGTTGTATTTCTGTAGTGTTACAGTTTAATCTCCGTTCATAAAATATGACGCTCTGCTGACAGCAGACCTGTTCATGTCTGTGATTGGTCATCTGCTGCTAACACCGCCTCTTTTATGTGAACGCGCTCCCGGCTGGATCGGGAAACCCTGGGTTGATTTACTGAGTTGATAACCAGCTTCGTGGTGCCGCTTATCTCGATCGCGATAGTTAGGGTTAGTTAAGCCAAATAATGAAAACATATCCTGGGTTTGTTGAACTCGCTTTGTGGTACAGGCCCCAGGATTATTTTGTCTCGATAAAGTATCTGAAACATGAGACATTATACAACAGCTTCCATAGGAAAGATACATGCATTTTACAATCAACAGTCCGTGTGTACAGCTACATTAGATCAGTATGTAAACAGGGTAAAGCAGGGTAGAAATCCAGCATGGATTGAGTGTGTATAGGCGGATGGAGTGTGTGGCCATGTGCTCTCGTGCAGAATGAAGAGACTGTCAGACCTGTAGACTTACAGCAGCTCCACAAGATGAGGGCAAGTAGTGTGGTGTTTAATACTTCACAGAGGACAAGCACGCCTCTGATGATATAGACAAACAGTGGCAGGAACAGCATGCAGAGAGACAGAGATGAGGGGAGAGGGGGACATCTAAGACAGCGAGGAGTCCTCTCTTCCTCTGTGTTTAAGCACAGACAATTCCTGTCGCCTTGGGGTAGCAAACAGATACAAAAAGCAGTAAAGGGGCCGCTGAGGCATGATGATGGGATTCTTCAGGAGCAGCCATCTCTCTGGTGTTGACACATGAAGCCGAGTATGAGGCCTTTTCGGCGAGTACTTAGCATTGACATACAACAGTCTCTGTGTTGATGCCATGCAGAGGAAGCCAATAGCTTCATTTTCTGCCTCTTCTATCTATAATTTTTAAAGGAGCAATCACTAATATTTTACAGCGTCTTCCAACAAAACAACTATACTCTGCCAGTGATCAATAGTCGTCAATCCTCTTCTGCTCAGTGCTGCTGATACTTTAGGCTTTCTAAACAGACAGAGACACTGTCAACACTCCCTGGACAATCTGGAAAAGTAAAACTTTATTGTCCAGATCTGAGTTTTGTTTTTTTTGTAATTTATGTTTTGGAGAATGTCCTCACCATGATCACTTGAAAATACCTATTTGAGGTTTTTCTGACATGTGAGCTGTTCATTTCTCAGAAGTACATAAAGTGTGGTGATGTTTAAACAACAGTAAAGATAGAAAGTGTATTAGTTTTCAAAACTTAATTAAAACCCAACCACAACTACTGAGAAGATGGTTTCCAGTGACCTGTTGGTATTTGGGGTCATACTTGTGAAACAGAGCAGTCAGAGGAGTTTAGTTAGACCTCAGTTTTACAAACAAAAAATATCCATTCGATACTCCCATATTTTGATGAATAGACAGACAGATCACACAGTCATACACTTGCAAATTCTGGCTATCCAACATTCATTCATACAATATCCTCACTGTATATGACAGCATACCTGAAAAACAATTTTAGACACAAATGTGTGATGCTGAATTGAGCTGTTGTGGTTCTGGGCCCCTTTTTGCAAGCTCAAAAGAACTAGCTTGGGGAAGGTGCTAGAAGGTTTGGATTCAGGATTCTTGATGGAGTTGTCAAAGTGTGTGTGTGTTCTCTAAGTTTAAAGCCATTTGGAGGAGATTTTTACATCAAAAGGTAGAAGCTTTGCGTTCTAGCCTATACATACTGAAAAGGTGGTTTCCAGTGACCTGTTGGTCTTTGGGGTCATATTTGCCACTTTCTGTTGTGTGAGACAGAGCAGTCAGAGGACTAGGTGTTTAGTTAGACTTCAGTTTTACAAACAAAAAATATCATTCAATACTCCCATAGTTTGCTGAACAGACCTCAGTCATGCAAATTCTGGCTAATGCATCATTCAAATCCGCATCTAGAGACTTGGAACTAAGTGGGGTGGGATTCAGGATTCTTGATGGAGTTGTCAGTATGAGTGTTCTGTTTTAAGTTTAAAGCCATTTGGAGCTCAAGCCAGAGATTTTTACATTAAAAGACCTAACAATGTCTGGGTATCTCTGGATAATCCATAATTCGTTTGTAATTATAAAATGAAAATACCTTTTATCTGTTTTTTGTTTCAAAACGAAAAACCAAATAACCGTTTTTTGTGTCAGAATTTAAAAAAAAAAAAGAAAAACCAATTAAAAGCGGCCCATTTTTCATTTTTGGTTGTTTCATTTTATTGTTATTTCTTTTTGAACAAAGAATGAAGAGTCTGTGAACTTCAGTCAATTCATTTTTTGTTACAAACCATTTTTAAGGCCATTGGTGACCTGTAACTTCAGATTAAGACAAGTGAACTAATCTTATATATAGTTTAGGATAGCAGTTAGCCTATTTATGTAAGATTACAGTATATTATTTAATTAATGTTTTAGTTTCTTAACATATTTATAGGCCTTCTTGCTATGTGGAAGCTCAACCAGCAGAGGTCACTCTGCCCCCTTGCACCAACAGGCAATAAGGTTTTCACCTTTTAACTTGTGTTTATATCACAGAGAAGGCTGGCACTGTGACCAAAGGAAGCTACTTACTGAGTTTGAATGGTGTGCAGAACTTCACCTGCCTTCCAGCTTCTCTTTCTATGGAGTTATAGCTG
The DNA here is from genome assembly GCA_024633595.2 of Lepomis macrochirus. Taxonomy (NCBI): domain Eukaryota; kingdom Metazoa; phylum Chordata; class Actinopteri; order Centrarchiformes; family Centrarchidae; genus Lepomis; species Lepomis macrochirus. The sequence goes on along the minus strand of JALXJV020000025.1, from coordinate 360,730 downwards.
CTAACATAAGTGTTTTACACTGCTTCCGCCAGTGTAAAACACTTATGTTAGTTAAGTAGAGCAAATATTTTTAATGCAGCCTCTAGTTCTCATAAGTTATGTAGGCATACTTATGTATGAAACCTAGTGCGCATTAATGAGAGTCAAAAATGATCTCTAGCTCTGGGCTTTCAGATCTTTCAATGCTTTTTTGGGTTTATTTCTGTTTGATGAACCACCAGGGAAAGGATGAGCTCCGTACTGTTCATACTTGGGTAATGTAAAATAAAAGTGAAATTGAGTCATTTAGTTTTTCTCCCTGGTACTCATCTCAGGACCTCCCAGATTTTCCCCAATACCTGGAGGATGGTAGCCTGTGCAGGGTTTAAGGACTGATGATAGTATCAAGGCTGGCCACATCAACTACCGTCACTCTCTTCAAATTAATGGTGGACTGTCAGGCACAGCAGCACACCACTCCTTCCTCCAGCACCATAAAAGAACCCTGTTGTCACTTTCAGATATTTACATCATGATTTATGGTAACCACACCTTGTAATTGTGACACTGTTTTTGTGGATTTGGATGATGTCAACTTATGTCTTTCAATACACATTTATATTATATACAGTAGGTTTTTATGTACAACAGTACAGTGAAGTAGGGTTCTGCAGTGCAACTCTTTCACTCACATGATAGACGCCCATAAATGATTTACAAGCACAGCGGGTTAGTAAAGACTTAAACCAACTGAAAATAATTTTAAGGTTATATTATACCAATAGTCATTTATTCTAGTTCCTACTCCACTTTGTGGTTAGAGCTTCTGCAGTGGACAGATGTAGATTTAGTTAAAAATCTACAACATTTGTAGGCCCATGTTGAGCGTTCAGATCCAATAGTCTTCACTGGTATTCACATCATAATCTTAATCTTGTCTTTGCACAAGAAGAAGGAGCTCAGGCATATTATAAATATGTATAATAAATTTTTAGTTCTGTGCTACTTGAACATTTGTTGGTTACTGTCTTCCTTAGGAGAGAGGTTAGCGTAGTGCTAAAAGCAAATAAGCAAGCTTAGGAACAGATCCATGATATAATCTCTCATTTTAACCCATGGGATTTATTTATTTATTTCACAGAGCATTTCTTTACAAGAGAGACATGCATTTCGACCAACTGGAAAGGTGATTTATGAAACACCAAAATTTAAAGATCAGGTTTTGGGCAATTTTATTAACTACACAAGCTTCACTTTATATATGCTTCCTTTAGGCAATATTATCAGGAAACACTCCATAAACTTTCATTGTTATGCAGATGATACTCAGTTATATCTATCGATCAAGCCAGATGAAACTCATCAGTTAGCTAAGCTTCAAATGTGTCTTCAGGATGTTAAAACCTGGATGACCTGCAATTTTCTAATGTTAAACTCAAATAAAACTGAAGTCATTGTTCTAGGGCCTAAGCACCTCCGTGACGCATTATCTAAAGATATAGTTTCCCTGGATGGCATCGCCCTGGCCTCCAGCACCACTGTGAGAAACCTTGGAGTTATCTTTGACCAGGACATGTCGTTTAACTCTCACATTAAGCAAATTTCAAGGACCGCCTTTTTTCACCTACGTAATATTGCAAAAATCAGGAACATCCTGTCTAAAAATGATGCAGAAAAACTAGTCCATGCATTTGTTACTTCTAGGCTGGATTACTGCAATTCCTTATTATCAGGCTCTTCGAAAAAGTCCATTAAGACTCTTCAGCTGATCCAGAATGCTGCAGCACGTGTTCTGACAGGAAACGAGATCATATCTCTCCTGTCTTAGCTTCTCTGCATTGGCTTCCTGTAAAATCCAGAATAGAATTTAAAATCCTTCTTCTCACATACAAAGCTCTTAATGGTCAGGCACCATCTTATCTTAAAGAGCTCATAGTACCTTACTACCCCACCAGAGCACTGCGCTCCCAGAATGCAGGGTTACTTGTGGTTCCTAGAGTCTCCAAAAGTAGAATGGGAGCCAGAGCGTTCAGCTATCAAGCTCCTCTCCTGTGGAACCAGGTTCCAGTTTGGGTTTGGGAGGCAGACACCGTCTCTACATTTAAGAGTAGGCTTAAGACTTTCCTTTTGATAAAGCTTATAGTTAGGGCTGGCTCGGGTGAGTCCTGAACCATCCCTTAATTATGCTGCTATAGGCCTAGACTGCCGGGGGATTTCCCATGATGCACTGAGCTCCTCTCTCTCTTCTTTCTCTCTGAGTGCAACCTCATCCCATTAATGCATGTTACTAACTCGATTTTTTCTCCCTCTCCCGTGGTCGTGTGCTTCCCCCTCTGTCGCTTCCCTGCGGGTGTTGCTGGCTCTGGAGCTGTGGAGTCTGGATCTGTGGTTGGGAGTCTCCTGCTGCCCCCGTGTTCCTGCTCGACGCCCTCTGCTACAGTTGCAACTGCTGTTACTAGTCCTATTGCTATTATTACTGTTATTATTATTATTATCATTAACATTACTATAAATATCTGTACCATTTTTCATTCAGTCTATAGCAACATTACCTTTACTGTCTGTACCTCTATGTGTATACTGTGTAGGCTGCCTCCCTCTGCTCTCTCTCTCTCTCTCTTTCTCTTGCTCTCTCTCTCTCTCTCTCCCACTCACCGAGGCAGATGGCCGCCCACCCTGAGCCATGGTTCTGCTCGAGGTTTCTGCCTCTTAAAGGAAGTTTTTCCTTGCCTGTGTCGCCTAGTGCTGCTCTTGGTGGGAATTGTCGGGCTTCTGTAAATAACTTCAGAGTACGGTCTAGACCTGCTCTTTATGAAAAGCGCTGTGAGATAACTGTTGTTGTGATTTGGCGCTATATAAATAAAGAATTTAAAAAGGATAAAGGATGACTTCCGGTGGCGCCATGTGGTAGGAGGCAGCGTGGACAGAAGCTCTCGATAAAACCAACTAAAACAGCTCTTTAAAACTACTTTCAGAGCAGGAAGCTAACCAAACCCATGAACATTTGATAAAGAAAGTAAATTGGTAGTGATGGATAAAAAAACGAGGCTTAACAAGAAAGAACAAACACATACTGGATGTACCGACACAACATCGGGAACAACACCGGGCAAGATGCAGGCCGCAGGTGAACATGACTCGGTGATACTGGCGGAGTTACGCAGGCTGAGACAAGAGCACACAGAGGCTGCTGAGGATAACAAGAAGGCCCTGGCTAGGCTAGAGACCAACATGAAGGAGCTCATGGAAAGAACAACCTCACTAGAGCAACAGGTGAAACATGTGGAAGAGAGGCTGGGAGACACGGAGGACAAGACGGCGCGTCTGGAAAGAGTAGCCGCCTTCCTCCTCCATAAGGAGGCTAAGCTGACTGCAAAGTGTGAAGACTTGGAATCAAGGTCGAGACGCAATAATATGCGGATACATGGCATTCCGGAGGGCTCCGAGAAAAACAACATGATAGGTTTCGTAACTGACTTTATCCACTCATCACTGCAAATTCCAGACGACACGGACATCCGAATTGAAAGAGCGCATCGCTCGTTAATCGCCAAACCGAAAGAAAGTGATGCTCCTCCGAGAGCAATCATTGTCCGCTTCCTGGACGCACGTATGAAAGATCAGGTTATACAGCATGCATGGAAACAAAAGACTACATATGAGGGACAAACTATCTACTTCAACCAAGACTACACGACTGAAATACAAAAGAAGAGGAAACAGGTACGAGACGTCATAAAAAAACTTAAAGAGAAGAACGTGAAGGCACAGTCCCCATATCCTGCACAGCTAAAAGTGTTTCTGGACTCTGGGATTAAGACGTTTGCTACACTTAAGGAGGCTGCACCTATGCTGAAGGACATGGGGATCCACGTCGAGGAAGACGAGAAGGACAGACTACAGAGGATGATGACGAAAGACAGCTGGACCACAGTGACAGGGCAGAGGAGAGAGAAGAGGCAGCCACAAACCACAGAGGCTGATTTGTAAGCAATCATCCAGTGACCTCAGGAATATGAGAATTGTGGTAAGGACTGAAGAAAGAATAGAAACTCATAAATAGACATATATCTAAATATCTGCTCAATATAGTACATATTGAATATTTACGGAGCTAGTTAAAAGTATTACTACCTAGATAAATACATATGAATATTGGTTGGGGAGAGCGAAATTATTGCTCAGCTAGGGCAAGTAGCGACTTTACACAACACCTTTGAAGTTGCAGTGCACTTAGTGCCATTTTATCAGAGAGAATACGCCACATCTCTCTGAGGCTGGGACTGTTGGAAGTCACACTTTCTTTTTTGTTACTGTATAATAGTTCTGAAGGAGATGCTTAATGTTGACCTTTTTCACTGTGCAGTTTTGTGCATGGTCGTTTTTCTTTTTCTTTTTTTTCCCCCTTTATTTAATTATTTATTTTTTTATGAGAGGTATGGAGTTGAGGGTTGCGATCTTGAACTGAACCTGATATGGACAGGCTGAAACTTGTGTCTTACAATGTCCACGGTTTGAATCATCCCATCAAGAGGAGGAAGATACTGAACCAGCTAAAAAATTTACATTGTTCAATTGCTCTACTACAAGAAACTCATCTGGTGGAGGATGAATATAAAAATCTAAGAAGAGAATGGGTTAATCAAGTATACCATGCTTCATATGGCAAGAAAAGGGGGGCGTAGCTATATTGGTCCATAGGTCCCTACCATTTTCTGTTGAATCAGTGATAAAGGATAATATGGGAAGATATGTAATGGTTGTCGGCTCCATAGGAGAGATGACTATATCAATACTCAACATATATGCCCCGAATGAGGAAAATGAAGCAATCTTTAAAAACATAGCCAATGTTATTTCAAGCAATGCAAAGGGGATGGTACTGATGGGGGGGGACTTCAACACGGTACAAAATGGTAAATTAGACAGGCTACCACCAGAACAAGGACCAACTTCTAGAAAAAACAGAGTATTGAATGACGTCATTTCGGAGTTAGGTCTTATTGATCCATGGAGAAACAATAATCCTAGAGGGAAGGATTTTACTTTTTATTCAAACCCACACGGTAGTTACTCTGTAATTTTTTTTGTGTATCACACCAACATTTACACAAAGTTGTGGAATGTGGTATAGAGACCATAACTATAAGTGACCATGCCCCCATTACTCTAACAGTAGCAATAGATAAAGAATCCTTTTTTAAATATTGGAGATTGAATGTGTCAATCCTATCAGATGAGAAGGTAGTAAAGGAGATAAGAGAAAATCTAAAGGAGTATCTGGAAATAAATGATAATGGCGAGGTATCACCATCGACTCTATGGGATGGGGGCAAAGCAGTGATAAGGGGAAAAATCATAGAAGTAACCTCTAGACTAAGAAGGGATCGTCTAAAACAGCAGAGGGCACTAGAGAGTAAAATCAGAGATCTAGAAGTAGAACATAAAAGGAATCCAAATAAGTCCACACTCCAAGAACTGAAAGAAAACAGACATAGATTAGATAAATTATTATCATTCAAAGCAGAAGGAGCTCTACGCTTTACAAATCAAAGATATTATGAGATGGGGAATAGAGCAAGTCGTCTTCTAGCATTTCAACTCCGAAAGGCTCAAACAAGTAGGATTATTTCAAAAATAAAACATCCCCGCTCCAAACAACATGTGATAAAACCGACAGAGATAGCGGAAGCTTTTGCAGAATATTATAAAGACTTATATAACGACTTTGAGCTAGACTCTATGGAAAACCAGACTCAAGCTTTTCTTAAAAAATTAAATCTACCATCACTATCGACAGAGGAGGCATTTGAAATGATACAGCCAATTACAATACAAGAAATATCAAACACTATAAAAAACCTTAAAAATAATAAATCCCCGGGTACAGATGGGTTTCCAGGGGAATTTTACAAAGTTTTTACAAGGGAGATCACACCAGTACTACATAGAGTCTTTAATTACACCCTGACATCAGGTGACCCGCCAAAGACTTGGTCAGAAGCCATCATTTCGGTCTTACATAAGGAGGGCAAAGATCCGACTTCATGTGAGGGGTATAGACCTATCAGCTTACTCTGCAATGATCTGAAAATATTAACAAACATAATGGCACGGAGAATGCAGAGGCATATAACTAAATTGATCAAACCAGATCAGACAGGCTTTATTCCTGGAAGGCAAGGCGCTAACAATATCAGGAGGACATTAAAATCTCCATGTTGCTCAGCTTAGATGCACAAAAAGCATTTGATAGAGTAAAGTGGAGCTTCCTCTACAAAACATTAGCAAATTTCGGATTTCACACAACCTTCATAGACTGGGTGAAAATGATATACAAAAACCCCAAATCATGAATTAGAGTCAATGGGTGTTGCTCAGACTTTTTTCTACTCAAAAGAGGAGTCAGACAGGGCGACTGTCTGAGCCCGTTACTGTTTGCTGCAAGTATAGAACCACTGGCGGAGTCAATAAGACAGGTATGGTAGAATAAAGATATAAAGGGAATAAGGGATGAGGGGGGTACAGAACACAAAATATCACTATTCGCAGACGATATATTAACATATATAAATGCTCCTTCCACCTCATTAATAGCCCTGGGGAATAACCTGAATGAGTATGGGGAGATCTCAGGATATCTGACCAATGAGACTAAATCAGTAGCTATGATGCTCTCAGGTCAGTGTCCAGCTGATTTAAGGGGGAAAATTCAGGTTCAAATGGACTAATATGGGGTTCAGATATCTGGGTATCATTATTACCTCTGTTATGTCACAGCTATTTGAAGCGAACTATGGGAAATTGATAACTGAAATTAAAAAAGATTTGACCAGGTGGGAGATTTTGCCTTTGACTCTGATGGGGAGGATAGAAACTGTGAGAATGAACGTTTTACCAAGACTGCTGTTTTTGTTCCAGTCATTGCCTATCATGGTCTCTAACTCTACCTTTAAAATGTTAGACAAGATTATATCCCAATTTATTTGGAAAAAGAAAAGGGCTAGAATTAAATACAAGACACTTCTTTGTCCAAAAGAGAGGGGAGGGTTAAATTTACCCAATTTAAAAAATTACTATTGGGCTGCTCAACTCAGGGCTATAATTATGTGGATTACTAATGATGCAGATACATTGTGGGTGGGAAAGGAACAAAGCTCTATAAATGTACCTATAGAGTCACTTCCATTCTTGAGTGAGGTAACACTAAAGAGGTTGAAGGTGGGCAATGTCTGGATCAGGGGGACAATGAGAATATGGTCAATGGTACGCAAGAAATTGAAACTGTCAAACACCATTTGTAGAGCCACTCGAATCTCGACAAATCCAGATTTTTTGCCATCCATGATGGATGCGGGATATAATAGATGGACACAACAGGGGTTAAAATATATAGCACAAATGTTTAGGGAAAAACCTTGAAATCATTTCAACAATTAACACAAGAATTTAATTTACCAGCCCATGATTTTTATAAGTTTCTACAACTAAGACATTACCTTAAGACACATAAGGAGTGGGAGAAGATCTCCAACACCCCATCAAAGCTAGAAGAATTGTTAATGGCATATACAGAGGGAGAGACAAAGAAAGGGATTATATCAAAACTGTATAAGGTACTACAACTGGAATCTAACAACAACAATCTGGATGTCAAAGAAAAATGGGAATTGGAAGCAAATATTATAATAACAGATGGACAATGGGAAGAAACATTCAAAGCAGGACATAAGGTAGCCCGACTAGCAGCCCGACGTGGAGGGAGTTTGATTGGAAGATCAAAATGAGGTATTTTCACACTCCATCTATTACATTAAAGTATAGTAATACTTCGGAGAGATGTTGGAGGGGTTGTGGATTGGTAGGGGACTTTACACATATATTTTGGGATTGCCCTAAGATCTTAGATTATTGGAAGAATGTTCAAAAGGAAATAGAGCATGTTTTGGGTATTGACTATAAACTAGATCCATCGTTGTACATATTGGGTATAGTCCCAGATAAGGCAATAGATAAGAACTTGACTTCCTTACTGAGAATTCTGCTTCTAATAGCAAAGAAAACAATTACAGCCTCTTGGTTGAAGCCACAGCCTCCCAGTATAACTGAATGGAGAGAAAGGGTAAAAAGTGTATGCATCATGGAGAAAATCACAGCGAGGTTGCAGCTGAAGTCAGACAGGTTTGATCAAAGATGGTCACCAGTAATACAGACAATGTCAGAACTCTAGTTACCTCTTTATTGTTTTTTATTTTATTTTATTTTATTTTATTTTTATTTTTATTTATTTATTTTTATTTATTTATTTATTTATTTTCTCAACTTAATTGTAATGTATACTTACTGCAGTATACTTGACAGCGAAGGTATGTACTTATTGTTATAGGTTATTCAGGCTCTCTCCTTTTAGGACGGAGGTAGGCATGTTTGGGGATAGAAGGCGAGGGCATGATCATATGTTAGAAATGAAACTGTCAAAGCATCTCCTAATGTACGTTCCTAATGTATATGTTGTATATATGTATGCTTGTCTCTTCATGTGAAATAAATAAATAAAAAAGTAAGTTCAAAAAAAAAAAAGGATAAAGGATGAAAGAAATCCTGGATATTCCCTCTGTCACATCACAGAATACCAACAGCAACTTCTAATGACATTTTCTCACATCTGATACAAATGGGCAAACTCAGAGCAGGACTGAGTTCTCTTCCTCTTAACATATCAAACATGTCCCACAAAACAAGCAACACTCAGCATTGAATCAATCTGTCCACACACATCCCTCACAATGTCTTAATGTTGCAACATGTCTGCAGGGATAAAGAACCACATCGACAGTGCAGTAAATTCTTTTGAAAACAAATTGCAACAAACGGATAACCCACCAAACGATCAGGAACATTAACTCGATCCAGTTACCATCACATTTTACATTCAGCCTCCAAGAAACAGACAGGATGACCAAGTAAACAGCCGATTTCCCCCCAATACTCAAATTTTGTCTTTAATTCCTTTAAATAAATCCAATGCGATACAAAATGAGACTTGTAAATGCTTTATAAGCAATTATTTTCTTTTAACGTTGAAAACCTCAAGTACTAGGCTCCACATGTGAGATGCTGTCTGTAAAGACGTTGCAGGTGATTGCTACTAAAGGTGGGTGACACGGGTAGGGTCGACAGGTTGGACCTGTGTCTAGTACAGGTCACCCAAGTATTTCAGTTTTCTTATGCACAAAGCTTTGGCTTGCCAGTCCAGCATTTATTTGAACAGAGAGTGATGGTAGGTGATGGGGCCAGCCTCGATACTATCATCAGTCCTCAAACCTTGCAAAGGCTCATGTCACCTGTCTTGGGACTCAGTTTCACTTTTATTTTACATTACATGGGTTCAAACAGTGCATAGCTGTCCTTGGTGTCTCATCAAACAGAATTAAACCCAAGAAAGGCAGTAAAAGACTTGAAAGCCCCAGAGCCAGAGGTAATGCTTTTTGACTCTCAGTAATGCTCACCAGGTTTCACATATAAGTCTGCCTATATAACTAATGAGAATTAGTTATAATTAATTAGTTATATAGGCATTTCTCAGACAGAGGTGGAGAGGATCATAAAGTGTATGCGAACCTCCACATGCTCACTGGACCCTCTCCCCACATCATTATTAAAATCCAACATTACAGCCATCAGTCCACTTATCACAGCAATCTTCAACCAGTCACTCAAATCCAGTCAGGTTCCTCCAGCTCTCAAAACTGCAGTTATCCGCCCCCATCTGAAAAAGCCGTCACTTGACCCCGACATCCTGGCTCATTACAGACCCATTTCAAACCTGCCGTTTTTGTCCAAACTCCTGGAAAAAGTTGTTGCAGCCCAACTTCACAATCACCTTCACATCTGTAACATATATGAAAAAATTCAGTCTGGTTTTCGAGCAGCACACAGCACGGAGACAGCCCTGGTCCGCGTCATGAATGACCTACTTATGACTGCAGACCAGGGCTTACCATTTCTCCTCCTCCTACTGGACCTCGCCTTTGACACTGTGGATCACAACATCTTGCTTCACCGTCTACAGTCTATGGGAGGACTTTCTGGGACCACACTAAGCTGGTTCCAGTCTTATCTGACAGCCAGGACGGAGTATGTGGCTCTAGGACGGTCCCAATCATCACCCACACAGTCAGCTGTGGAGTGCCACAAGGGTCTGTCCTTGGTCCAACCCTTTTTACCATCTACTTACTACCCCTCGGTCACATCATCCATAAACACACAGTTTCATTCCACTGTTATGCAGATGATACACAAACACGCCATCTGCACTTCAGGTTTGCCTGGAGGAGTTAAGGGCATGGATGGCTGACAACTTTCTTCAACTAAATAGCAGCAAAACCGAAGCCATCCTGATAGGTACCCCACACCAAACCCAGTCCTCTTCCCTCAGCAGTATATCCATTTTTGGTCATCACATTCCCCTGTCTACCTCTGTTACAAACCTTGGAGTCAGATTTGACTCAAATCTCACATTTGACACTCACATCCGTCACCTCTGTAAGGTCTCCTTCCTCCACCTCAAAAACATCGCCAAACTCCGCCCCTCCCTCTCACAACTAAATGCTGAGAAGTTGATCCATGCCTTTATCTCCTCCAGGTTGGACTACTGTAATGCCCTCCTCGTCGGGATCCCTGGCAGGAGCATGCAAAAGCTCCAGCATATTCAGAACTGCGCTGCCCGGGTCCTGACGAGGAGGCTCAAATATGACCATATCACTCCGGTCCTGAAATCCCTCCACTGGCTGCCCATTCAATACAGAATTCAGAATAAAATCTGTCTTCTCACCCACCAGTGCATACATGGAACTGCCCCTGCCTACCTCAGTGAACTCCTCACCCCACACACCGCCTCAAGAAACCTCCGCTCCTCCACCTCTACCTACTGCCTGCACCAACTAAGGACTAAACTCTCCAGGGCCTTCCAGGCAGTCGCCCCACGGCTCTGGAATGCCCTCCCAGAGCCCCTAAGGGCCCCACAAACTCTGGAGGTTTTTAAGAAGGGCCTAAAGACTTTCCTATTTCAAAAGGCCTTTTAACAGTCATGGTTTTAATTCTTTTGTTACGGTGTTTTATTGCAATTGGTTGATTTTGTTATATTCTGGAAATGTTTTTAATCCCTTGTTGCTGTAGCACTTTGAGATTTCCTTGAAATGTAAAGTGCATTATAAATAAAATTTATTATTATTATTATTATTATTATTATAGAATTACAAGCTGCATTAAACATATTTAATCTACTTAACTAACATAATAAGTATATTACACTGGAGAAAAATACAAAGGAAAATGAAAATATTCAGCTTTATAGATTTGTTTTGGAAGAGTTTTGTTTTGACACATAACAGTAGATGATGGAAGCTGAGACGTTTTAGCAGCTATAGTGCCATAGAAAGAGAAGCTGGAAGTCAGGTGAAGTTCTGCACACCCTTCAAACTCAGTGATTAGCTTCCTTTGGTAGCAGTTCTTGCCTTCTCTTTGATATAAACACAAATTAAAAGGTGAAAACCTAGTTGCCTGTTGGTGCCACAGAAGGGGGCAGAGTGACCTCTGCTGGTTGAGCTTCCACATAACAAGAAGGCCATAAATATGTTAAGAAACTAAAAGATGAATTAAATATAAACTTAAATAAATAGGCTAACTGCATCCTAAGCTACATATAACATTAGTTCACTTATCTTAATCTGAAGTTACAGGTCACCAAAGGCCTTAAAAATGTTTAATTCTCCCTAACAGCCTAACAGGTATTATTTTATTAGTTATTGTTTTTACTTCAGTTGACTAAAGTGCTTTTTCACCCCCAGTTTTAGTTTAGTAGTTAGTTTAATTTAGTTTTAGTTTTATAACCTACTAAAAACGTTATTTTAGTTTAGTTTTAGTCTATAATCACCTTTAACTACATGCTACATGGGCTACTTTTATTTTGAAGGTTTTACCAGTTACTATATCTTCCAAAAAAGAAATAGACCATGTGACACATATATTTATATCAACTGAAATAAACTGAAATAAAAATAAAATATAAAAACTAATATAATAATAACTCTGACTAATGTTTAGTTCTCCCTAACAGCCAGACCATTGGTGACCTGTAAACTTCAGATTAAGATAAGTGAACTAATGTTATATATAGCTTAGGATGCAGTTAGCCTATTTATTTAAGTTTATATTTAATTCATATTTTATTTTCCTTACATATTTATAGGCCTTCTTGCTGTGTGGAAGCTCAACCAGCAGAGGGCACTCTGCCACCTTCTGTGGCACCAACAGTCAACAAGGTTTTGACCTTTTGACTTGTGTTTATATCAAAGAGCAGCACTGCTACCAAAGGAAGCTAATCACTGAGTTTGAAGGGTGTGCAGAACTTCACCTGCCTTCCAGCTTCTCTTTCTATGGCACTATAGCTGCTAAAAACTCTCAGCTTCCACCATCTACTGTTATGTGTCAAAACAAAACTCTTCCAAAACAAATCTATAAAGTTGAATCATTTTTATTTTCCTTTGCATTTTTCTCCAGTGTAATATACTTATTATGTTAAGTAGATTAAATATGTTTAATGCAGACTTATATGTGAAACCTGGTGAGCATTACTGAGAGTCAGAAAGCATCTACTCTGACTCTATGTATATATATATATATATATATATATATATATATATATATATATATATATATATATATATATATATATATATAAAGGACATACATAATTTCAAAGGCATTGAATGTACAATCTATGGCTGCAGAACACTGTGAAGCCATAAGGTAAGAACAGTTTGCAAGGTCCTCAAAAGAAAGTCCAAAAACATAATTACATTAATAAAAATAGGCTGTCAACGCTGAGTGCATCAGCAATAACGGCAACAAAACGTTTCCAGTAACCTTTGAACAGTCCTGCTTATTGACTTGGACGAATCTTTGCCCATTCCTCTGTACAGAAGAGCTTCAACTCTTGGATGTTGGTGGGTTTCCTCACATGAGCTGCTTCCTTCCTCATCCTTCCACAACTTTCAATCATTTTAAGCTCAGAACTTTTGACTTGGCCTTTCTAAAACATTCACTTTATTCTTCTTTAAGGTAGGTGTGTAGATTTATTTTGTCACTATATAACAGGTTATATAGTATAAAGTATAAATTGGGTTTGTAACTCCCTTCTGCTACATAGCAGACAATACACATTAATAAAGAATCAATTATAAAAATGGTAAACAGAAATAAACTATAATCAATGGAGCAGTGCTGAGAAGGAATTTGAGTTTACAAGTCTGATAGCTTGGGGGAAAAAGCTGCTCTGCGGTCTGGTGGTGCGGCAGCAGAAACTTCTATCTCTTTTCCCAGAAGGCAGCAGTGTGAACAGGCTTGTGGCTGGGTGGGTATCCTACTGTCCTTTAGTATCCTTTGGGCTCTGTAGACAACTCACTTCACCAATATCACTGATCCTCGGGAGATGGTTACCAATGATCTTCTGAGCAGTTTTAATCACCCGCTGCAGAGCCCTCCGGTCCTTGGCCGTGTACATCACATGACAGTTTGTGATGTTTCCAGTCAGGATGCATTTTGTTGCTCTTCTGTAAAAGCTAACAAAATAAAAAATAAAAAAACAAAATAAAAAAAGAATTTGGCCTTCTTAAGCTTCATCAAGAAATACAGTTGTTTCTGAGCTTTCTTCACCAGCGTGGAGATGTGAGATGACCATGTCAGGTTCTCTGTGATGCGGATTCCCAGGAACTTCAAACTTTTCACCTGCTCCACTTTATCTTATCTATCTATTTGTCTTTATCTATGCCTTTATCTCCTTCAGTTGGTTATTCTCTGAGCACCACTCTACAAAATTATGAATTTCCTCCTGATATGAAGTCTCGTTGTTTGAAATCCGGCCGATGATGGTGGTGTCATTTGCAAACTTCACTACAGAGTTCTCTTTATGTTGGGGGATGCAGTCGTGGGTGTACAGCGTGAACAGGAGTGGGGTGAGCACATAGCCCAGGGGGGCTCCGGTGTTGAGCACTAGAGTGGAGGAGGTGAGTCCGCCAATCCGAACTGACTGGGGTCTGTTTGTGAGGAAGTCCAATATCCAGTTGCAGAGTGTTGCATTTAAACCCAGAGTGCTGCGTTTGCTGATCAGTTTCATGGGGAGATTGTCTTCAACACTGAGCTGAATCCACAAACAGCATTCTGATGTAGGTGTTGTTTTTCTCAAGGTGTGTGAGGGCTGAGTGGAGGGCAATGGAGATGGCATCCTGTGGATCTGTTGGTTCTGAAAGCAAACTGGTGAGGGTCCAGGCTGGCTGGAATGTTGTTCTTTATGGGCTGAAGCACCAGTTTCTCAAAGCACTTCATCAGCTGGCTCTTTGAAGTTCATTTGGTAATATGGCACATATCTTTGGTGCTGTTGGTATTGGTGTCTCTCTCCAGTTTCTGCTGATGTCTCCACTTCGCCTCCTTGATGCAAGCTTTCAGTCTCGCTCTGGCAGTGCTGTAAGCTTCTTTATCAACTGACCGAAAAGCAGCTTTTTTGGCTCTGGATAGAGCCCTCACCCCTCCATTCATCCTTTCTGATTGGGGAATGATTTTATTGTCTTAGTGATCACCACATCATCAACACATTTGCTGATGTAAGATGTCACACTGATGTATAATCCTCAAGACTCTCCTGAGTGGTGACCTCATCTGTCCACACTTTAACTGTCCTTACTTATCATCAGACTTGCAGCACTGTCTTTATATTTCAATGAAAGCTTAAATGTTAACATAAATATGTTTTAGAATGGCATAAAATTGAGAAATGAGAATGTGTACACCTAGCCTATGTGTCTTCAGCAGCACAAGCAACATTTGTTTGCTTTTAGTCCCTCTGACTGCTGCTCAGTATGTCATTTGGACTGAGCAATGACCAATATCCTAGCAATAGATGATGGAGAAGTGAACTGTGCATCACTACGCTGTATGAACTTTATCTGAAAAATGTGTGTATGTAAAAGTAAAAATACAATTCCATAAATGATATTCCATAAATATTATCAAAACTTTAGGAGGTGTTCTCTGTAGTGTGGTCCTGTAGCAATACATAATGATAACAGCTGTTAAGTAGGCTATTCTGCTTATCATTACCAATATGCCAACTACTGATTTCTGACAACAACTAGCCTTTATAATCGATCTTGAATGTAAACAAAACATTTCCAAGGTACACTTTACTATTTCAAAGAAGACTGTTTGAATGAACATGAGGTGCCAGAAAAACAAAATGCATCAGGCGGTATGCAGTGATAGCCCCCGCCATGGGGCCCAACTTCCAACACTTTTCTGTAGCTTTTCAAAGCTGCCTCCAAAGGACCCCCTTGGGCTACCGTTAATTCAAAGAATTTTGCGCCAACGCATGGCTGTAAAAAGCGCCAAAGCAGCAGCCTGCACTTTGCCTGTAGCCTACTCCTGGGGAAATATGGACTTGCCGTACTTTGAAGTAATAGGTAAAATGTTACACAGTGACTGTAATGATGAGGACATTAGTAACCATCTGACATTTGAGTACCGCTTGCAAAGAGGAGCGTCAGTAGTGAATATTTGTCATTTTTTGCAAAGACAAAGGGCTTAAGAAGACCCCGAGTGACGGACAACGAACTGCATGCTGCTGTCTTCAATTCCATAAAACAAGTAGGTAACTGTTAGCTTCTACTACTATGAAGTTTCAAGCTTGTTTTATTCAAGTTTTGTTTGCTGATGATGAAAGGAGTAGGCTACACACTTCAGTTTTATAGTGTTAGTGTGTGTTACTGCCAGAGTGCCAGTTATAATGTGAGCTTCATGGGGGTCTCTAATAGCCTACTAACGTTACCGGTGGAGTTAAATAAATAAAGAAATGAATAGGGGCTGAGATTGTGACTACACACTTGGGGCATGAGAACAAGAAAAATATAGGCTAAATTAACAGTAGGTTATTAAGAATAAATATTTGATGCCAGTCAGTTGTGGTAATTTCCTGCTTAATTTCCTGCTTTCTGGAGACTTTTTCTGTACCAATTTATGGTGGAAATGTCTTTATTTACTATATGAAGGGTAACAAAATTAAGGTGGCAGGTGACAATTCAAAATACAAAAATAGAAGAAGAATATAATGCAGTAGCCTAATCAGCAGTAAGTTGTTTTAGCTTAAGTTACTTTTGGACAATGGCATGGTTCATAAGGAAAACATGTTAATTTAAGCCTGTTTATCATTTTAATGAAGCCTATAGCAGGCCTACTAATTACAATAAAAAATACATTATTTGGGATACAAAATAATGGTTGTTGATAAATAAATTAGTGATCCCCGCAGATGCATGATTTTCGTCCTTCCATGGGAGCTCAGACCCTCCTTATGGGAGCTGAGCTCCCACTCCCACATAACTCGAACTCTGGTTACTGGATTCCACAATGTTGAGACCATGTTTAAATTGACTGTTCTCCAGTGCATGCTTATAACAGGGACTTAACAAATCCCAAATATAGCCTATTCTCAATTCAATAATAATTTTAGACTGATATTAGACTATCATTTGTAACCAAAAATGTGATCGATTCCATATGTTAAAATAAGCAATCTTTGTAATCTGTAGGCCCATTTTGTTATTTACATAGGCCAGGCTATCTAGAGCCAAATTCACGGATGGTGGGTGAATCAATTGAACAATGGATTCCAGTCTTGAATTATTTAAAGTAATTATTTGTTTGCTTTGGTAATATTTTTTTACATTCATGCCAAAAAAGCTAGACTAAATAGACCAACTGAATAACTGTCTTATTAGCAGACACTTTATCACAACTCACAGGTCTATCTGCTTTAAAAAAAAAAATAGACAAACGGAGGGCCCATGCTCTGGCATTGTTTGAGGGTGAGAGGTGTAGTCTACAAACACACAGGAGACAGGGAAATGGAGGTCGTGTGGGTAGCCTACATGAGATCAGTAAGGGGAGACACCGCTGGTAGTAGCCTCCCAGCAGTTGGTCCAGGGGCTTCTGCTTAATGATGGTCGGTTCAAGGCTTATTTTAGGATGAGTCAGGGACTGTTGCAGTCTCCGGACATTCATTCGATTGGACAATGGAAAATGGATCATGATCATGAATCATGGAATGATGACGGGCGCTTTTCTGCCCAAAGTTGAATTTTTTTCAACTCCGTGCAGCAGGCGGCCAAAACGGGAGGTGCTCAGGGCGCACAAACAGTGCGCACAAGCTCACTGCAAAAAACACGTTCTGTCTGATCCGGGCCAAATGAACCGAGCTACACGTGTGAAAACATCAGCCTCTATAGACTCTAACCGGACCAGCGCAGGATGATACAAAGTCTGGAAATGGAAATGTCCTTTTTCTCTTCTCTGTATTCATACTAAAATCAATATCAAGCCAGTGTTCTGCTCCACGAGAGGTTTTTTCTCCTCCCTTAGCTCCGGTCTGACACCTGCGTTACTGTCTGAAAAGTGTACTCCCAACTTTCTTTTCCTGACATAATTTATAATTAATTTCTGATAATTTCTTATCTTTGACAGTGATATTTATACTCTATATTATACTCTGCAAATGTCATGCATAACTAGTCAAACAATGTATAAACTATGATTTTGTATACTACATAATAAAAATAGCCTATCATACTTTTTTAACTTTTTAGACTTGAAATTAACAAAACATACTATGAAGGTAAGCTACTTGACTTGTATGTTTAATGGAATGTTGTTTTTATCACGCCTTTGTGTTGGTAAACATGCACGTTGGGGACTATACTGCTTCGACAAAATAAAATACAAGTAGACTCATTGAGTAGTGGTCTCACACTTGTTGACCCTACGGTATGTGCGTGTACATGTCTCTCCTAAATAGAAATTGAATCAACCATCTTTTCTCTTTTCTTTACCTTAAGACTGGTCCTACCTATGGCAGAACATTTACATTGCCTTATCACAGGGCACGACGTCAGGTAGGTTTGATTTAATGTCAATAAAGGCCACATTTACTAAAGGCTTATTAAATGGATTCATTATTTTTTTAAGGATTTCTTGGCATTGAGGTAAACGGGACAGTTTAATTGGTCAGGGTATTTGAATAGTTCTAGCAGTAATGATAATTGTACTAACATTACAAGTACACACATCAGCTGCAGCAGTAGTACTGCTTAGTACCTTGAATAGGTATTATGTCTAAAGCTTTACATCAGTGTGCTTTTTTCTTTGGTTTCAGTATGGTTTACTATGTAATGATGTACTGATGTTCTGTTTTGTCTGTTTTTAAGGGAGCCAGTAACCTTAATCTTGTTCCATGTAATGTAGGCTATGTGGGTCACAAAGTACACATATACCAAAAGGAAAAAATGGTTATGTTTGGTGTGACTCATGTGCTGGCCATCGATGGCTTCTCCAGCAAAACTGTTGGAAAATCAACAATGCCTGTGAAGAACAACCTCATCATATACAGTGACATTTACAGGTAATTTAAACCACATTTTTCAATGTACCCAAAACACCAAAAGAACTTTGTTAAAATAAGAACCAGCTTCTGGAAATCATCCCAGTTCATGATTTGCTTAAACACTGTTTATGCAGTATTTTATGTTTAAAACCTTAAAATCAAATTGTCCAATTTTCAGGCCTTAAAATACCTGTGAATGTCAGGAATGCAATTTTTATCTATACGAATAATTAATTGGATTATGAGGTGTCACGGACACTCTCTGAATCTTCCAAATAAGTCTTTGCTTTTCACCAGCTCCAGTCTGCGCCTGGGTTCCTTTACCAGCCCTGACATGAGGTTAGCATTTTTTAAAAAAAGTAGTTTTAAAAGTTTACTATAATTAATTTATAATAAAAACAGCAAACAATTAAAATTAAGATGCTGGAATTAGTGAAGGACTGAAATTTTAATCGATTATCAAAATAGTTTGTGGTTCATCTAATCAAATAATTGTTGCAGCTATACCGCCTTTTAAGCAGCCAGATTACCTCCCCACTACTTGCATGTCATCTCAAATTTTGAAAATACGTTGTGTGTGATGCCTGTTCCAGCCTTTTTTACTAATGATAATGTCAAAGGTTTTGTATACTATTTTAAGTGGTTTTCTGATGAACATATTTTTAAACTTAACTTGTTAAATAAAACACTAGGGGAAGCATGTTGCAGATCATAAGTGAGTTTTGAGACCAGAATCAGCTTTATTGCCAGGTATCTGTTCACATACGAGGAATTTGACTGAGGATTGTACATTGCTCATAATGTGCTTAGTCATACAAAAATACTATAACATAATAATGAAATAAAATCAGACACAAACTACAGTATAGACAACACTAATATGGTTAGTGCTGCTCTTGGTGGGAATTGTTGGGCTTCTGTAAATAACATCACAGAGTACGGTCTAGACGCGCTCTTTATGAAAAGCTCTGAGATAACTGTTCTTGTGTTTTTTCGCTATATAAATAAAAATGAATTGAATTGAATTAATAGACACACTATGAACAAAATAATATAGACATATTGACAAATACTGGCGGTTATCAGAGTGCAAAGGACCAGCTGTGTACTGTAACCTTAAGTCCTAGGTAATTTTATGCAACATTTATTTATTTAAAAACATTTTCATAGTGAGCAAATTCACATTTTACTATGCAAATCCTAAACGTTGACCAGAAGACATTGTCAGCGTTGACAGTGCTTTAGCGACATCGGTGACATGCTTTAGCCTCAGTGTTCCCAGGACATCATCCATCAGTGGCTTCCAAAAAACAGCACTGCTAGTGTTAATGTTTTCTGTTTATAATTTTTTTTGTTCTTGCCTTAGAAATCTTTTCAGATAAAAGAAATTCTAAAATGACAATGACAATTTAAAACATTTACATGTGGTAAGTTAGGTGCTCAGATTAGGTTATTAGTTTAGTTATTCATCATCTACAACAGGGGTATTCAATTAGAATTCAAAGAGGTCCGGTTAGAGAAAATTTCCTGAAGCAAAGGTCCAGAACATCATAATGACTAACTTGCGTTATCATTCAGTGCCATAACGTATAGTTGTATCAACATATGTTTTTAGTCAACAACTGACAATATTTTAACAATATTTATTTTCACATCAAACTGTAGGGATAATAACAAAAATCCTCTAATAATAAAGTAAGTAAACTAAATAAAAAGTAAATAAATTAAGTAAACTACAAAAATTGCTTAATTAAAGGGGAAAGTTATAAAAAGTGTAGCTTGAAGTGATGAGGTGTAGTCTTAACCAATTTTACACTCAACACATCTTAACAACTGAACAGCCCTCTTCTTCTCTTTCATTCCCTCTCAAAGAGCTACCACTTTCCTACTTTCTCTTGTTCAGTGAGAAACGTGAGCTCTAGCTTGTCCTGCCAGCTAGCATTGGAGATCTATGAGAGATTCCGGTTTTAAACTGCCCGTGGGAAGAATGTACATGTAAGAATCTGTACATTCTTGATTAAAGGCCATGTGAAATATCTTCTCTCATTCGCCTCCTCACTCTGTGTGTTTCTAAAACGTCTCTGGTATATCTCATTCGCGGACTCGTAATGCCACAGATTTGATTGGTTGAACAGCATCACATGAGGCAATTAGAGCACATGCGATTGGTCTGTGACTTTTCTGGGCCGTTAAATCAGTACAGTAAATGCTACAAAAGCTGCGCGGGTTAAAAAAAACGCTCCGTCACGACATAGTAATTATCTATAATAAATCGGCTGTAGGTCGACGGCGTCCCGAGAGGACAGCGGCTGGGTCCGGATCCGGACCGCGGTCCGCCAATTAGTGACCTCTGATCTACAATTATATATGATGTAAATGCATTTTACTAAAATGCTACAGTTTAGTAAGACAAGGTTAGGTCAAACAGATTTTAACAATTATTTTGTTCTCTCTGAAGCCTGCACACCTGCTATTATAGAAAATTATAATTGGTGTGAGTATTTGTTATAAGACCCCTCTGTTCAGGCCCGGATTGGCCCTCTGGCAATTCTGGCAGATGCCAGAAGGGCTGGTGTGATTTTCTATTGTTTTGGGCCGAGCTGACCACGTTGCTGCACCTGACCTATCCATAGAGAGATGGGCCGGTGTCGTGCCGAAAAGTGATGGTCCGCCGAAAATTGATTGCCGGCCGCGGGGAGCGCGCGCACCGTGTTGAAGCTGTGTCTTTACGACTACAGCTACGACTACAGCTGCTTTTATGTGGATCAAACAGACACAACGTGCAAACAAACATCATCTTATGTCTGTGGTAATAGAAAAGGTATGTCTGTTCTTTTAACGTAATAATCACAATTGTGGCCAAATAAGTGTTTGCAGTTTATAGTGTAATCAGGCATGACATTTACGTGTTCATAGGAAATAATGGAAGTCTGTTGTTGCTGATGAAATACGTGTTTGGTATGGCTAATATCCTTGTTTATGATTGGAAAACGGACTGTAGCCTTGCTGCTGAGTTATATATAAAATAAAGACATGATCTCTTTCGCAATTATCCTTAAGACTCTGCTCTGCATTATTTTACCTGCTGTGTATCAACCAATCCAGTCATTTTTACCTCTTAAAATACCTCTAAAGGGCCAATACAACCATTATACTGCAGTATTTCACTTGCCGAAAAGTGATGGAAGCCTCTCCTTATTGAGCGAAAGGTTATTGCTGCCCTGAAATTAGTTGGTTATATTCATGAGGCTTATATTTGCCAGATTTTAACTCGCCTACTGCTTCTCACCTCTTAAAATACCTCTAAAGGGCCCATACAACCATTATACTGCAGTATTTCACTTGCCGAAAAGTGATGGAAGCCTCTCCTTATTGAGCGAAAGGTTATTGCTGCCCTGAAATTAGTTGGTTATATTCATGAGGCTTATATTTGCCAGATTTTAACTCGCCTACTGCTTCTCACCTCTTAAAATACCTCTAAAGACAACCAATAAAAAAAAATATTTATTGATTGATGGGTCATTTATATCCTGAGATATAGACCTTGAGAGTGAATTCTTTCAGCCATCAATCTAATAAATAATAACATGCACTTAATTCAGCACATATATGCATATGATTTCTCCCTACAGGTAGTTTTTTGGAAGTACTGTAGTATCATGTATCCGACAGACATTTCTTTAATCAATAAAATCTAGAAAGTTATAATAAATGCAGAGTCAGTACACAATGCTACATATAACTATATACAATATACTGTACAACTGTATCTACATTACACATCAATAATGTTGTGGTACCCTTGGATGTACAGTACTTTGCATTTCGGCTCATGAGGACAATATTTTTCAAGTCCAGTGTACAGCCAACATTTACAGTAGATACTATGTTTCTAGTAGTACGAATAAAGCAGAGAAAAATAACAAAAAAAAAATTGGATCTACGGTGAAATTGTTCAGCCAGTAGCTCAGATTCAAGTTAAATTGTGTGAAAATAGGAAATAATAGCAATGTAGTAAATAGTGGTAGTAAAAGACATTAATGACTTTGCAGAAATTACACCAGGACACCTTTCAGTAGTCATGAAAGGTCAGCTAATTATGTTAGGGGTCTAAATAGAATTAAATTGACAATGACCACAAATTTGGTCCTTGTGTGCATTTCCATGCAGGAAAATCTAATAATAAGCTAAACTTCAACAGTCAACATTCATTAAAAGAACACAACAGAAAGGGGAAAAGAGTGATGACATGTGGTGTGGTGGTACAGACTTCAGTGGCATGCTTTGCAAATAAATGTGTTCTTCCTCTTTTGAAGGGCCTCTTGGCGCAGCTCCTGTGGTACCACCGTGGGCAAATGTCGCAGCCAATCTGGATTCGACAAAGAGGAAACAAAAAATTATGGTCAAATAGTTATACAATAGTATTAGCAGTGGTTGCAAATTACTCAATTTACAAAGCAGACCATCATGCCTTACAACTAAAATAACTCTTGTTTAGCAAGACCATACTGTAGAATTTAAATATAATGTTTGGTGGATATTTGATCATCATCCTTTTTAAGCCAAACCTGAGAAGACATGTAAAACAAGACTAGTTACCCAGTGCGTGTCACCATCCTGCTCCCCACAAAGATGACACAGGTCAGTCAGGTCATCTACAAAAACAAATTGGTAATAATAATTTTCTTTTAGCCATATCTTAGCAATGTTTGTCCGAGTAAATAATACCATAGTTACAGAATTTGGTAAGTTTAATCTACAGCAAAAACATGTTTCCAACCAGTCTAAAATGACATTAGATGATTATTAAGAAATTAAATTATATAACTTGTATTAACTGATATGTATAATATTTTTAAGAGACACCTGTGTTCTCAAGGAGAGAGACTGCAATCTGCTGTCTTATGGTGTTTACACTTGAAGCAGAGTTAGCAAATGCCAGTGGAAAGCCTCCCAAGATGCACTCAGCAAACTGTGAACAAAAAATGAAAGAATTGATTTGTTGTGGGAAAGAACATGATGAACCAGCCATTGCAGGAATATGAACTGTAGCAATAGTATTTATTTGTGGGAATGTTTAGTCACCCAAAGCATGTAAAGGTGAATGCCTGGTAATTCTTATTAACTTTTATATGCTATACCTTCTTACATCGTATACAGTATATTGACTGATATAAAATGACCTATCTTCTGAATTCCACTCTATGCTGTACCTGTACAAAGAACATTGGATTTGTTTTGTGTAAAGTTTCTGTGACCTTGGTTTTAAATTCATTGTGTTCATGCATGATATGAAATTTGAGTTTAACGTCAAATGTTTAATGGAAACCTTGAATGTATTTCATTTAAATTAAAAGCTTATTTATGCTACATACCTTCAATACATAGGCCCCACATGAAGTGGCATCGTGTTGAAGTGGGTGTGGCAGTGTGTCACATGCCCATCTAGAAGGATTAAGCCCTCTGTGTCTCATGAATGATCTAAAAGACATATACTGTAAGGATGCTTCAATGTATACTATATACATTGATTGTATTTGACACACATTCCACTGTAAATACAGCACTTGATCATTGTCTTTCCATAACAATTTTGGGCACAACTAAAAAGCATGACAACGGAGAATAAGGGAGTAATAACTGTGTTTTAGAGAAAAGGAGACTATCTAACTATAACTTATACTTAAGTATTTTTATGAATACTGAATTCATGTAGGGTACAATTAGGGTGACCAGATGAGAATGGGTGAAATTAGAGATGGGGGGGAAATTAGAGATGTAGCTTCAGGCCTCCCCGCCTGAAGTTACACTTTCCATCTCCTCGCGACTGTAATTTTCACTAACCACAAGAAAACATAAAGGGAAAAAGTGCACGACAAGTGTAACAACGCTGTTGACACAATGTACATATAAGCTGCTACCCCTGCTGGAGCAAGAGAACTATACAACAATCATTTTTTGTTTTTTAATTAGGCTATAATCAAAACTCATGTTAGGTCTAATTTTCGGGATAAACCTGAAAAGGGGTCGGGCCAACTGCTCGTAATTCGGGACTGTCCCGATGTTTCATGGCATGTGGTCACCCTAGGTACAATATAGGGAAACTATATTAGAGGAAACTTTAAACTACTTAGGTTAAAATGTAGTTTACAATTGTGATATGAAAACAAAAGTGTTGGGTACAGTAAAGTTACACTAAGGTAAAGGGACGTTTTAAATAATTGGAATTTAGCTGAAAGGGAAGATATTTGGAATAATCACAAATTCTGTAAGTAATAGGAACTCCAGTTTATACAGTTTATATTATTAAGATTATGTAGAGGTAGGTGGATCGAATGTAGCATGTAACATGGTGACAAGCCAATAATTTTTCCAAAATGTATAAAAGTTCTATTTGAGTTTCTAATGTCTACATCCCCAAAGGATATGTGTTACCTTGTCTCTCGATATTTTTTGTAAGGTATCACAAATGTGAAACGCATTAAACTATAATTACTTAATAGGTTCTGCTAAATGTCATTAGGGTTAGCATAACTTTTTATAAACATAACTTTACTTTCCCAATACTGTGCCCTAAGGGGTTCCAGTATTTACAGTTGTATAGTATTCTCAATATCTCTTTTCCTCTAAAACACAGATGATACTTATTTTCATGTCCTGACAATGTTTCTCTCCTACTTTACTCACATTGTTGTTTTAAAACTATGCTAATATGGACTTATTTACCTCAGTAATGTCCTGGCAGTGTTTTATCTTCCCTTTCTTTCTCCCAACGGGTCTACAAAAGGCTTCTCCTCTCTCCTGGTATAATCACCTAATGTATAATTACAATGAAATTAACATCATTTTGTACTGGTAGATTTGTATAATGCAGACTTTATATATACATATATATGACATGCAGTACTTTTCACCCAAGACCATCAAGTTGAAAATAGAATTACCACCAGCATCCAATGCTGACTTTTGTTGACAACCCCCACAATGTATTTGTACATCCCCGGGTCAATCTGTAAGATAATAAAACAGCAAATCAAACACTGATAATATATTGTGGACAACTTTTTAGGACAAATCAATGAGAAAATCTTGTTTAATACCTTAAGTTTTGGTTTTTTACATTCCCATATGCTGGTCATTTCAAACGTGTCAACTGCAAAGGCCTTGTCTGCATTCTCCTTATTAAATTTTCTCACCAGAAGAGTCAGATATGCATAAATTACCTGTAATAAAAACACCACTTTAAAACACAATGGGCAATGTCAAAAATAAAGAAAAGTAGGTGTGCCTCAAAACATTTTCACTGTAAACAACAGTCAGTAGGGAAACCATATTAAAAGATAAAAATGTTGACAGCTCACCTCACTTTCGATTTGCCTTTGTGGTGCAGTGTTGGAAATGTCAGCAAAGAACAACTTGTACAGTCCAATTTTTGATAGTAAGACATACATGTTTTTCCCATCCCATGCATCTTTCACATCTATAAAATGAGAATTACGTCTTGTTAGGTATTTTTTCAACTGATTTTTTAAAAATCCACTCCCTCTACTTAAGGCTTGCACATTAAGTAAATACTAAAAGAAATATATCAAGCATACTTTTCATGATCGTGGGATCCACTGTGGGGTTTGCAGAGGCAGACATCTGAGATGGAGGCCCAGTAGAGGACGTGGTGGTTGACTGTGCAGTGGAGGAGGTGGTAGTGGTGGTGGAGGAGAGCCCAGTGGAGGAGGTGTTGGTGGTGGAGGAGAGCCCAGAGGAGGAGGTGGTGGTTGACTTCCCAGAGGAGGAGGTGGTGGTGGTGGAGGAGAGCCCAGGGGAGGAGGTGGTGGTAGACTTCCTAGAGGAGGAGGTGGTGGTGGTGGTGGAGGAGAGCCCAGGGGAGGGGGTGGTGGTGGTGGAGGAGAGCCCAGGGGAGGAGGTGGTGGTTGACTTCCCAGAGGAGGGAGGTGGTGGTGGTGGAGGAGAGCCCAGGGAGGAGGTGGTGGTGGTGGAGGAGAGCCCAGGGGAGGAGGTGGTGGTTGACTTCCCAGAGGAGGAGGTGGTGGTGGTGGAGGAGAGCCCAGGGGAGGAGGTGGTGGTAGGACTTCCCAGAGGAGGAGGTGGTGGTGGTGGTGGTGGAGGAGAGCCCAGGGAGGGGGGTGGTGGTGGTGGAGGAGAGCCCAGGGGAGGAGGTGGTGGTGGTGGAGCGAGTTAGCCCAGAGGAGGGAGGGTGGTGGTGGTGGAGGAGAGCCCAGGGGAGGGGTGGTGGTGGTGGAGGAGAGCCCAGAGGAGGAGGTGGTAGTGGTGGATGACCCATAGGAGGAGGGGGTGGTGGATGGCCCAGAAGAAGAAGCAGGGGGCAGTCCAGAAATGGCAGTGGTGGAACACTTGCGTGGAACTGTCTGTTGGCTGTTCCTCTCTATGTGCTATCAAGTGATCACTGTTGATTTTTGGTGTCATCACTCCTTCACTGTCTACAATATCCACACTTTTTCCTTCAATTCCCGTAATGGTGTATGGACCAAGATAGTTGGGATCCAACTTGCCCCCTTTCCTCTGCTGGCTCCTAACATTCAGTCGCCACACTTTCATGCCCACATGAAAGGCTGGGGTAGCTTTGCCTTTGTTTTTTGTATTTTGTTTTGACTGTGTTGTGGTGGTATTTTTGATGGCAGTCTGAAGAACTTAGTCGAGTTTAAGAATTTCCTCAGTAACCTCTTCCACAGACATATTCTCCTCAACAGTGCTATCCACCTATAAAATCATTCTGATGTTATATGAACACACTAGAATAATTGTTTTCAATTTACCAAATATTTACATTTCCTCTATTTCTATAATAAGTTTTTAAGTGTAACTTACCCTGTATTCCTCTGGTATTTGAGAGGGGTACCTCACCTCTCTGCCAAACATTAAGAAGAACGGGAAAACTTGGTAGTCATTTGCGCTTTGTCCTTAAGTCTAACATGACTAGCGTCCAAATGCTTGTCCCATTCACTAGGTCTGTTCTGGACCAATGTGGACAGTGCTCTAGAGAAAACAGAGATAATAATAACAACAAGGTACTTGTTAATATATATATATATATATATATACATATATATATATATATATATATATATATATATATATATATATATATATATATATGGTATATAGTGATACATATGCAAAGACATTATACCTCTGTATCGTCCCATTCATCCTCTCAACCAACCCATTTGTTCATGGGTGGTAAGGGGCACAGAGGCTTCTTTTTATGTTAAGGGCCTGGCAAACATTCTTATTGATCTGCATCATGAAAAAATAAAGAGAGAAACATTTTTTAAATGGTCACAGGTAAAATAAGATTAAACTGTACTAACCAATGAGATATATAATGTACTACATATACTGTAAATGTTCCATATAAATAATTATTTATGCTTACTTGCTCACAAACTCCTTCCCTTGATCAGTAAGAATGCTTTGGAGCTTCAAACTGGTAAAAAAACTTTAGAATGCATTGGGTCACTTCCTCCGCACATTTAGTCTTTAACGGGTATGCCTGTGTCCACTTTGTTAAATAATCAATGAGTACACATATGTACTGGTTTCCAGTAGAAGTGGTTTTTAGTTTCCCGATCAAATCCATGCCAATCAGCTCAAATGGCTGGTTTACCTTTGAAAACACAGAAAGCATTAGTAATTACATTTTTGTAACTTGTCTTTGATATACTGATTTCTGTTAATAACAAGTGTTGTCTATAAGTAAAAAACTATTTAAAAACAATACACATCAAATGTTACCTTTATTGGGGTGTACTCCACGTGATGTTTTATTATTGGACCACTGGCCTGGCACGCCACACATTGACTCACCTGAAAGGGAAATCTTTTCAGTATAATTTTCACTGGCTGTGTAATTTGAAATGCTGTAAAGCTCATGCACAATAAAAAAATAAAATAAAATAAATATATTTAATATAATTGATTAGAAATTAATAACAGATTTTATCTTTGCAACATGTAGAAGCTAAACAGTAACATGTTTAATAGTTTTTTACTAGCAGAAAACTTTTAAGATTATCAATATTTTTGTAAGACCAATAATATGAATATAAAATGTAGGTTCATACTGACCCACAAATCGATGTCCTGTGACATTCCTGGCCAGTAGAATCTTTTGGAGATTGCCTCTCTTGTTTTTTTTCTGGCCACAGTGTGCCCCTGCACTGCTGGTGTGAAAGTCCATAAAGACCTCATTTGCCTCTTTTCGCCACACAGTACTTTTTGCTTTAAGACACTGAGGTTTCCCTCTGTACCTCACATAGTACAACAGGTCATCTGTAATAAGTCAAAAACATCTGTTAGGAGTATTAAGCTATAGTTATGTATTCATGAAACTGAGATTTGCTAATATTCCACTATAACATGGTCCTAAAATAACATTTGTATATATTTTAATCTACTTTACATTATTTAAATAAAACTCTTTAACAAATAATCAGTTTCCAGTTTGGGAGCCAGACACCTTCTCTACATTTAAGAGTAGGCTTAAGACTGTCCTTTTGGCTTATAGTTAGGGATGGCTCAGGTGACTCCTGAACCATCCCTTAGTTCTGCTGCTATAGGCCTAGACTGCTGGGGGATTTGCTATGATGCACTGAGCTCCTCTCTCATTCTCTCTTGCTCCATCTATATGCAACCCTTTCCCATTAATGCATGTTACAAACTCCACTTCTTCCGTCTAGGTTAGTCTTGTGTTTTCTCGTCTATCTCCTCTGTCCTTCTATTGCACTCTGCAGGTGTTTCTGGCTCTGGAGCTGTCGGGTCTGGGTCTGTGGTTGCAAAGCTCCTGCTGCTCCTGGGTTCCTGTTCAACACCCACTGCTACAATCATTATTTTTTTTAAAAGCGAGCTGTCTCTATTTTCAATTTTAGACTTTCTAGTTACAAGACGATCGCTGAGTGCGCTTAATTGTCATTGCACATCTTCATTCAATCCATCGCTTAGGCGGCATCGGTTGTGGAAAAATGAACTTATACTGTTCGATATACATTTGCTTTAGCACAAGTAGGACAATGAAATTAGGAAATACCCCCTAAACTGGCTGTTTTCATCATACAATGTGAACAACTGCAAATCCAAATCACTTCAAAATTCCTTTCCCAAATGCTAGTATATGCACCTCAGTTGTCAATGATAAATAGTCTATAATTTATCCTTTTTTTTCTAGAATGTGCGCGCTCTTTAATTAAATTCCAAATAAAAAGTTCAAGGTCAACTGTCTTTTGAAGTCAGTTAAGAATGATTAGAAACATAAAATAAACTCACCTTGGAGCTCGAAGCTCTTCATCTTTCGTTGAAAATTTGATTTTTCAGTGCTTGGAAAACCAGGCGGGAAAGTTCCATCCTTTTTATATGAAAGTATCTCCTGGAATTGAGTGGGATCCATATCGAGAAATGTTCGTAAAGACGAAACAGTGTCAAAATGTTGAAAACAGGAGCCCCCGGTACCGGGGGCAACGGAGCTCAGGGGGTATGAAAAATCACTGTGGTAACGTGAGTCACGAATGAAAAACCGTGGTCAAGCCAGCCGCCGCCTGATTTCTGTTGCTCTAATGCAGTGTTATTATGGTACGGAAGAGGCTCGAGTGAGCCGAAGGTCCTGAAAGATACATACGCGGTGTTTTCTTGTGATGCTCTTAGTGATTAGATGAAATATAATAATATTACTAATAACAATCATGATTAGCCTATGGTTGTATAATTGATTATTTGTTATTAATGCAAATACAAAATTTATAGGTCACCTTCATAGGTGACACCACCAATTTCATTTCCTCTGCTTCCTAGTGTCCTCTACTATCACTGGTACAACTATCATAACATTTTACTGTAGCATCTTTGAGAAATTACAGTCTAAAAACCCCTCCCACAGCAAAAACTAAAATGACAGTTAACATTTCTGTGAACTTTGACCTTTCACCAAAACAGTTCCTTCGTAGGTGACGCCACCAATTTCAGTTCGTCTGCTTCCTAGTGTTCTCTTCAGTCACTGGTGCAAATATCACAACATTTTACTGTACCATCTTGTACTCGCCTACCACCAGCAGTAGGCGAGTTAAAATCTGTGAAATATAAGCCTCATGAATATAACCAACTAATTTCAGGGCAGCAATAACCTTTCGCTCAATAAGGAGAGGCTTCCATCACTTTTCGGCAAGTGAAATACTGCAGTATAATGGTTGTATGGGCCCTTTAGAGGTATTTTAAGAGGTAAAAATGACTGGATTGGTTGATACACAGCAGGTAAAATAATGCAGAGCAGAGTCTTAAGGATAATTGCGAAAGAGATCATGTCTTTATTTTATATATAACTCAGCAGCAAGGCTACAGTCCGTTTTCCAATCATAAACAAGGATATTAGCCATACCAAACACGTATTTCATCAGCAACAACAGACTTCCATTATTTCCTATGAACACGTAAATGTCATGCCTGATTACACTATAAACTGCAAACACTTATTTGGCCACAATTGTGATTATTACGTTAAAAGAACAGACATACCTTTTCTATTACCACAGACATAAGATGATGTTTGTTTGCACGTTGTGTCTGTTTGATCCACATAAAAGCAGCTGTAGTCGTAGCTGTAGTCGTAAAGACACAGCTTCAACATGGTGCGCGCGCTCCCGCGGCCGGCAATCAATTTTCGGCGGACCATCACTTTTCGGCAAAATGGACAAAAAGACACGACGCTGAAGTTAGCTTCCGATTCGCAGCTTCCGATTCGCCAGTTAAGGGGAAACTTAAGGGGAACTTAAGTGAAAGTTAATTCACGTTACTGAGCTACCGAATCGCCGTTTTTTGCACCTCTTACTGCTGTGGAAGCTGTTAGGCATTTCAGGCAAAGCCTTAACGCTGTCTGAAACACTTTTTAGATTTGAAAATACTTTATTTTATTTGTGAAAATGCTCTAAAGGGGGATTTCACTGCTTTTTTTCGTGTGTAGACCACATTAGACCAGGTCCAGATCCAAAACCACTATACCTAGAGATCTCAAATCTGGACTAGATTACTCCACAGAGGCTAAGGTTTCAATCAAACATAGTTTCAGATTTGTGAAAGTTTTATTCAATTTGTGAAAATGCTTTAAAGGGCAATTTCACTGCTTTTTTCGCATGTAGACCACATTAGACCAGGTCCAGATCCAAAACCACTACACCTAGAGATCTCAAATCTGGACTAGATTACTCCAGACATGCTAAAGTTTCAATCAGACACAGTTTCAGATTTGTGAAAGCTTTTTTCAATTTGTGAAAATGCTTTAAAGGGCGATTTCACTGCTTTTCTCGCATGTAGACCACATTAGACCAGGTCCAGATCCAAAACCACTACACCTAGAGATCTCAAATCTGGACTAGATTACTCCACACATGCTAAAGTTTCAATCAGACACAGTTTCAGATTTGTGAAAGCTTTTTTCAATTTGTGAAAATGCTTTAAAGGGCGATTTCACTGCTTTTCTCGCATGTAGACCACATTAGACCAGGTCCAGATCCAAAACCACTACACCTAGAGATCTCAAATCTGGACTAGATTACTCCACACATGCTAAAGTTTCAATCAGACACAGTTTCAGATTTGTGAAAGCTTTTTTCAATTTGTGAAAATGCTTTAAAGGGCGATTTCACTGCTTTTTTCGCATGTAGACCACATTAGACCAGGTCCAGATCCAAAACCACTACACCTAGAGATCTCAAATCTGGACTAGATTACTCCACACAGGCTAAAGTTTCAATCAAACATAGTTTCAGATTTGTGAAACCTTTATTCAATTTGTGAAAATGCTCTAAAGGGCAATTTCACTGCTTTTTTCATGTGTAGACCACATTAGACCAGGTCCAGATCCAAAACCACTACACCTAGAGATCTCAAATCTGGACTAGATTGTCCCAGAGAGACTAAAGTTTCAATCAAACACTGTTTCAGATTTGTGAAACCTTTATTCAATTTGTGAAAATGCTTTAAAGGACGAATTCACTGCTTTTTTGACATGTAGACCACATTAGACCAGGTCCAGATCTAAAACCACGACACCTAGAGATCTCAAATCTGGACTAGATTACTCCAGACAGGCTAAAGTTTCAATCAGACACAGTTTCAGATTTGTGAAAGCTTTTTTCAATTTGTGAAAATGCTTGCAAGGGCGATTTCACTGCTTTTCTCGCATGTAGACCACATTAGACCAGGTCCAGATCCAAAACCACTTCACCTAGAGATCTCAAATCTGGACTAGATTACTCCAGACATGCTAAAGTTTCAATCAGACACAGTTTCAGATTTGTGAAAGCTTTTTTCAATTTGTGAAAATGCTTTAAAGGGCGATTTCACTGCTTTTTTCGCATCAAGACCACATTAGACCAGGTCCAGATCCAAAACCACTGCACCTAGAGATCTCAAATCTGGACTAGATTACTCCACACAGGCTAAGGTTTCAATCAGACACAGTTTCAGATTTGTGAAACCTTTATTCAATTTGTGAAAATGCTCTAAAGGGCAATTTCACTGCTTTTTTGACATGTAGACCACATTAGACCAGGTCCAGATCTAAAACCACTACACCTAGAGATCTCAAATCTGGACTAGATTAACCCAGACATGCTAAGGTTTCAATCAGACATAGTTTCAGATTTGTGAAAGTTTTATTCAATTTGTGAAAATGC
This sequence comes from Lepomis macrochirus, assembly GCA_024633595.2. Lineage (NCBI taxonomy): Eukaryota > Metazoa > Chordata > Actinopteri > Centrarchiformes > Centrarchidae > Lepomis > Lepomis macrochirus. The sequence continues at coordinate 327,568 of JALXJV020000025.1, read as the reverse complement.
TTTAAAGGGCAATTTCACTGCTTTTTTTGCCTGTAGACCACATTAGACCAGGTCCAGATCTGAAACCACTATGCCTAGAGATCTCAAATCTGAACTAGATTACTCCAGACAGGCTAAGGTTTCAATCAGACACAGTTTCAGATTTGTGAAAGTTTTATTCAATTTGTGAAAATGCTTTAAAGGGCGATTTCACTGCTTTTTTTGCCTGTAGACCACATTAGACCAGGTCCAGATCTGAAACCACTATGCCTAGAGATCTCAAATCTGAACTAGATTACTCCAGACAGGCTAAGGTTTCAATCAGACACAGTTTCAGATTTGTGAAAGTTTTATTCAATTTGTGAAAATGCTTTAAAGGAGGATTTCACTGCTTTTTTCGCATGTTGACCACATTAGACCAGGTCCAGATCCAAAACCAATATACCTAGAGATCTCAAATCTGGACTAGTTTACTCCAGACATGCTAAGGTTTTCAAATTTGTGAAACCTTTATTCAATTTGTGAAAATGCTTTAAAGGGCGATTTCACTGCTTTTTTTGCCTGTAGACCACATTAGACCAGGTCCAGATCTAAAACCACTATACCTAGATCTCTTAAACCTGAACTAAATTCTTCCACACAGGCTAAGGTTTCTTTATTACACAGTTTTAGATTATTGAAGCTTTTATTCCTTTTGTGAAAATACTATAAAGGGCGTTTTCACTAATTTGGGCTACTGCAGAAACTTTGTAATGTACCATGACGTAGACCTGGTTGCCCCCAAACCAGCCGATCTCATGTTCTGCTACTTGTTATGCATTCAGGTAATGTCAGCAGGATGGGCACAGCTGGAAAAACACTCCACGGTGGAGGCTCAATAATGCTAAGCTTATAATCACAGTAAATGAACTGTATTTGTAGTGCTAAGTGTTGTGTTGTTTGTTACAGAGTGAAACCAGATTAAACCAAACTGTGACCTGGAGCTACAAAAATGAGCCGAATCGATGCATTAATGTGTTAATATTGGGTTTTATCTGGATGTAACTGAGAGTGGAGGTTCTGCCTGTAGATGATGTCTTTAGTTAGTGCATATTAAATACATAATAAATAAACATATCATAGACATGATCAGAGGTGAAATAATTATTCAGATCTTTAACTAAAAGTACAACCACACTGAATATACTCCACAACAAAAGTACAAAATGTACTCAGTTACATTCCATTACAGTAATCAAGTCTGTAACTATGTGTTTAATGTATTCTTATTTATTTGCATAATGAAGGCTCTGGACTTTGACTGACTCAGAGACTCAAAACCCAAGATAATTACAGAGTTCCTATGTCTACAGGGACAACAGCAGTTTAAACAGGTGCAGGCTTATGGCAGACAGGAAAAGGCTAAAAACTGGAATACTTAAAAAAATCACATGTACTATGTGTTTTTCCAGCAACTATCATTTGAAGAACATGCATTTTGCCTAGAATCCTGCCCCCTACTCTGACTCTGATTGGCTAACCTTAATCCCATCAAAACCCCAACCTTAACCAGCCTAATCAGTGGAGTACTAACCAATCAGAGGCAGCGTTCTTGAAAGGCTGTAAGGAGACGTGTGAAAAAAGCATTGAATTATCCTTTTTTCATTTTCACAAACAGAATAAATGTTTCCCAATTCTAAAACCATGTTGTAAAGAAACTTTAACCTGTCTGGGACAATCTAGTCCAGATTTGAGATCTCTAGGTATAGTGGTTTGGATCTGGACCTGGTCTAATGTGGTCTACATGCGAGAAAAGCAGTGAAATCACCCTTTAAAGCATTTTCACAAATTGAATAAAGGTTTCACAAATCTGAAACTGTGTCTGATTGAAACCTTAGCCTGTGTGGAGTAATCTAGTCCAGATTTGAGATCTCTAGGTGCAGTGGTTTTGGATCTGGACCTGGTCTAATGTGGTCTACATGTCAAAAAAGCAGTGAAATCGCCCTTTAGAGCATTTTCACAAATTGAATAAAGGTTTCACAAATCTGAAACTGTGTCTGATTGAAACTTTAGCCTGTGTGGAGTAATCTAGTCCAGATTTGAGATCTCTAGGTGCAGTGGTTTTGGATCTGGACCTGGTCTAATGTGGTCTACATGTCAAAAAAGCAGTGAAATCGCCCTTTAGAGCATTTTCACAAATTGACTAAAGGTTTCACAAATCTGAAACTGTGTCTGATTGAAACCTTAGCCTGTGTGGAGTAATCTAGTCCAGATTTGAGATCTCTAGGTGCAGTGGTTTTGGATCTGGACCTGGTCTAATGTGGTCTACATGTCAAAAAAAGCAGTGAAATCGCCCTTTAGAGCATTTTCACAAATTGACTAAAGGTTTCACAAATCTGAAACTGTGTCTGATTGAAACCTTAGCCTGTGTGGAGTAATCTAGTCCAGATTTGAGATCTCTAGGTGCAGTGGTTTTGGATCTGGACCTGGTCTAATGTGGTCTACATGTCAAAAAAGCAGTGAAATCGCCCTTTAGAGCATTTTCACAAATTGAATAAAGGTTTCACAAATCTGAAACTGTGTCTGATTGAAACTTTAGCCTGTGTGGAGTAATCTAGTCCAGATTTGAGATCTCTAGGTGCAGTGGTTTTGGATCTGGACCTGGTCTAATGTGGTCTTGATGCGAAAAAAGCAGTGAAATCGCCCTTTAAAGCATTTTCACAAATTGAAAAAAGCTTTCACAAATCTGAAACTGTGTCTGATTGAAACTTTAGCATGTGTGGAGTAATCTAGTCCAGATTTGAGATCTCTAGGTGTAGTGGTTTTGGATCTGGACCTGGTCTAATGTGGTCTACATGCGAAAAAAGCAGTGAAATTGCCCTTTAGAGCATTTTCACAAATTGAATAAAAGTTTCACAAATCTGAAACTGTGTCTGATTGAAACCTTAGCATGTCTGGAGTAATCTAGTCCAGATTTGAGATCTCTAGATATAGTGGTTTTGGATCTGGACCTGGTCTAATGTGGTCTACACATGAAAAAGCAGTGAAATTGCCCTTTAGAGCATTTTCACAAATTGAATAAAACTTTCACAAATCTGAAACTGTGTCTGATTGAAACCTTAGCATGTGTGGAGTAATCTAGTCCAGATTTGAGATCTCTAGGTGTAGTGGTTTTGGATCTGGACCTGGTCTAATGTGGTCTACATGCGAGAAAAGCAGTGAAATCGCCCTTTAGAGCATTTTCACAAATTGAATAAAACTTTCACAAATCTGAAACTATGTCTGATTGAAACCTTAGCCTCTGTGGAGTAATCTAGTCCAGATTTGAGATCTCTAGGTATAGTGGTTTTGGATCTGGACCTGGTCTAATGTGGTCTACATGTCAGAAAAGCAGTGAAATCACCCTTTAAAGCATTTTCACAAATTGAATAAAGGTTTCACAAATCTGAAACTGTGTCTGATTGAAACCTTAGCATGTCTGGAGTAATCTAGTCCAGATTTGAGATCTCTAGGTGTAGTGGTTTTGGATCTGGACCTGGTCTAATGTGGTCTACATGCGAGAAAAGCAGTGAAATCGCCCTTTAAAGCATTTTCACAAATTGAAAAAAGCTTTCACAAATCTGAAACTGTGTCTGATTGAAACTTTAGCATGTCTGGAGTAATCTAGTCCAGATTTGAGATCTCTAGGTGCAGTGGTTTTGGATCTGGACCTGGTCTAATGTGGTCTACATGTCAAAAAAGCAGTGAAATCGTCCTTTAAAGCATTTTCACAAATTGAATAAAGGTTTCACAAATCTGAAACTGTGTTTGATTGAAACCTTAGCCTCTGTGGAGTAATCTAGTCCAGATTTGAGATCTCTAGGTGCAGTGGTTTTGGATCTGGACCTGGTCTAATGTGGTCTACAGGTGAAAAAAGCAGTGAAATCGTCCTTTAAAGCATTTTCACAAATTGAATAAAGGTTTCACAAATCTGAAACTGTGTTTGATTGAAACCTTAGCCTCTGTGGAGTAATCTAGTCCAGATTTGAGATCTCTAGGTGCAGTGGTTTTGGATCTGGACCTGGTCTAATGTGGTCTTGATGCGAAAAAAGCAGTGAAATCGCCCTTTAAAGCATTTTCACAAATTGAATAAAAGTTTCACAAATCTGAAACTATGTCTGATTGAAACCTTAGCCTGTGTGGAGTAATCTAGTCCAGATTTGAGATCTCTAGGTGCAGTGGTTTTGGATCTGGACCTGGTCTAATGTGGTCTACAGGTGAAAAAAGCAGTGAAATCGTCCTTTAAAGCATTTTCACAAATTGAATAAAGGTTTCACAAATCTGAAACTGTGTTTGATTGAAACCTTAGCCTGTGTGGAGTAATCTAGTCCAGATTTGAGCTCTCTAGGTGCAGTGGTTTTGGATCTGGACCTGGTCTAATGTGGTCTACATGCGAAAAAAGCAGTGAAATCGCCCTTTAGAGCATTTTCACAAATAAAATAAAGTTTTTTCAAATCTAAAAAGTGTTTCAGACAACGTTAAGGCTTTGCCTGAAATGCCTAACAGCTTCCACAGCAGTAAGAGGTGCAAAAAACGGCGATTCGGTAGCTCAGTAACGTAAATTAACTTTCACTTAAGTTCCCCTTAAGTTTCCCCTTAACTGGCGAATCGGAAGCTGCGAATCGGAAGCTAACTTCAGCGTCGTCAAAAAGACGAACTTCGTGAAAGTAAAGGGTGGTGCAGAAAAAATAAGGGACAAAAAACGCAAATGTCTTGAGGCCCAAGCTGAAAAATGTCCCAAGATAAAAATGTTTTTCCCACCACAGTCAGCTCAAAATAGTGCTAACATTGTCAGTGTCAGCCAGGCACAGAAAGCTGACGGTAGCCAGTTACTTTTATCAAGCGCTAGCAATAGTTCTAGCAATGTTACACCCACTGTTGGGGGGGGCTCGAGCTTGAGCAGCAGACTGCTGCTGTCTCCCCGACAAGGAACAGCAGTAGCCATGAGGTGGTGGCTGACGATGTTGCTGAAGAGTTGGATGGAGGAACTGCACAAGCTAACTTTACAGAAGTAGGTGACGATGTTATTGTTAGCACAAGTAACGTTAACGTGGCGACCATCGCTAGTCATGCTGATCATGACGGGACAGGGAGATTTAATAAGGTAGGACGTGCTTCTTTTTATCATCTACTCTATTGTGGTTTGGTCATAACTGATTTGGTCATGGTGCTTTTTCTTTCCTAAGCAGTTGTGTTGTGTGCTGGCCGCCGTGCCATGCTCGTGTGTGCGTGTTTTTTTGGCCGCCGTGCCATGCTCGTGTGTGTGTGTGTGTGTGTGTGCACGTGTGTTTTTGGCCGCTGTGCCATGCTCGTGTGTGCGTGTGAATGTGTATGGACTAAAGTCTATGCGCCTCGGTCTTATATCATGACGTGTGAAAGTCATTGCTGCCTTATGGTGTCTCAGTGGGAAAAATGTTCAGATTCCGGGGATGTTTTTTATAACGTTATCAATTAGTTGGGCCGGTGAAAACCACAAATGCCAGGGCCGAATTTTGGTCCCAATCCGGGCCTGCCTCTGTTGGTATACAAGTCCAAACATAAACTCCATTTGTGAGGGTTTTCATATTTTCTTTTTTGCTTTTGGTTGGGTATACCTCTACAATTTGTGGAGTGCTGGGGCCATCAGGAGCTGCACAATTCACATGTATTGCTTGTAATGAAAGCTTCTTCACTTCATGAATAACTTTTTTTTTGCTGTTGTAAGGACAAATTATGATAAGATTTTAATTGTTGGTGATTTTAATGTACACATCTGTTGCCCTTCAAAGGCTATGGCGAAAGAGTTTTTAGATTTGATTGATGATTTTAATTTAACTCAACATGTTGCAAGATCCACACAAATACATGGGCATTTATTGGATCTTGTACTGTCCTATGGGCTGCCTATTGATAATCTATTAGTGTCTGATGTTATTTTTTGGGATCATTGTCCTGTCATGTTTGATTTTGTTTTAAACGATTTAGTAAAACCACCTGCTCCAGCGCGTCATGGCCGCACTCTTAAGCCCGACACCTCCTCCTGTTTTTCTTCTTGTTTTGCTGCTCATGTGCAAGCAAACAGCAGCTCCGCTGCCACAGACACAGAGCAACTAACACATGTTTTTCTGTCCACCTGTTCTGACGTCCTGGACACTGTAGTTCCAATAAGAATCATGCGCCCTAGACCAAAGCCTGAGCCATGGCACTGTGAAGCCACGCGCACAGCCAGGCGAGAGTGTAGAAAGGCAGAGCGCCGGTGGAAAAAGGATGGGCTGCAGGTGTCTTATCAGATTTTACAGGACAGCTGGAGAAACTATCAAAAAATTGTTAAAGCTAAACAATATTTTTCAGAAATAGTTTCTCAAAATGCGAACAATCTACGTGTTCTTTTTAAAACCATTGGCTCTGTGTTGAACCCTCCACAATCCACCTCTATTGAATTTTCACCTGATACTTGTGAGAAATTTTTGGACTTTTTTAACAGTAAAGTTTCAAATATCAGAGCCAATATATTGCCCCCCTTTTTAACCTTCTCCTTAAACATGCACTGCTCAGCTATTTTTTGTCAGTTTGAGCCAGTTTCACTGCCATCTCTTACAAAGATCATCAATCAAATTAAACCCTCCACATCCCCTACGGACCCTGTCCCTCCACACCTTTTTAAGGATGTATGGGAAACGATTGGCTCTCATGTTGAGGAAATTAGAAATAGTTGCCTGTCTTCTGTAGTCGTGCCTACATTTTGTAAAAAAGCAGTGATTGAGCCACTGATTAAGAAAGCTGGACTTGACTCCACAAATGTTTCAAATTATCGCCCTATTTCAAAGCTTCCTTCTTTATCGAAAATTTTGGAAAAATGTGTATTTATGCAGCTACAGTCTTTTCTGGAGGCACATGGCACTTTAGATATTTTTCAGTCAGGTTTCATAGCACTGAGTCTGTACTTTTAAAGGTTTTTAATGACCTGTTTTTAATGACAGATTCTGGTGATTCAGCCATTTTAGTGCTTTTAGATCTTACTGCTGCTTTCGACACAGTTGACCACACAATTCTTTTATCTCACTTGGAAAACTACGTGGGAGTCAGGGGGACTGCCTTAAAATGGTTCCAGTCATATCTTTCAGGGAGATGTTTCTTTGTTAAAATGGGGGACTCTACCTCATCAACTGCGCCTCTTAACTGTGGAGTCCCCCAGGGATCAATTCTTTGTCCTATTCTTTTTGCACTGTACCTCGTTCCACTTGGAATAGTTTTTAAAAAGCATGGCATCTCCTATCATCTTTATGATTGTCAAATTTATATGCCAATAGTTCACAAAGTTGATAATTCATTTTTGTAATATCAGGTAAAGCAAGGTGTACAACAAAGTACCTGTATATTTTAAAGATGTTTAAAATGATCTATTTGTGATAGGTTGTAGTATTTAATAACAATAAACAAGTGTTATACCACATCTGGATGTCATGATTGGAGACATAAGACAAAATGTAGTAGCTCGATTGTTTATGCTGCAAGTGTAAAGAAAAGGCATTTATCATTTTCAATGTTTTATTTAAAAAAGAATGAAAATATTATCCAGAACAGGGAAACCTACTTTGTATTTTCTCCACCCTCCTGGGAATAAAACTAACAATGAACAGGTATTCATCCACATAGAAGGAATTATTTGTGTAACAGTCAGAATTATTTGTGTAACAGTCAGTGACATTACATCTTCCACCCTGCTAGGATTAAACCTCTGTATTGTCCTAATGGAACAGCTGCATATCTTCTAGAAACATCACGACTCTAAGTTCTCCACACTGCCACACTAATGGGAAAACATTCAAATGGGAAAGATCTGTGTAACTGGACAGAACATTCATCAACGTGATCAGATATTTTTATTGAACAGGGGCTTGTTGTTCTCTAACAGGACTTCTGTGTCCACATTACACACCAGGTCAATGTACATGACACAGATGAGCCCAGCTGTAGTTGTTCTAATCAGTAAACAATAATAATAAAAGTAATAATAGTGATTACACAGCACTTTATTTTTGACACCCAAAGGGCTTAGGGGGAAACACCAGAGAAACTTTGAGACAAGCACACTGGGAGATAACAGACTAATATTAAAATATATATATACCTGTTCATATGCCGTTGTTGGAGTGTGAAGCTCGACGCAGGTATGTGCTGCTTGGCTTGCACCTCGTCCTCCCCGTCCTGCCTCTCCTTCCTCGGACCCTGGCAGCCCTCCCTCCTCTGCTTCGACTCGACCCCGGGCCGGTCCCGGTCCTGTCCCGGTCTGTGCTTGGCTCTGGAGTGCAGTCCTCATCAGAGACAATAAAGCTGTCACAGTGGAAGCTCTAACATGCAAAACAACGTACATGTTACGAGTCTAACACGAAATTCATGATCGTATAGTGTAACTGATGGAAACGGGAAAATGTGTATCGGCCTGTTTTTAGCTTTGTCCAATGTTACCGCAGCTGTTAGCACAGCTACCTGTTGCTAACAGTTAGCTAACCAGTTACTGAATCAAAGTCAGACTTTTAAACCTATCCAATATAAACATGCTAGCTCGAGTAGTGAGAACTAACAGCTGCGTTAGTTGTTTATTTTCATAACGATAAAGTCAAATGTTTTCTTACCCTGACGTGAGCCGCTGCATCGCTGCTCTCCGCTCGTCACACTGTACTCGTTCTCCAGCACTTGGTAACGCGCGTTCATGTGTTTGGGGGGCGTGGCTTTGGAGGGAGCCCAGAAGGGAGGGGGTGGGAGTTTCTCTGTTGGATACTTTTAAAAATCTGGCCGTTTGAGCTAGTTTCTCAAACTTACCTACCCTGCCTTTAACTGCTAACGTTTGAGTCTAACACTGCAATTTGTGCGAAAATAGGTTAACTTTATTCTAATTTAACTTAACGTTAGGTGTTTTTACTTCTTTTATCTCTGATCATTGCAGTAATGTTAACTTACCTTAGGTTACATTTTCTATTCCAGGGTATGGTTAATTTTCGGGGGGTTTACTGGATATAATGTTAGATACATCAAAGCAACCCAATTAAGTTAACATTTAAACATTAACAGTTAACATTTCATACTAAGTTTTGATTTTCGGATCACTGTGACCTGAGTCCTGGTTGAAAGTTGTTAGAATGTATGTGTACAGAGTTCTGCACTGTAATAAGGTTTACCAATGAAAAGCTTATGAAGTTTGGCAACCCGTTTGGTTATTGTGGCCTAAGCTAAGGTTCGCTCTCCACCACACTTATTACTCGGCATGTTTGTGGTGTTATGTTGAATTGACCTGGCACAGTCTATGCCTGGCACATCAAAACATAAATTAACCTTTTTGGGCAATGGTTTCACAGTGGTAGCACAACCTCCGTGTGGTGATTCTGACTAAATGTTTTAGAGTTCTTCCACCAACATGGTGTTGGGATAAATGCATACAAAATCTTCACGTGACATCTCAAGATTAAGTGCAGCTGGTCATTGAGTAATACTGAACATTTAGAACTAAGTCGGTACTGTATTCAGATGCTGCGTTAGACATACAATGGGGCTGAATGGGCCTCCATGAACATTCATTCATTATGTAATTCAGAAACTGTGAAAGTCACCTTACCTCAAGTACTGCTGATTACTGTGCAATACAGAGTATGATGAATTTCTTTATAGATTTTCCAACTAATACCAAGTTTAAGATTTTAATTAATAAGTTTGTCCCTTCACATGTCACATCCTACAAGATTTCCTGTGACTTCAGACGGAGCTTCTTGTCCATACCAGGAAGTTAAGGGCCAGTAATTTGCAGCAGAGCAGCAGTGGCCACTCTGTCCAGCAACTCAGCAGGTACACTACCGTTCAAAAGTTTGGGGTCACTTCGAAATGTCCTTATTTTTGGAAGAAAAGCACTGTTTTCTTCAATGAAGATAACATTAAATTAAATCAGAAAAAAAGTCTAGACATTGTTAATGTGGTAAATGACTATTCTAGCTGGAAACAGCTGATTTTAATGGAATATCTACATAGGTGTACAGAGGCCAGTTTCCAGCAACCATCACTCCTGTGTTCTAATGGCATATTGTGTTTGCGTATCCTGTTAAAAGGCTAATTGATGATTACAAAACCCCTTGTGCAGTAATGTTAGCACAGCTGAAAAGTACTGACTAGAGAAGCTATAAAACTGGCCTTCCTTAGAGCTAGCTGAGTATCTGGAGCATCAGCATTTGGGGTTCAATTATATTCTCAAAATGGCCAGAAAAAACTCGACAGTCTATCCTTGTTCTGAGAAATGAAGGCTATTCCATGCGAGAAATTGCAGAGAAACTGAAGATTTCCTACAATGGTGTGTACTACTCCCTTCAATGAACAGCACAAACGGGCTCTAACCAGAACAGAAAAAGAAGTGGGAGGCCCAGGTGCACAACTAGACAAGAGGACAAGTACATTAGAGTCTCTAGTTTGAGAAATAGACGCCTCATAGGTCCTCAACTGGCAGCGTCATTAAATGTTACCCGCAAAACGCCAGTCTCAACATCCACAGTGAAGAGGAGACTCTGGGATGCTGGCCTTCTAGGCAGAGTGGCAAAGAAAAAGCCATATCTGAGACTGGCCAAAGATGGGCAAAAGAACACAGACATTGGACGGAGGAAGATTAGAAAAAAAGTGCTATGGACAGACGAATCTAAGTTTGAGGTGTTTGGATCACACAGAAGAACATTTGAGAGAGATCCAGAACAAGTGAACAGATGCTGGAGGAGTGCCTGACGCCATCTGTCCAGCATGGTGGAGGTAATGTGATGGTCTGGGGCTCCTTTGGTGCTGGTAAAGTGTCTAAAGCCTCGTTTCCACTGAGTGGTGCGGTACGGTACAGTACGCTACGGTTCGGGTCGGGTCGCTAAACCATGATCGGGGCTCGCGTTTCCACTGCCAACAGTACCCTACTTGATAGGCGTGGTGTATGCCGACATTATTTTTCAACGGTGTTTCAAAAATGGCGCCTCTTGTGTTGTCGAGTTCCCTTGTAGCACGCGCAAGTGACGATTCTCTGTCAACCAATCACCGTTCTGCAGTGAGTCTAGCTCCACCTTTTAGTACCGTACCACTGTGCTAGGTACCCCAACGAAAGGGTACCCAAAAAGTGGTACGGTACGGTTCGGCTTTTCGGTACCATTCACAACTTTTGACAGTGGAAACGCAAATAATTGCGTACCGTACCGAACTGTACCGTACCGCACCACTCAGTGGAAACGAGGCTCAAGTGTCCAAGTCTAAAAGCCGAGCCATGCAACAGGCGGACAACGTCCCCTAAAGATAAGAACACCTGAGGTGTAGGTGTTGGATGAGGTACCTTCTTGCTGTTATGGCTGTGCAAGTTCTGGTTAAGATGAAGAGTCAGTAGATTTTGAAATATCTCTAGCTTGTAAAGAGTTAGCGAAAGCCCAAAAGTCCACTAAATATTATCAATGAATTCTAAATATTTCACTGTATTTCACTGTAAAGTATTCAGTACAGTTTGTGCCATAACAACAACACTGCAATCTTCAAGAGCCCGTGGTGGAGCCGAAACCCCAGCAGCCTCTTTATGTGGATCAAGCTTCGTTATGCTGTTTGCATAACCAGGGACATTTTTGCACCAGAAATGGTACTACTCATTTAGTTATTCTATACTTATGTTGTTTTTCTCTCATTGTATTTTTTTCTTTCAGTCTTTCTGTCATGATCCTGTCTGTTTGGCCTGTTGGGGAGTCTAGGTTCTTTAGTCTTAGTTCTTGTTTTCATTGTCTTGGTTTAGCCTCTTGTGTTCTGGTTCTTTGTTCTGGTTTGGGTTATTGTACTCTTGTTACATGTGTGTTCTGCCCTGTTGTTTATTCACTCTGCCCCATATCTGCTTGTCTTGTCAGTCTGTCTCTGTTTTCCTCTGCTCTCTCTCCCTGCCTGTGCCTCGTTACCCTGTTTCCTCTCACCTGTGTTGCTCCCGCCCTGCTCATTTGTGTGTGTATATATATATATATATATATATATATATGTGTGTGTGTATATATATATATATATATATATATATATATATATATATATATACATATATATACAGTGGGTACGGAAAGTATTCAGACCCTTTAAATTTTTCACTCTTTGTTTCATTGCAGCCATTTTCCAAAATCAAAAAAGTTCATTTTATTTCTCAGTAATGTACACTCAGCACCCCATCTTGACAGAAAAAAACAGAAATGTAGAAATTTTGCAAATTTATTAAAAAAAGAAACTGAAATATCACATGGTCATAAGTATTCAGACCCTTTGCTCAGTATTTAGTAGAAGCACCCTTTGATCTAATACAGCCATGAGTTGTTTTGGGAAAGATGCAACAAGTTTTTCACATCTGGATTTGGGTATCCTCTGCCATTCCTCCTTGCAGATCCTCTCCAGTTCTGTCAGGTTGGATGGTAAGCGTTGGTGGACAGCCATTTTCAGGTCTCTCCAGAGATGCTCAATTGGGTTTAAGTCAGGGCTCTGGCTGGGCCATTCAAGAACAGCCACGGAGTTGTTGTGAAGCCACTCCTTCGTTATTTTAGCGGTGTGCTTAGGGTCATTGTCTTATTGGAAGGTGAACCTTCGGCCCAGTCTGAGGTCCAGAGCACTCTGGAAAAGGTTTTCGTCCAGGATATCCCTGTACTTGGCCGCATTCATCTTTCCCTCGATTGCAACCAGTCGTCCTGTCCCTGCAGCTGAAAAACACCCCCACAGCATGATGCTGCCACCACCATGCTTCACTGTTGAGACTGTATTGGACAGGTGATGAGCAGTGCCTGGTTTTCTCCACACATACCGCTTAGAATTAAGGCCAAAAAGTTCTATCTTGGTCTCATCAGACCAGAGGATCTTATTTATCACCATCTTGGAGTCCTTCAGGTGTTTTTAGCAAACTCCATGCAGGCTTTCATGTGTCTTGCACTGAGGAGAGGCTTCCGTCGGGCCACTCTGCCATAAAGCCCCGACTGGTGGATTGCTGCAGTGATGGTTGACTTACTACAACTTTCTACCATCTCCTGACTGCATCTCTGGAGCTCAGCCACAGTGATCTTTGGGTTCTTCTTTACCTCTCTCACCAAGGCTCTTCTCCCCCGATAGCTCAGTTTGGCCGGACGGCCAGCTCTAGGAAGGGTTCTGGTCTTCCCAAACGTCTTCCATTTAAGGATTATGGAGGCCACTGTGCTCTTAGGAACCTTAAGTGCAGCAGAAATTTTTTTGTAACCTTGGCCAGATCTGTGCCTTGCCACACTTCTGTCTCTGAGCTCTTCAGGCAGTTCCTTTGACCTCATGATTCTCATTTGCTCTGACATGCACTGTGAGCTGTAAGGTCTTGTATAGACAGGTGTGTGGCTTTCCTAATCAAGTCCAATCAGTATATTAAAACACAGCTGGACTCAAATGAAGGTGTAGAACCATCTCAAGGAGGATCAGAAGAAATAGACAGCACCTGAGTTAAATATGAGTGTCACAGCAAAGGGTCTGAATACTTATGACCATGTGATATTTCAGTTTTTCTTTTTTAATAAATTTGAAAAAATTTCTACATTTCTGTTTTTTCTGTTAAGATGGGGTGCTGAGTGTACATTACTGAGAAATAAAATGAACTTTTTTGATTTTTGGAAAATGGCTGCAATGAAACAAAGAGTGAAAAATTTAAAAGCGGTCTGAATACTTTCCGTACCCACTGTATATATATATATATATATATATATATATATATATATATATATATATATATATATATATATATATATATATATATATATATATATATGGCTATTAAGGTTCAACGTGTATTTGTGAGAGCAGTTTGTGCAAGCAAAAACACCCTTTTGCATTAGCTCCCTTACATTATACAATTTTCATGTTTGGGCGTTGTGTGTATGCAGGTGTGAAGGAGGAATATCTACTGGACCAGAGAAGACAGCCAACCATGCAGAAGAGGTAGGTGATGATAAAATGCTCTCATACATTTCATTCACAGGTCTGAAATATTACAAAATAATTTTCCCCCCTGTTTTCAATTCTACGTCATTATCCATTTCCCCCCATATTCTCACTCCTGCTCTACAGGTACTGTCATCATACATGGAGCACCATATCTGATGCAAGAGACCCATCACTTCTCACGACTGAGGTGGTCCCGAGAGTAATGGAGACCATTACAAAAAATCTGATTGGTGCACCACAGAGGACAAGACTCTCCCTTAGAGACCCAAGGCACTTAGATTTTTTCTTAAGTGTTGGTGTTAAACACAAAAAAGTTGGGTTTTAACAACATTCCGCAGTCATCACACACAAAACTGGCATGGGATGTGCACAGTCCAGATCATTGGTACCCATCTCCCAAGGATCAGTGATATTGGTGAGGTGAGGTGTGTACAGAGCTGAAAGGATACTAAAGGACAATAGGCTACCCACCCAGCCACAGCCTGTTCACCCTGCTGCCTTCTGGGAAGAGAGATAGACGTTTCTGCTGCCGCACCACCAGACTGCAGAGCAGCTTTTTCCCCCAAGCTATCATGGATGAGAAAGGAAGCAGCTCATGTGAGGAAAACCCACCAACATACAAGAGTTGAAGCTCTTCTGTACAGAGGAATGGGCAAAGATTCGTCCAAGTCAATAAGCAGGACTGTCAAAAAGTTACTGGAAACATTGCTGATGCACTCAGCGTTGACAGCCTATTTTTATTAATGTAATTATGTTTTTGGACTTTCTTTTGAGGACCTTGCAAACTGTTCTTACCTTATGGCTTCACAGTGTTCTGCAGCCATAGATTGTACATTCAATGCGTTTAGAAAGTATTGTAACGGACTGGATACTAGTTGGTGTTTACTGTGGAGTCAGAATGTCACTAGTTAGATTGTTCTAGTTAATTAAGACAGAAAGGGCTGTTTACCATAAGCAACTGTGTTTTCCAATGTTCCAGGATGTCAGTGAATGTGTTTTGCCTGTGAGTGAATGTGCGATATGTTTAGAAGCCTGTCAATCAACTGTGCTCGTACCTGTAATAGGCAGAGAGTTAAGAGGGATGGTTGTTATTGTTCCTGCTAAGCTGGAGGGAGGGTGTGTGGGACGAGAGAAGAGACACAGCGAGTTGGGGAGTAGAAGCTAGAGCGTAGCGTTCGGTGACGGAGAGTTGTTGTTTTTGGCGTTGGCTACGGCCCACAGTAGCCTGTATTTAGTTCAGAAATAAAGATGGAGCAAAAAACCAGCTATCTTCTCCTAGTTTCTCATTTGAAGGACGCTACAGTATGTATGTTCTATATATGTTGAATAAATGTTTAAGACTTGTATGGATTCTCTTCACTTGCATGACACAATGGGAATAGGAACACACTGGAATGTGTATGGAGAAGAAAGATTCACATATTATTACTCCAGTACGAACAGTACAGAGCCTTTCCCTGTAGAATTAAACCCAAGAAAGGCAGTAAAAGACCTGAAAGCCCCAGAGCCAGAGGAGATGCTTTTTGACTCTCAGTAATGCTCACCAGGTTTCATGCATAAGTCTGCCTATATAACTAATGAGCACTACAGGCTGCATTAAACATATTTAATGTACTTAACATAAGTATATTACACTGGAGAAAAGTGCAAAGGAAAATAAAAATGATTCAACTTTATAGATTTGTTTTGGAGGAGTTTTGTTTTGACACATAACAGTAGATGGTGGAAGCTGAGAGTTTTTAGCAGCTATAGTGCCATAGAAAGAGAAGCTGGAAGGCAGGTGAAGTTCTGCACACCCTTCAAACTCAGTGATTAGCTTCCTTTGGTAGCAGTGCTGCTCTTTGATATAAACACAAGTCAAAAGGTCAAAACCTTGTTGGCTGTTGGCGCCACAGAAGGGGGCAGAGTGCCCTCTGCTGGTTGAGCTTCCACACAGCAAGAAGGCCTATAAATATGTAAGGAAAATAAAATATGAATTAAATAATATAAACTTAAATAAATAGTCTAACTTCTATCCTAAGCTGTATATAACATTAGTTCACTTGTCTTAATCTGAAGTTACAGGTCACCAATGGCCTTAAACATGTTTAATTCTCCCTAACAGCCTAACAGGTATTATTTTATTAGTTATTGTTTTTATTTCAGTTAACTAAAGTGTTTTTTCTTTACTTTAGTTTTACTTAAAAAACTTTAGTTTAGTTTAGTTTTAGTTTATAATCACCTTTTTAACTACATGGTACATGGCTACTTTTAGTTTGAAGGCTTCACCGGTTACTATCCCTTCCAAAAAAAGGAATAGACCACGTGACTCCCGTTTTTGGTTTATAACGAACAACGAATTGAAGTTCACAGACTGTCTTCATTATTTGTTCAAAAAGGAATAACAATAAAATGAATCACCTGACCTTGTTTCTTATAGGCCTACAACTGCTGGCATGTGCAAAATGGAATTCAGTGTGGACTTCATTTCCCGCTAGGCATTGCGTTGGGACGACTAAAAAGTATCCCTGAAGAGGCTCTAGCTCAATCTCAAACCAAATATATTCATGTATGGCTAGTTTTATAATAATGTAAGTTATGTCTGGACTACTGCTTTAAAGTCCTTCCTCGTAGCTGTTATTTGAGCACGACACGTTATTAGCAACATGTGTTATGCTAGATAAGTGTTAGTTTGTTTTTGTCCACCTGCCGTAATTTCCCGACGCGGAACCAAACTCACAAGTCAAACATGTCTGTGCCAAGCAGCACCTACAAACCTGTGAGCTATGTTGTTTTCGACATGGATGGATTATTATTAGGTCTTGAAACGTTCTTTATGTGTTATATGTTGTAGTTTGTTAATTTCTTGCGACATTACGCCTACGCTAAAGCTACGTTGATACAGAAACTAATTTGCGTCCGTCACGTTAACAAATCGTGCATTGTGAAGAGTTGGCATGTGTAACATTACTTAATATAATGTTAGTTATTATAACCTTATAATCTGGGGAAGTTTTGCATACTTGCTACAAACGTTATAAATTCAACGTCCTGGTTATATGTAAATTAGGTTAGGCGGTTGCGACGCTGACCCACTTTTTAAAGTTTTACTTAGAACTTCTTTATTAATCACACATGTGCCTTGGAGAGGAGTAACACTGTACTTGGAATGCTTCATTGTAGATATCACTAGTACCAACCGCAACAAATTAATTAATTTTTAATTCTGTTAAACTCTAACAGAGATACTGCTGCAGGGAGACTGGGAGATGCTCGAATTCAGTTTTATGTTTGGTGCCTAATTGTTATACTGAGATTCATATTTCAACGTAGTTCTGGCTTTTCATTACAATTCAGATATACAACAGTCAGTGTGGTCCAGCTTTGATAGGATTAATAGGACAGTTACGTAATTAATTGTAGAATTGATCAATATACTGGCTGGTTCAGTTCATTCTAACCTCTTAAATATACTACATATTCTGCATGGCTTAAATAATGTAGAAGTCCGCATTCCCTCACTCCCTTGATCAAAGGTGCCTAGATGTATCAGCATGAGGTTCTAAACACTTGCTCTGTGTTCAATAGCAGGAGATTAAATAATTTTTATTATATTTTGGTGAGGTGTGAGTGATATTGTCTAGTTAGGAAATAACATTTAATGCTCAATAGTATAAGGCAATATATTTTATTTTGACTTAGAATTTGCCGTCACAGTCAATGATTTTCTCTTTTCATTTTCTTACATAGGTTTCATTAAATTACATTTATCTAAAAGCTGTCAATTTTCTTTTTATATTTTCTTTTTAGACACAGAGCGACTGTACACTGTGTCCTTCCAGGAAATATGTGACCGCTTTGGAAAACAGTACACATGGGACGTGAAGTCATCAGTGATGGGTAAAAAGGCTCTGGATGCTGCCCAAATTATTCGGGACACTCTGGAGCTTCCCATGACAGCTGAGGAACTCCTTGCCGAAAGCAGACAAATACAAGAAAGAATCTTTCCCTCTGCCAAACTCTTGCCAGGTATGTCTGATTTACCATGCAATTTGACATTTAATGACATACGTTAGGCTTTCACAAAAGAAAACAAAAATGCAGGGCTGGGCATGTTAACGCGTTTAACGCAAATTAATGGTGACAATTTTTTTATCACGTTAACGCAGATTTTTCAGATTATTATTATTTTTGAATGTCCGTTGCTCACTGGCTCTGAATACACATACAGTCAAATCACGGGCCACTGGAGGGGTGGGATGTTGATCAGCCTGCAAATCACCCCCCCACCTGATACCTGTTCAGAAAAAAACCCCAAGAAAACTGGACTCTGATGGTAACTTGTTTTAACAAGCTATAAAAGGTAATGCCCTGGCAGTGGCAAATAGCTTTGGTTTAATATTTGATTTGATTTCATTAATGTTTAAGTTGAGATTTACAAGAAATAGTTTATTGCTACTATGTAAAGGGAATACTTCTGGTAAAAAGCACCTTATTTGTTTAAAGTGTTTTTACACCCTGTTATCCACTTTTGTCTATATAACAGTACCTTTAAATTAAAAGTGCACAATACACTACTTTTGAATTCATTCTTCAATTTTGCATGTAACAGTGCAATTAATTACAAGAAAAGCAATTAAAAAGTTTTATTGTTGCCCAGCACTATTTCAATTCAGTTCAATTCAAAACAATTTTATTTATATATTGCCAAATCACAACAACAGTGATCTCACAGCGCTTTTCATAAAGAGCAGGTCTAGACCATACTCTGTGATGATATTTACAGAAACCCAACAAGAGCAAGCACTAGGCGACACAGGCAAGGAAAAACTTCCTTTTAAGAGGCAGAAACCTCGAGCAGAACCATGGCTCAGGGTGGGCGGCCATCTGCCTCGACCGGATGGTGGTGAGGGAGAGAGAGAGGGCAAGAGAGAAAGAGAGAGAGGGATGGAAGGAGAGAGAGAGGGGGGGAGAGAGGCATCCTACACAATATACACACAGAGGTACACACAGTAAAGGTAATGTTGCTATAGCCTGAATGAAAAATGGTACAGATATTTATAGTAGTGTTAGTGATAATAATCATAATGTTAATGATAATAATAACAATAGGACTAGTAACAATAATTGGAACAGAGGGTGTCGAGCAGCAACACGGGGGCAGCAGATGACTCTCAACCACAGATCCAGACTCCACAGCTCCAGAGCCAGAAACACCTGCAGGAAGTGACAGGAGAAGAGAGGAGAGGGACGAGAAAGCACACGACTACAGGAAAGGGAAGAAGTCGAGTTAGTAACATGCATTAATGGGATGAGGTTGCATACAGAGGGAGAGAGAGAAGAGGAGATAGGAGCTCTATGCATCATGGGAAATCCCCCGGCAGTCTAGGCCTATAGCAGCATAACTAAGGGATGGTTCAGGACTCACCTGAGCCAGCCCTAACTATAAGCTTTATCAAGGAGGAAAGTCTTAAGCCTACTCTTAAATGTGGAGACGGTGTCCGCCAGGAATTTTGGGCCCCATGACAAAAAAATCAAATTGAACCTTCTCTGTGCAGCTGTTGTCACTACTTCTCTATGACTTAACTGTCCCATCAAAAGCTTTACATAACTCTAATTAAAGGCTTGCAAGTGTCCGGCTTCTTTACTTCAATATTAGTACTATCACAAGAGGATGCGTTTCACTATTTGCTTCTCAAATAAATTGCCCTTTATGATGGGAATAATAAAGTCAGTATCCATAGGTAGATTGACGGCCATAAATCAGTCTAAATGAACGTATCAAACTAGATTATACAGGCTGAAGTAAGCTGCTTTCCAGCTTCCAGTACAGAGACTGTTGTACAGGCATTTTTTAAAACTTTATTTATTTCATAATGATCATTACATGAGAAAGTAATTTGTGTTTGAATTTCTGTCATTAAGAAATAATTCATTGTCCTTTTTGTTCTGGTAAAAAGAGCAAGAGAGACAGATAAATCCCCACAGACTCCCTGGCATGATGCTAACTGGCCTGTCATTAACACAGTGCTGCTCACCTTCTTCACTGGGACAGGGAGGCTACAGTTATGGGCAGACTGGGCTGCTGCTGACTCATCTGTTATTAGTCTGCTAAAAGGGGAAGGGACAATGATTTAATATCAATCTCTTGCTAAACGTTTCCCTGCACTGATTAAATGTTGATGAAATGTAGGCTAACACCAGTCTGTGTCTAGCTAGCTTATTTCACTGTGGATATTAAATCAACAGGTTAACACCACTCACAGACTAAAGGCTGCCCACCTTTCATGGTGAAAAACTGGATTACAGACTGGCATCCTTTCCTTTGTCTTTCCTCTCTTTCCTTTTTTGAAAAACAGATTTTGGTTTACTAGGCAACATTGTGATCACTTTGTTTCTGCCGCATCTACTGACTGCAGCTAAACACCATCACTGATGAGTGCGCTGAGGCAGGACCAAATCATTTCATGCAGATACTGGGGGGTGGTCAGTCAATGTGGAGGTTTAACTTTTACTGCCAAAAACAAGTAAAAACAAAGAGATCATTGATTTAATTATTATATTTGAAATATATTTACACTCAATGATGATGATGGTTTATATAATGTATAATATTATAGTTTGATATTGGTTTATAATTATTTTTTGGGGCCCCTGTCAGTTAGGGGCCCTTGGAATTCTACGATTTCGAGAATCTAGGAACCACAAGTAACCCTGCATTCTGGGAGCGCAGTGCTCTGGTGGGGTAGTAAGGTACTATGAGCTCTTTAAGATAAGATGGTGCCTGACCATTAAGAGCTTTGTATGTGAGAAGAAGGATTTTAAAATCTATTCTGGATTTTACAGGAAGCCAATGCAGAGAAGCTAAGACAGGAGAGATATGATCTCTTTTGCTGGTTCCTGTCAGAACACGTGCTGCAGCATTCTGGATCAGCTGAAGAGTCTTAATGGACTTTTTTGAGCAGCCTGATAATAAGAATTTGCAGTAATACGGCCTAGAAGTAACAAATGCATGAACTAGTTTTTCTGCATCATTTTTAGACAGGATGTTCCTGATTTTTGCAATATTACGTAGATGAAAAAAGGCGGTCCTGTTTTTTTTCAAAGCACGTTTCAATGAAGCGCAGACAGAGGGCGCAATAGAACTTTAACTAGGCACCTTAGGCATCCATCTTGGGGATTAGAAGACAGCGGCCACTTTGGAAAATGAAGCAGGCAAAGAGAAGTATTGTATGGGATCATTTTGAATTGAAAGAAGATGCCATCTGCAAACACTGTGATTCTGTCTTCAAATACAACACAACGACAACGCCAATGCTCTACCACTTGAACAATGTTCATTCAAGAACGTTTGCTGGATCCTCGTATCAGCAGCATCAACCCACCATCACTACAGTATTTGCAAGGAAGAACTGCAACGCACAGCAGGCAGAAAAAATAACCCAATCAATCTGTAAAGTTATAGAAAAAGACATGATGCCTGTCAGGAAGGTTGACGGCCCAGGATTTCGGGAAATGATGCATCTGCTTGAACCAGCATATCATATCCCATCACGAGGCACCATCACATCACGCATCGAGAACAGGTACAAAAATGCTAAGTCAGAGATGCTATCGCAGCTAGCTAGCGCCACCAACAAGGTCGCATTGACAACAGATAGCTGGACTGCCCTAACGACCGAGAGCTACGTGACCGTGACTTGCCACTACATCGCCGAGGACTGGAGAGTCACTACTGTGGTGTTGCTAACTAGAAGTTTGCCAGGCAGGCATACAGCAGACCACCTCGCTGAAAATTTAAAAGAAGCAGCGGAGGAGTGGGGGCTCGAGGGTAAAGTGATAGCGTGTGTCCACGACAACGCGAGGAACATCACCGCAGCAAACGACCCCACCAGGGTGACCTGGTACTCTGTGGCTTGCTTTGCACATACACTTCAGCTTGCCATCAATGACGGATTTGCCGTCTACTTCAAAAGGGTTATATCCGCGGTTTGTAGGCTTGTGAGCCACTTAAACCACAGCACTGTCACCACCAAAGCCCTACAGGATAAGCAACAGCAAATAGGACTGCCAGTCCACCGGCTCATCCAGTCCACAAAGACTCGATGGAATTCTGTTTGTGACATGTTCGGCCGCCTAGTGGAGCAGAGGTGGGCTGTGGTTTCTGTCCTATCTGACCGGACTGTCACCAGGCTAGACACTGCTAAGACCCTGGAGCTGAAAGAGGAATACTGGAGGCTCATGGAGGACTCAGCGCCAGTTTTAGCCACACTGAAGTGTGCAACAACAGTGATGTCGGCGGAGTCGGGTGTATCCATCAGCAACACTTACCCCATCACATTTAGTCTCATCAACGGACATCTCATGAGGAGAGAAGAGGACTGCGCACGAGTGGTGGAATTCAAGAAAAAAGTCCACTCCTCCCTGATTGATCGATTAATGGTAAGCTTAACATTATCCTGAGAATACACTTTCCCAAAACAATTAAGCTATAGCCTACAGCAAGCTATGGCAGATTTTTACATTTTTTATTTAAACAGATCCATTCCAACCAGTTGATGTCCTCCCCCCCATGGTCGCAACGATGCTGGATCCTCGCCACAAGCATTTGGGTTTTTCAACACCTGCACAGCGACTGGATGCGAACTCTAGGAGAGCTAGGAGAGGTGGCCACTCCGAACCCACAAGCCGAAGCTGATACGTCCGACAGAGACGCTCAATCATCAGAGGCGGGAACTGCAGGCGCAGGTGAGGCCTCAGCGATGGCGCTACTTTTGGGGGAGCAGTACTCAGCATCTCCTGCAGCCAGCAGCATGGACACAGAGGTTGAGAACTTTTTACGGGACATTCCCCCACCCCTGGATACAAAGCCAACAGACTGGTGGAAAGTTAACACGGGGAGATTTCCCAGACTGGCAAAGCTGGCCCGCCAGTACCTCTGCATACCCGCAACATCAGTACCATCCGAACGTGTGTTTTCAGCCGCAGGACTGATTGTAACCAGGCTGCGTTCCCTGACCATGTTGACATGCTAATTTTCCTCAACAAGAACAAGTATGAAGAAATCGGGACGCAGTGAGTCTGATATATGATAAGGTTGTATTTGTTTGTTACATGTGGTTGATTTTGAGAGCCTTTCTTACAAGACTATGGTTAATGTTAGCAGAGATTTATTTCTTATTAGTATGTTGAATAGGCTTTGCACGCTGTCAGAGAATATGCAATATGTTCCTGAGGAAATAAAGCTTTGAGGAAAAACACAATTTGCTGTTGTTTGGTATAGCATTATGTTAGTTTTTTTAATTACGATTAATCAGTGATTGATCGTTAACGTGACCAATGATTGATCAAGTAACATGTATACAATTTGCAACCCTAGTCAGATGTAAATGCTCCGTATTTGTATATCACTTTTCCAATCTTTTCGACCACTCAAAGCGCTTTTACACTACATCTGTATTCACCATTCACACACTGGTGGAACAGCCAGTGTTCAGTATCTTGCCTAAGGACAATTCGATATACAGCCTGGAGGTGGATTGCACCGCCGACTTTCCAATTAACAGGCAACCTGCTCTACCTCCTGAGCCACAGTCATGCCAAGGGTCCATCCAACACTGCTTGTAGCTTTCATTTTTTAGGATTGGATTTCATCTGTTATCACCACCATAACACACGCTTTAGTTATATTTTCATAGTTATATCTCATTGCTAATAGGGTGGGGCGATGCAGTGTTGCGTCTAGGATTTTTTTCAGCAACACATGTCTCAATATTGCTTTTGTGTCCATGAGCATGCAATGCCCCTTAGCATAGCTTAAAACTGCAGTGTTCTCCCAGTTTAATGTGAGCTTTTGGTGAATGGTTTGGTGTTGGTTAGGGGTTTGGGAGTCCTCAACCAAGAAAATTTTATGTTTTTCAATGAAAAATATGTAATTTCACATCATATTGGGCCATTGTTTTCAACCTTATCTCTGAACAAATAGTTGGAAAAGCTGGATCAGATAATAAATAAACAACACCCAAAGATCAGTCTACAGGAGGAACAGCCTTTAGATCTAGAGAAAGTAATTTGGTTGGTTCTGTTGCTCCACAGTGATTTTACAGTGATGGCACAGCATGTTTTGGGCATCACCCCTAAGACTTAACGGCAGGAAAACCCTGTTAATGTGACCTCAGAATCATTATAGATACGACTGTTCATGTTTGCCTTTTGTTGTCTTCATTTTTCAACTAATGACATTTATCTGTAGACATTGATGTAAAAAATAGGCAGCATGAGAACTCTCCTTCCTTCTGAGGTGCATTTTATTTGCACATTAAACTCCAAAAAGAAACATCTCCTCTTTAGCTTAAAAGGACTAGTTTGCATCACTAATTAGCTTTACTAACCTCGGCTCCTCCAGTCACCTCCGTCCTTTCTTTTCCAAAACCACTTTTTCAGACTGAAAACTGAAAAATAATTGAATCAGTCTGTACAGGACAGAGCTGCAGGCTACGTCAATTTAGTACCTGTATTTTGTACCTGATGTTCTCAACATTGGACAAGTAGGCAGTGATAAAATGACCAAGGTACGTTTTAACCGTTTGTTTTTTTGGTATAATTAACAAAGGAAAAAAACAGAAACGGGTCGTTTTTCCGTTTTTCAATTTTGTGCCAGAAATGAAAAAAACAACATTCAGTTTGATTTTTCGTTTTTTTAATCAAAACAAAAATACGAAGTTTATTACTCAATATTTCCTTTCATTGGTGGGTGGGACTTCATCAACCCCCTGCTTCTGATTGGACAGTGTTCCCATCAGTTGTGTCGGAGCTTCAGGCTGCTCTTCAAAATTAAGGTTCTCCCAAATAATTTTCATTCCTGCTGTGGTTCTCCCTCTTTGCCTTAAGGCGATGCAATTTCTACAGAAAATATACACTTAGATGACCGTTTATTAGTGAAAACTAATTGCATAATACAATAAATCCGCCTGATTTATGCATAATTAAGAGATTAACAGTTTTTAAGAGGTGGCGATTCAGCTGTATGATCAGTTTGGATCATGTTTGTGATGAATTAAACAAAGGTGTTTCTGTTATTTAGCCTCACAGATTAAGGCTCATTTTAATAAATGCTGTGGACAGTAAAGTGTTCATGATATTATAAAGATCGATGGCATCGAACCAACAGCAAACACACCAAAAGGATTTACAGAATATGACCAGCAGGTGTCGCCCTGCACCTCCCTCAGCTGTGATCACCTGGAGCCACTCGAGAAAACAGAACTTCACTGTTCATTCTGCTGTGTTTAAAAACTCATCACACCTGATCTGGTCTAGTTTTATGTCAACTTAAGCCTGCCGACATTTGAACAAATTTCTGAGTAAAAAAGGGGTTTTACACCTTTGTAGCCACAGATTATCATTTAGCAGAATTAGCCTCTGTCCATCAATACCGGTACCTGATGTGATTTTAAAAAATAGCCTTGATGGCAGATGCAACCCAATAAGATTAAATAATTATATTATATTTTATTATTAAGCTTAGTTCTGGTTTCAATAAATTTTCAATTCAAACGGTCGCTGTCTGTGGCAGAGGTTTCCCACGTCAATGATCAAACGAGAACGTCAAGACACACCACTTCTTAATTGTAAATAATATAATCACTATAATAAATGAAGCCTAATAGCCTACGTTGTCATTTGTGTTGATTAAACTTGTACCTTGGTTGAACAAGTAAGAGACCAGTATACTGAAATGTGTCAGTCTGAGTTGATTTGGAACCAGGTCCGATCAAAACGTTCCCAGGACTCCTGTTATTGAAGCTGTTCCAACACCATCTGTAAAATGTGATGTGATCAAATGTCTCCTTCGCTGTGCCACAGCAGGTGAAGAGGAAGTGTCACAGTGCCCAGTTTGAACGATCTAAACGCGTGCCATGTTTTGGGCGCAACATGCAACAAACCAATCAGATTTGCGTGCGCTTGCATCTTGGCGCATTGCTATCATAATAGCGGATGAATGGCGCAGTATAAAACATTAATTGACTGATTGAACAACAGATTCACAGCGATATAAAAACTGTCTAATGAAGCCAAATGTTCATCTGCAGCTCTGTGGTTTATCAGCGAAGCAGACTGGAGTCTGTTAACAGACAGACAGACGCTGTCTCCTCAATGAAACATCTGGATTCTCACTACCCTGCATTACCCTGAGAAGAACACAGAACATCAGTTAACATTCTTGACCGATCCTGTCACTTGTCGAGAGATTTTAGCATTTAGTTATGTTGCTGTGCCTCCTGCGTAAATCGTGCCTCGTACGTAAAGTGGAGTAATGCGCCCCAAAAATACCAAAAAAACAAACAGTGAAATGCCGTTGACTTGGTCAGTGGTACAGTCGCTTTCTGTTGCTTCGAAATAGGGATGCGGCAACAATTTGCCTGAGTGACCACATCTTATTTTAAGAACACTCCCATGGGCACACAGCGGGCGCAAGTGCATACATTGCTGTTTAAACAACGTGCGCGCTTGGCGTGAAAATGACAACTGCAACGGTTGGAAGCAATGACACTTGTGCTGCGAACAGAGAGCTAAACACAGCGAGTTGGGGTGGTGGAGAGCGACGATCACGTATGCGCTGTGAGAAAGATTGCGCGTTATTATGATGGAGAACCCAAATGCCAGTGCGCCACAGTTCTGGTCGTCCCCATGGTCAGAGCTGGGCCCGGTGCCGGTGGGCAGGAGGGGGCTTTGCTCCCTCAGTTGTATTTTCTGTCTGATGGTGGGGACGTTAGGACAGTGATGTGTCTTGGTTTCATTGCGCATTTGCACCCCAAGCGACCAAGTTATGCCCTTATGTCTATCTGTGAACTCATGGGAGTGTTGGTCTTTAAATGAGCTGAGGTCAGCCACACTGTTGGCGCGTTGCTATGGAGTCAGCAGAAAGCGATTCCACCATTGACCCCCGCCCCCCCAAAAACCAGGTCTAAACTCGATGGCACAGTATTTCACTGTTTGTTATTTTAGTTGCGCATCACTGTGACACTGCGCATTTACGCACGAGGCAGCGTAACTTAACTGATTATTAAAATCTCCTGAAACGCTGACTGGATGTTAATTGATGTTCTTTGTTTTTCTTCACATCCTAAAGCTCTCATACACAGTCCAAGTTCATCCAGAGAAACAGTTTGGAGTAAAGCAGCCGTCCTCCAGTTCAGTCCTCCGTCAGAGCGTCGAAATTATTTCTGTTTCCTCTGGAGAGTTTCCTCTGTCCTGTCATGCCAAGTTTATAACTTATACTTTTTTCTTTTTTACTGCTCAAATATCACAATGTTTGATGCGACTTCATTGCGCACGTGACCGACAGCAGCCTCTCTAATCATGAAAGTAAATCGTTAAAGACAACACTCAAACATCAATTAACCACAAAATAAAGAAACCGGTGTAGGAGAGAGATGTGACCGTCGGCCGGTTATCATAGTTTATATTAACGCAGCGCACTGAGACTCCAGGCGGTTCATAGAGGAGACAGCGTCTGTTAACAGACTGCAGTTCTGACTCTTCACTGATAAACTGCAGAGCAACACAGGCTTCATGATCACAGATGGTTTTTAGGTCACGTCCACACTTCTGTCCATCTCCTCTCTCTGCTGTGAGTCTGCAGTTCAATCAGTTAACTGGTGTTTTTCATAATGCGCCATTCATGCGCCATTATTAGCAATGCGCAAAGGTACAAGCGCAGCTGGATTTAAAAGGGAAATGACACTGTTTGGTGTATTGCATGTTATGCCCTCACCCCCATGACTAATTCATAGACTAAGTCCTTTTTAACCATGTGCCCAGCGCACAGACCATTTTTTCTACTGGACATATCCAACTCCAGATCACTGGAGAAAAATCAAGCTAAATGTTGTTTTTTCATTTTGGGCCCAAAATTTAAAAAACGGAAAAACGACCCGTTTCTGCCTTTTGCCTTTGTTAATTATACCAAAAAAACAACAGACTTTTCTTGGTCATGAGAAGATAACACACTGTAACAGACCGTACATTTACTGACAGAATATTTTCCTACATTCACGTTCAACGTCACTTTCTGCCACTCGGACAATCAAATTTCAGCCTTGGACTGACTGAGAGTAGTAAGTGCTTGTAACTTGGAACATCTAAGCTGCCAAAGCGGTTTTAATATAGAGGCTATAATACAGAGAGACGTCAGTGACAGATGCAGGTAAAAGCAATGGAGAAGCGGTGATAGAAGAGAATTTCTGAAAAACAACTTTCAGAAAGTAAGCTAAGCTAGCATTCATACACACGAGATAGCCTTGTAGCTTTTAATTCTATAGCTGCTGTTTTTAAACCTGAAACAAACATGCAAACAGACCCATGCGAGGACTGTATTCTACTTGCGGAAGCAAACAAAAAGATCACTAACCTCAGAGAAGACATCTGACGGCTATCCGACGAACTCCAAAAAAATGACTCCCTTCTGACCGGTTTCATGGAAGTACCTTCTGTACAGACAAGACAGACTGCCTCCCTCAGCGCCACCATCCAGGACACGGTTCTGTGGGATCCCTCCATCCATCCACGGCTTTCATCCTGCTTGACACCAAAACACGACTCAACTTGGGCCAAAGTGGTGGTCCGCGGACGCAAGAGAGTATCGGATGGGGCTGCATCACCACCGCGGATAAGCCTCTCAACCGCTATGTGGCCCTGTCTCATGACACTCCGGTACACTCAGCCGATGCACTTGCATGCGCAGCATGTCCCGATCCTGACCCCGGCCTGCCGACGATGCCTCCCGACACCGCGGTCTGCCCTCCAGCTCGCGGTGCTCGTTCCGGCCTTTGGCCTGATTCTGGGCCGCCATCCCGATCAAGGACCTCCGCGTCCCGGCGTAGGATCCTGAGGGAGGCTGTGCAGAGACGGTCTGGAGTTCGTCCATGCCTTGTGACAGCAGGAAATCCCTCTCCCAGGTCAGACCTTGCTCCCTCAACACAACACTCGCCTGTCCACAAGTCCCATCCTCAGTTAACGCACAGGCCTACTGAGGAAGTTGATTCTGTGCCGTCCTGCTCCGAAAACTTAGAACCGTCATCCCCTCGTCCCCTTTTCTCTCCAACTACGTTAATAGTCAGGGACTCCATAATCAGGAATATCCGCTTCTTTAATGCAACCGCTCACTGCTACTGAGCTCACTTACACCCACCATTCATCGAGTGATTGTCCATGTGGGGACAAACGATGCAGCTCGTGAGCAGTCAGAGCTGACCAAAAAGAATTTTAATGACCTTATAAACTTTCTTAGCACATGTGGAAAGTCCGTTTTTATCTCTGGTCCCATTCCCACACTGGCCCGAGGAGCAGGGCGTTTCTCCAGAATCCTTAGCCTCCACACCTGGTTAAACTCCACCTGCGGAGCATGCAATATCAGTTTTATAGAAAATTTTAACCTGTTCTGGGGGCGTTCCTCCCTTTTTAAGACAGATGGAGTCCACCCAAACAGGCTGGGTAGCCAAATGCTAGCGGCTAACTGGCAGCACGCTGTACAGTCCACCTCTGGCCACCTCTGCCATTACACCACTCCAGTTCACCCAAACAAACTGTGCACAGAGCGTCCTGCCCACAAAATGCAGGATCTTCTATACCTGTCATCATTACAAAAAGGAGGTACGTCAAACGTTATCATGGTACAAACTCTTATAACCTCAGATCCCTGTACACACACAAATCAGCATATGCTCCTCCAGTGACTCTAAGTATGGCACTTTTAAATATCAGATCTCTTTTAAATAAGACTTTTCTTGTCAATGATTTGATCTTAGATAATAATATTGATTTTAAGTTTTTAACTGAGTCATGGTTTAACACAGATGGCCCAGCCACACTTATTGAGGCCTCACCACCAAACTTCCACTTTGCATACTCCGCTAGGAAAGACAAGAAGGGTGGGGGTACAGCAACAATCCTGTCAA
Source organism: Lepomis macrochirus (assembly GCA_024633595.2). Classification (NCBI taxonomy): domain Eukaryota; kingdom Metazoa; phylum Chordata; class Actinopteri; order Centrarchiformes; family Centrarchidae; genus Lepomis; species Lepomis macrochirus. The sequence continues at coordinate 297,680 of JALXJV020000025.1, read as the reverse complement.
CCTCGTTTTTAAGGACACTGCTTTTGGTGAATACACATCGTTTGAATATCACGCACTTAATCTTAACAACCCTCGAATACTGTGTTTGGTAGTTTATTGGCCTCCCAAACGATGTCCATCTTTTATCTCAGATTTTTCAGATTTACTCTCAATCATCCACACAAATTTTAACAAAGTAATTATTTTAGTCGATTTTAACTTACAAATTGACAATAACTCAGACTTTTATGCTGGGGAATTTTTAAACTTGTTGAACTGTATGAATTTTATTCAGCACGTTACAGAACCTACGCACAACAGAGGCCACACTTTGGACCTAGTAATAACCTATGGCTTGTCAGCTCACGTTTCCTCTGTTGTGGATGTAGGTCTGTCTGATCACTTCTGTGTATTCTTTACCATAAATGATTTTATAAAACAAGACATTCAAGATCGTACTGTGAGGAAACGCTATCTTACTCCTGAAGTGACAACTAATTTTATTAATTTATTATATGATATTCCTGCCGATATATGACCTTCCTCTTGTGATTTCATTGTAGATAGTTTTAACAGTAAACTCAGGTCAACCCTTGACTTAGTGGGACCTCTGAAACTGAAAAAGATAAAGACTTTATCTACACCTCCCTGGAGAACTGAGACAACCAAACAATTAAAAAGAGAATGCAGAATAGCAGAAAGACGATGGAGAAAGAACAAAATAACAGTAAATTATCAAATTTTTCACAAACAGTTGAAAGCATATAATAAGGCAGTTAGAGATGCAAGACACACACACTTCTCCAAAGTCATTGCAGAAAACCAGAACAACCCTAAAGTCCTCTTATCAACTATTGATCGCTCAATAAACCCTGTTTTAACAAAACCTAGCAGCATGTCAACAAACTCCAAATGTGAAGACTTTGCACTCCACTTCAGAAGTAAAATAGATTCTATTAGGTCAAATATATCACTACATCGGCAGGTACATTTTAATAAAGTGGATCCTAGACCTACATCCGGGGATATACTGCATAGTTTTGACCTGGTTGATGCTGGCATGCTTTGTAAAATTGTTACTCTGCTGAAGCCAACAACTTGCTTGTTAGATCCCATCCCCACTTCTCTTTTTAAAACACATTATCCCTTTTTTAGTGAGTATCTTCTGACCATCGTGAACTACTCTCCACAGATGGGTGTCTTCCCTACTGCTTTTAAAACTGCTATGGTGAAGCCCCTTCTGAAGAAGAAGAATTTAGATGTTACAGTACTCAATAACTATAGACCGGTATCCAATCTGCCATTTCAAAGTAAAATTTTAGAGAAAGTTGTTTTTAATCAACTGAATGATTTTATTAATTCCCAAAATATTTATGATAAACACCAGTCTGGTTTTCGAATCAATCACAGTACTGAGACAGCATTGGTAAAAATTGTTAATGATCTTAGATGGAACATGGATATAAAAAAAACAAAAATATTAATGCTACTTGACCTAAGTGCAGTTTTTGATACAGTAGATCACTCAGTTCTTCTAAACAGACTGCACAAGCTGATTGGCCTCTCAGGTACTGTTCTAAATTGGTTCCGATCATATCTCACTGATAGAGAATTCTTTGTGTGTATTGATGAATCTTTTTCCAGAAGACATAAAATGAATTGTGGTGTCCCACAGGGCTCAATTTTAGGCCCAACCCTTTTTAATTTGTACATGCTGCCGCTTGGAGATGTCATCAGGAGCCACGGCATTAATTTTCACAGTTATGCTGATGACACCCAGCTATACATTGCCGTGGCCCCTGATGACCCAGGACCAGTAGGCAGCTCTTTTAATTGTTTCCTAAACATACAGTCATGGATGGCAGAACATTTTCTGCAGCTCAATCAGGACAAAACAGAAGTACTGGTCATTGGTTCTGAATCTCAGACGGAGAAACTTAAAATGAAATTACGAATGCTGGCACTAAGTCCCTGTGATAAGGTGAAAAACCTGGGAGTTATTTTTGACTCAGATCTCAGTTTTGAGTCACATATTAGAAATGTTTCTAAGACCGCTTTTTATCATCTCAAGAACATTGGTAGAGTACAACCCTTTCTCTCTCAAGCAAACACTGAGACACTTATCCATGTTTTTATTACTTCCAGGATTGATTACTGTAATGCTCTACTTACTGGCCTTCCGAAAAACAAAATCTCGAAACTGCAGCTGGTTCAAAACGCTGCTGCACATCTTTTGACTAAGACCAGAAAGAAATCACACATTACCCCTATCCTAAAGTCTCTGCATTGGCTTCCAGTTAATTTTAGAATTGATTTTAAAATCCTTTTTCTACTTTATAAGTCACTTAATGGTATTGGTCCAGAATACTTAGCAGATTTGCTTTTACCTTATGAACCTACTAGAACCCTCAGATTCTCTGATAGTGGCTTTCTAATTATTCCGAAAGCCTAAACTAAAACCTACGGTGAGGCATCCTTTCAATGTCATGGCCCAAGGTTGTGGAACACCCTTCCTGTTGAGCTGAGAGTAGCAGGAAATCTGGATTTGTTTAAAGTCAAACTAAAGACATACCTATTTTACCAAGCTTTTAACTAAGCTGGAATTTTTTTTTTTTTTTTTTTGTAAAATGGGGATTGATTGTTGGGCTTGACCTGCTTTTATATTTTATTTTATTTTTTAATATTTTATCTTTTTAATTTTTCTATAGTGTGAAGCACTTTGTGTTACATGTTATTTGTATGAAAAGTGCTATATAAATAAAGATTGATTGATTGATTGATAAAAGTGTAATCATTTTTAATTTTCCTTCATTTAGATGCGCCTTTGGAATGGGGCAGCTTCGTCAGCCCTATTTGAAATAATTAGCCTACATATGTGGACTAGAAGATTGAGATTTGGGATGCATCTATAAACTATGGTGAAGTGATATCATGGAGCATTAATGTTTACCCTGTACATAGTGATAACCTAACAGATAAGATGAGAAGAGTGAGACGTAATAGTGTATTCCTTGAGGTAGTTTTTATTACAGGTTTAAAAGGCTGTCATCCTTGAAGCTGTAGATTAAAGACTTCCCACATCTCTTCTGGTCACCATTGAAATTAGACAAATAAAAGCCTATTTGCCAATTGTTGTTTGGGAAGGCGCTCCATATCAACAGGGATCTTTGTGAAAACAAAAAGCTTTTATAGTTACCTAATTTAAGTTCTCATTTTTCAACATGTGTATCATCAGGTGTGGAGAAACTGGTCCACCATCTGCATAAACACAATATCCCCATTGCAGTGGCAACCAGTTCAGCAAGTGTGACGTATAGGTTGAAAACAAGCCAACACAAAGACTTCTTCAGTCTGTTTGACCACATTGTTCTGGGTGATGATCCTGAGGTGAAGAATAGCAAACCTCTACCTGACTCCTTCCTGGTCTGTGCCAGCAGGTTCAACCCTCCAGCATCTCCGGAAAATGTAAGTATTACAACTTGCAGATCCACATTTTAAGTCAGTTTGTTCGTTATAGGCTTGATAGCTCAACCCATTTTGCTAGTGCAGCAAATTTTAATGGGGTACACATGTATTTAAAGTCAAAGTGAGATTTGCAGAAATTGGGGGTGGCATTATACCAGTCTGTGGGAACTTGGCCTCGGAATTGTGGGGTTGCCGGTTCAAGTCTAGCATGGACCACGGACATTGCTGAAGGTTCCCGAGTTCAGGGCCTGCAGTTGGGGGCAGCGCCATTACATATAAAGTCAATGCAAAGATTTGGAGAGAGGCAATGTCCTGTCCGGCGGTGTAGAGGCGGTGCTGCCGGTGATGCGAAGGTAAGGCGAGAAAGTTCCTTGACCTATCAGTGCTTAGATTGTCCGGACGTCACAGATGGCTTCAGAGCGTTGTCTGGAGTGGGCCAGGCAGAGCGGGGCAGTGAATTTCGAACGGACTGCTGCTGAGCTACAGGGTGATGTCAAGGAAAGTGCTAGGGCAGCACTGGAATTTTTAATTGGAACAAACTCTGCAGACGAATTGGATTATGCTCTTATAAGTACGCCTTTTACACGTGGGAAAAGCTCAGAGTTAATGCTTTTAATAAATTTTCATTTTTACTTTTTTTAAAAGTAAAATGTTGATTTATCTCCACTCGCGCTTCTCAGCAACTAACCACTGTGTGTTTCTGGTTCCACTGTTGTTAGCATCAGTGGGCACCCAGAGCTCTGTGATACTACTACTTCATGTTTATGTAAAAACCGGACAAAGAGGTGTGAGGGCCAGCCTAAAGCTAAAATGATGGTGAACCTCTTTTTGTACTCTAGCCAAAGGAGGTGGAGTTTTGGGTATGGTGGATATATTGAGTTAATTATCATGTTTCCGTAACGTCTTGCCAGCATTTGCTCGTCTCTTCCTCACCTCGCAGCCCCGTCCCTCCCTCTGCGTTTGCATGCAGCCCTCTAGGTCACAAATAGAGATGAGAAAATTCACTCTTTCAAAAGACTTGAGTCACCAAATCTAGTTCATTAAAATGAACTAATCTTTTTTTGTGTCATTTCGTTCATTTTAACTAGGCTGGTTATTGCGGAGCTGCAGCCCTCTAGTGGGCGATTTTTTAAAAAACTGCGCAGTTCTCAAACACAGAAGGCTGTCTGGCTTGCTCTAACTGACAAAGTATAATGCACAAATTCACCTCTTGATCTTTCTATATCATGTTTCTATAAAGCCCCATGGAGCCACAACCAAATTCAAACCTTGGAAAAACCACAGGAATATGTTGTCAATATTCAGTTAAGCCTCTACCATGGCTAAATCCATCCATTTTCACAGTCTTTGCTAAGTGATGAAAAATAGTTCATCACCAGCCATATATATACTGTAATTATAAGTATGGGATGCAGCCAATACAAACTTATAATGTGGTCTTCAGTCAAAAATAAGGATAGCAGAAGCAACTGAAAGATTTACGTCAGACTAAAAAAAATGGAAATCAATCATCAGTGAACATGACCTCCAAGTATTAGATGAGATAAAATTTACTAATCTTAACTTAAACAAAATACATTACAGTCAAGAGGAGATGAAAGCTAAATTTATCAAAGATATGACAATGGCCCAAGAGCTAAAAAACCCGAACAGCGCTAATTATCCAAGCATTATAGTTTTTCTGGACTCCTTTGACTCATGATCTTTTTATTCTGTTCTTTTCCGATGGATGGGAGGTCCAAGAACAAGGGAAAACAACATTCCAGACATAATAGATGATGACCAGACAAGGGTTCCTCAAGAATAGACAGAAACAAGACAACGTAAGATGGGCCATACATTCACTTTATTTTTACTTACTGTGTTCACAGTGCTCACAGTGAGTAAAAATAATGACAAATCAATTGTCTTCATCCTAGATGCCAAAAAAGCATTTGATTCTGTCCGCTTGGAGTTTTTACATTTGGTACTGCAACGATTTGGCTTCCGTTTTCTAAAAAAATTATATCACTCCCCCACAGCGAGAATAAAAATAAATGGCAGCAATTAATTCAGTGCCATTCGTAAGAGGTTATAGGCAAGGATGCTCTTTAAGTCCCGCCCTGTTTGCACTGTTTTTTGAGCCTCTTGCTCAGCCAATTAGAGCAGATGAAGAAATAAGGGGACTTTGGATCAAAACCGTTGAATTTAAGACTTGCCTTTATGCAGACACTATACAGATCACTCTTTCACAGCCAGATTCGAGTATGCCTAAACTATTGTCCAGTTTGAAAACATTTGGGCATTATTCAGGTTATAAATGAAATTACACAAAACACAAATCATCTCATTTAATTATTTGCCCTCATCACAAATATGTAAGCTTTGTAACTCTAAGTGGGACAATGATATTAAATACCTGGGGTATCAAAACTACTTGCCAATTACTAATGACATAAAGGCAGATTTAAGGAGGTGGACCTTACTACCATTGGACTTGCACAATTGAATAGACATAATCAAAATGACCATTCTACCTCAACTAATTTTTCTCTTTCAATAACAATCTATAGAAAAACCTTCAAAACACTCAAATGGAAGAGAATGTTTTCTGGGTTCAAATGGAAAGGTCAAAAAAAAAAGGTTAGGTATAATACATCTGTATCCGTACTCGGATACAGATACAGATACCCGCCCAAGTGGGCGGGATTTGACCAGGAAGTGGGTTGGGTTGTCTTGAAATGGGCAGGCCTTTAACTGTATGTTATTTTAAGCATGCAATTTATATGGGTTGATCAGAAATTGTTATATTTATTGCTGATTAGAAAACTATTTACATGACATCATCAAGCTTCAGATCAATGGTTTTGATCACGATAAACTATACAGAACAAGTTTTGCAACAATGAATACAACACATGCTGTTGCAATTATGAAGTAAAATGTAATGAAGAGTTTTCATACTCAACATAACTTTATTTTTTTTAACTTTTAATTTTTATAACGGCTAACCTGCTCCAAGCAGGTTATGTTCCAGAAAAGAGATTAACATTGTGAAAACGCTGCCTACTGACCAATCAACTCTCTGGAAAATGACATCACCATCTGTAGGAAATCCCACAGACTGTTTTAGCCAATAGGCTGCTTTCTGTTTGCAGCAGTGATGAGGAGAAACTCGACTATGGCGATCCTACAGAGACTGATTAAAAGCTTTAGGCTAATGTTGCCTATGTAGTAGGTTGGAAATGCTACATGTTTAGTTTTAGGTAAACAGACACCCCCCATTTTTTGTTATAATTGACCTATCCTAATACACTAACTCATAACACAAAAGTAATGCACTTACTGGTCAGTAGATGGTGCTCTGGTACTGCTGTGGATCAAGTAGGGAGGCTGCAGCTACAAGCTCCGCTCATGCGCAGCTCAGAAATAAATGAGCTCTGGCTTGAGCAAGACGCTAACTTTGGTCGTCTCTCAATTAATCCACAGGTACAGTAAAACTTGTTTTTCTATGTTTAGCTTGGATCAGTATGTAATGTGAATGTTGTATGAAATGTTCTGTAGTGTTGTAAGATAATTTCAAGATGTGTGTTAAGTGTAGTAAGCTTCGTTGTGTAGCTAACTACTCCGACGAGTGTCGCCATGTTCAGTAGTTTCTTTTCATGAACTTCAGTCTCTCACGGTAGTTTGGTAAGTGTGAGTAACTAACATTAACATTCTGGAACAGATGAAAATGTGTTCTAGACGTTGTTAAGAGTTTTAGGTAGCCAGTAGTGACTAAATGGTCAGGGGTCATTATTCAATCAAGTTCACCTCGCTGATCACACACAAAGGTGTCGTGGTACCGCCATATTGTCACGCGCTGCGGTTAATTGGAAAGAGTGTGACGTTCAAGAAATGTGTAGAAAGATGTATATGTATTTCATGCTAGTGGTACCATTAATGTTAGCAGAAATATAATGTAATGTGTTAATAGGTGAGTGAGTATATCAGAGGAATCAGACTAAAGTGAATGTGTGTTTTGAGTTATATTATTTTGCTATTAGTATTTTGAGTTAAGTCAATTTTGATTATGTGGAATATCTGTTATTTTGATGTCGTGTACTTATTTTCAGACAGGTAGAATGCTTTGTACATTGTATATTGTGAGTTTGGTTATGTCATATGTTGTTTATTTGTGAAATGTTTAGCATTTGTGTACCATGCACTTTAAGCAGGAAAGTGAAAATAATGTGACTGAGACGGTATGTGATTGTAGTCAGAAATAAACGAGCTCTGGCTTGAGCAAGACGCTAACTTTGGTCATCTCTCTATTAATCCACAGTGGCTACACAGTGCTCCCTAGCCTGTGTAACCTTTGCTGCCGGTCCAGATTACCCCTAGGTCTGGCGCCGGTCACACCTACAGGTTTTTACTGTACAGGATCAGTACAGTACAGGATCAGCCTACTTACTGCTTTTAAATGTGTTTAATATTTTTTATTTGCTCCCAGTCCGTTTCACACAGCCTGACGCAGCCGTTTAAACTGCTCATAATATTCAGCCTCATATAAGAAAAATAAAACTTTTTTATTTTATTTATTTTAACGCTTGCGTCAGAGTGTGTGAAACGAACTGGGAGCAAATAAATATTAAACACATTTCAAAGCAGTAAGTAGGCTGATCCTGCTGTAGTGTAAAAACCTGTAGGCAACATTAGCCTAAGGCTTTTTATCAGTCTCTGTAGGAGACTCCACATCACCGCTGCAAACATAAAGCAGCCTACTGGCTAAAACAGTCTGTGGGATTTCCTACAGATGGTGATGTCATTTTCCAAGAGAGTTGATTGTTCAGTAGGCAGCGTTTTCACAGAGTTAATCTCTTTTCTGGAACATGACCTGCTCCGTAGCAGGTTAGCCATTCAGCATAAGTTACTGTGGAGATCTACCCCGGTAAGAAGTGAACCACCTTCGTAGTACTGAAAACCCAGGATTAACCCCGAAGTTACCTGGATAAGCTCCAATCCTGCTTTATGGTACAGGCCTCTGGAGCCTATCCATTCACCCTTACAACAACCATCATGTCAAAAAGCCACAAAAAGGGTAGACTAATACACATAAGTTAATAAATAAAACAAAATACAAGTCATATCTTCCAACAGTGATTGGTAGGCATACACTAGACACAAATACTAACGTATCAAAAAAGGGAAATAAAATTATATAAACACAAACTGAGCATTATTAGAACATAAACTTGGATTATATTCAACTGTACAGGTATGGCTTCTGTTGCAACCAGCTTCTTGAGTTGCGACTCAAATCATCTTCAATGTGATGGCTGAAAATATGAACAAAGCCAGGGGCACCGTTATTCAAATTGCAGATTAAATGGATATTCCACCTGGCAGAGATGAACAGTTGTTATCTGCAGATTATGTTCATCTAAAAATGGAATTTGTGTTCCGAGTGACATTCTGCACACCTTATAGGATACTACCACTTTGTTTTCCTCTCATCTGTCCTTTCTCAGTGTTTGGTGTTTGAAGACGCTCCTAATGGTGTGAAGGCAGCTTTGGCTGCGGGGATGCAGGTGGTGATGATTCCTGACAAAAACCTGAACCCCGGCCTTACCCACGAGGCCACGCTGCGACTTAGGAGCATGGAGGAATTTGAGCCGCAGCTCTTTGGCCTGCCGGCGTTCAACTGAGCCAAAAACCAGACCTAAAACCACATCATGTAATTCAATCTTTAAAACAGAGTGAAGTTAAAGTTTTCCTGCATGTCACCATGTAAATATTTATGTTTTTCTGTCACATGAGGCATCACATCATTGGAAAAATCCTTAAAGCTTTTTCATTACACCTTTTAAAAGACTTTCTTGATGTGTCACATTTTTAATGTACAGAGTACATGTAGATAGTCAAGGTTTTTGATATTTGTCTCCTAAATGGTATGGTCCATACTTTAGTAGTGCCTTTCTAGTCTTTCCGACCACTCAAAGTGCATACTATACCACATTAACCCCATTCACACACATTCCTACACTGGATCTGAAGTAGAAATACACATTCATTTGGGGTTCAGTATCTTGTCCACAGATACTTCAACATGCCGACTGGAGGAGCCAGTAAGCAAACCACTGACTATCTAACAGTGTTGGGCAAGGACCTACTTGGAAAATGTAGTAAAGCTAAGCTACTAGCTACTCTACATTAAATGAAGCTTCACTACACAGAAGCTACCCCCCAGTGAAATGTAGCAAGCTAAGCCACAGCAACGTGGCAAAAGTAGCTTAGTTACATCTAAGCTACTTTTAATTTTTTAATAGTTTATAGTTAGGTAATTTATTTACAAATATTTATATACACACACACACACAACATAGGCCTAGTTTATATTGAACCAACTTCATTCCACAGTAGCAATAGAAGAAAGACTAAAAACCTGCTCCAGAAACTCTCCTTACTACCATATCATTGCTGCTAAATGTTCTTCCTCATGCAACAAACGGAGAACCATTGTTGTTTGTATAAAGCAACTTAATTGTCATATTACTAATTCATTTAATTAATTAATTATTAATTAATTCTATATTTTTTATAGTTTATATGTGACTTTGTGCTCTGGCAACATTGCAACGTAAACAACCTAAACATTCATGGCAGAGAAAGAGCGAGAGAGAGAGAGAGAGAGAAAGACACTCCGTCACGCCTGTCTTTATTCCCTTGCAGCAAAGTCGCAAACATCAGCCCAAGGATCGGTAGGTGATGTCACCATCACAGGGAAGCGCTTCTGCCGTCTGCACATACAGGTCCGTGTGTGGCGGTGGTGATCCATCAGAAATGCTTGGGAAAATGTAGCGTGTGTGGAAGCTACCGCGCTACTCGGTCAATAAAAGAGCTTCGTTACTGAAAAGCTATTCGATTCAGAAAATAGCGACGCTACCACCAAGCTACTGAGAAATGTAGTTAAACTAGTAACGGCGCTACTTGTAGCGACGCTACTGCCCAACACTGCTATCTAATAAATCGACGACCACTCTACCCCGAGCCACAACAGCTAATGATCTGCTACCATCCTAATAAGAGATGTAGGTCAGTGGTTCTCAACCTTTTTTGGGCCAGTGCCCCCCTATCCACTATCCAGATCCCTTACCGCCTTATCAAAAAAGATGTTGACTATTTGCCCCGAATATATTTAGATTTTTTTTATTGTTACTATCGTTATTAAAAACATGGAAAAGGTAACAAAAAACATGTGAAAAGTAATTATATTTAACTATTAAGTGAATGTTGCTCCCAAAAACTGTGTATGAAGCAAAATACTGTTTTCTTGGATGGGGCACTTAATAAGTGTGGGGTATGGGGGTCCTCCCCCAGAAGATTTGAGCATTAAACACTTAATTTCCTGCATTCTGGTGAAGATTTCTCCCCTAATTTCTGCCTTTTCTGCACCAATTTAGGGTGGAAATTTCTGAAAATTGAATACAATGTAGTGAGGCTCTCTTTCTTGCTTTTAAATATTTTTCTCTTGTAGATCAACTTATCATCCCTGCTGAGTCAACACACATGACTAAGTCTTACCTCCTCTTTTGTGGGGAAGTAACCTATTTAAATGTGTTTATGGTCCCTTTTCATCTCAGTGATAAATTAATCCGTGTTAATTCATTAATTGACCGGACTTTAGCTCCTGTCAGTGTCAGTCCCCACAGAATGACAGTGTAACTGTGCTGCAGCTGTACAGCATGCTAGCCTGAAAACCAAGCTGAATTTTAACATTAACTTAACTCTCCTTATTAGCTAGGCCCCTTACATGCTTACCAACAACTTCTATTAGCTGTGTCTCCGACATTGACGGCTTGTGCACCTGTGTTCACGAGGAAGAGAGAGCGATAGATCAAGGGACGGGTGAGAGAGAGAGACAGGGACGAGCGAGAGGATGTGCTCCGTGGATTCGCGCTGCCTGAGCTCTGCAGTCAAATACGATTTAAAATAGGCCTGGTTAAAAAAAATCAATATGTTGTGGGTCAGTGTTGATATTGTGGCGGGCCGCCACAAATAAATGAACGTATGGGAAATACTGTAATTTATCTGCTCATGTTCAAAACTTTCTGCACATTCAGAATCTCTGAATGTGTTCTCTGACATGTAAAGAAAAAAAGACGTTATAGGAGACTAACGTCAATTTAACGCCTATTTAAAGAGAATTCATAATATTTCACTACATGCCCTGTACCTACTGCATTATGTTACTGATTTGCTCGAAGTATCCCCTCGCCGTCTGACAGACAAAACTGAATGAGAACGAAACTAACCGACACCACCTGTGATCACACAGAAAGCTCACGAATAATTCCACACAGCTTAACTTCAGCACCTCTGATAAAGTGCTGCTAACAGTCCCCAACAGAGCGAGACAGGGCTTCAGTTTTTAACGTTACATTTTTATAGCCGACTGAAACTACCTATATGTCCACTTGGGCACAAATTGTCTGCAACTCAGCTCGAGGAGGGTCGACGTCACTCGCTGGTGTCACAGCGAAGTTGCTTTCAGGGTGAGTCCGACAGCAGAATATCCCTCTTGTAAATGTGTAACCACTGCGATAACAAGGCGTTCACGGTGTTTTCCTCAGAGAAATAAACACTACTCCACCTAGAAAGAGAGAGTCAGTTTTCTAGAGTTTACACAGTAAACACACTGTGGTAAAATTTTAGAGATGATACTCTGACTTCCCGTTCCCATGAAGGCAGCACGAAGCTGCACCACAAGTAACTGATGGAGAAAAAATGCACAGTCTCGTCCAGTTGCAGTGGACTAAACTGGCAGGTTTTAATGTTGCAGACCACAATTTTTTGCAAGTAGTTCAAAGTTTTTAACCAGGGGTCACCAAACTTTTTTCTCTGGGGGCCACATTATCGTTCCTGACTATGAAGGGGGGGCCGGGGCCGGGTCAGCTATATAACATAGAATTGTATGACCAGACCAAACTGACCACCAGCAGGCCTCATAGTGTAGTAGAGATTACTAGCCTGGCACAGCCATATTTGTTTACTATTTTTACTAGTTGTTTGCTAAAGTAGTAATGAGTCTTCACACTTTGTTTTAATTTGAAATACCACAGATATTCCTTTTTATTTTTTTTCTAATAACATCAAAGCTGTCAAGGTAAGAAACATCTGCCCAGTTGAGGTGACTGACACTGGCAAAGGTAAGTGAAAAATTCTAAATTATGGGTAGGCCTGTTGATATTACTAATAATATTAATAATTAATATTAAAGAATTGTAGCTAAAAAAAGATTTAAAAAATGATTAAAAAATTAAAAAAAACATTGAAACTATAATAACATGAGTAATAGAACAACTAGCCAGCTCTTATGCTTATCCAGGTGAGCATGTTCAGTAAACATTTTTTAGGTCAAGGTGCAAATGAAATGAGCAGTAGGCTCAAAACTAAAGCACAACAATAATACAGAATAATGGGAATCAGAATCAGTAGTATTTCTAGGTGAGCTGGATTTGTACTGTTGATGAATTGTGCTGTCTTTGGGATGGGGTCAACAACAGCAATCTCTGCCTTCTGGAGCCCTGGCATGGAGGGATGATAGATTTAACACAAGCACCACCATATTCAGTAAATGACAAGAAGTGCTCCTGTCTGTTTTTCTCTGTGACATAATTATAATCTATCCAAAACTTATCAACGAAATCTTCTCTAAACATTCATATTTAGTCCTTTTGTTTAAGTTTAAAGACGTGCACCAGAAAAAAAGTCCACGGAGATGCGAGGCAGAAAGCACACCCTGTTTATTTTATTTATTTTACAAAAGCACAATGCTTTAATTCAATTGTAAGTGGACACAAAAAAGTAGACATTTAACAGTTTACTTTTTTCATATTTCGTATTTTAAGTCTATTTTGCTGCTATGTGAAACTAATATAGCAAAACGCGCCGGCACATTTGCCGATCCCAGAGGGTTAAAATCAGTGTGCTTACCGTATCAGTGTGAACTGTGTGCTTGCTTCTGGCTGGTGAGATGTTCAATGTCTGGTTGCAGTCCAGTTGTAGCCAGTCTCAGGGTCTGATGCAAGTGTTTATCTGTGAGTCTGTTCCTATCACAATTCTGCAACTCGGCTAGTTTAAACTGAAGAGAGGGAAGGGCATCATTTATGTCGGCAGCAAAGGGGTTCTGGAACAAGCGTTATTCCTTTACTGTTGACATGAAGCTCACGAAACCGCGCACTGAACTCTCCCTGCAGCATTTCCAGTGCACCCTTGCACTTTTCGACTGGAAATGGGACAGCTGGCTTCTCAGCGCAGTAGCTTTGGGTGGCAGGGAGATGCACTAGTTTGACCTTGAACGCTTTGATGTGGGAATACAAGTCACTGATTAGCTTCCCTTTGTCTTGGAGCTGCATGTTAAGGTGGTTCAACATTTCAGTCACATCAGTTAAAAACGCGAGGTCCCATTTCCATTCTGGCTCGGTCAGCTCTCGTACCGTTTCACCTTTAGACTGCAGGAAGGTGTTGATTTCGGGTAGCAGGTCATAAAAACAACGCAACACTCTGCCACGGCTTAACCATCTGACTTCTGTGTAGTACAGCACATCCTCGTAGGCAGACTCAAGCTCGGCAAGAAAGGCCTGGAACTGTCTGTGTTTCAGCCCAGGCTTTCGGATGTAGTTGACACAGTGCACGACCACCTTCATGACTTCAGACGTCCACTTAAGAACTTTGCAGCATAGTGCTTGTTGGTGAATCAGACAGTGGACTTGTATTGGGGGGGTGAGACCTCGTTCCTTGAATTCGCTGTTCAAGCACCCTAGTAGCCCCCTCGTTGTGCCAACCATACTAGGTGCGCCATCTGTAGTGATGCTGGCCAATTTAGACCAGTTTAGATCCAACTCTTCCATTTTTTTGCACACTTGGACAAAAATACCTCTCCTGTCGTAGTACCATTGAGACTTTTTAGAGCTGCCAGCTCCTCAGACACTTCAACGCTTGCGCTAACTCCACGAATAAAAATGAGCAGTTGTGCTGTGTCCTGCACGCCATTGCTCTCATCAATGGCCAAAGCAAAAAACTCAAATTCTGACGCTTTCTTATTCAGCTGGTCATACACATTTTCCCCCAAATCTTCGATTCGCCTGGTCATAGTAGTTGCGGAGAGACTCACCGCGTTGAGCACATCCTTCTTGTCGGGACACACCTCCTCGGCCGCAGCAAGCATGCATTCTTTTACAAAGTCCCCAATCTTAAGTGTAAACTCACCTTAGAATTTCCATCCAACAAACACCCTCCAAAACCAGCTCAGCGCCCCCCTTTCTAAAATATTGCTTCCAGCGCCCCCCATCGTCCTCGGAACGCTCCTGGGGGACGGTACCGCCCTCGTTGAGAAACACTGGTGTACGTGAACAACAACTTAAAGTCAGAGTTAGAATTTTAGTTACTAAGCAAGTTCCATTCTCAGGTCATGTGTGTTCACAGAGGATGCCATCTCCACTGTCCTCCTCTCAGCCTCACACACAATCCTGTTTGTGAATTTCTGCTTAGCATTCAGCCCAATCTCCCCTAAGAAACTGATCAGCAAACTCAGCACTCTGAGTTTAAATTCAACACTCTGCGCTTGATATTGGCCTTACTCACAAACAGACTTCAGGCAGTTCGAATTGGTGGACTCACCTCCTCCATTCCTGTGCTCAACATCGGAGCCCCCCAAGGCAGCGTGCTCAGCGGTGACGACTGCATCCCACGACATGGAGAGAACTATGTTGGGAAGTTGGTGAAGTCTGCCTGATTTCGAACAGTGAGACTTCATATTGGAAATTCATATAGGAAATTGTTAATGTTGCAGAGTAGTGTAAACAAGCTTCTGCTCAATGTCAGCGAAACTAAGGAGCTGATCGTTGATTTTAGGAAAAGGGAGATAAAGACTCCTGTCTAAATCAGTGGTGCTGAAATGGAGCAGGTGAACAGTTTCAGGTTCCTGAGAATAAGCATCACGGAGAACCTGACATGTTCATCTCACTTCTCCACACCGGTGAAGAAAGCTGTTACGCACGGTCCAGGGGCCCAGGCGTAACATGAAACTACCCCATCTTCCCCAAGTCCCAAGCAGCATGAACACGTAGCCTATTGAAAAATAAGGAAACGTGAATTTATTTATAACAGCATGAAACAAGTAGTGATAAAACTAGTTTACTATAGGGTGAGCCAAGGCCAACATAAAAAAAAACACCTTTAACAAGAAATCAGCACTAACCTATCAAACAAACAAAACCACAAGCAACTGACATCCCTAACCATAATAAACAGGAGACATAGAAGAGAAACAGAATTGGCAGCCCACCCCTACTTAAACAAGATCAGACTGTGGCCTGTTGGGAGAGGAGGAAAACTCTAACATGCCTACGTGTGCAGCCCCCACCATCTCCTCGCTTAAATAGCAAGCCATCTGGGAGTAGCAAATCATCTGCCACGAGCTGGAACCGCTGCCACCAATCCCCCGCCAAGCAGAGAGACAATCCACCAATCACACTGATGTTATGGCACAGACCTATTTACATAAGAAACAAAACAGGTGGCAATAGCATTAAACATAGGTCTATATTGAAGTTCACAAAAACAACTGTGTGGGGCCTCACACAAAACAAAAAACTGAAACTGGGTCTTGTGACATCCTAAAGGCCTGACCCCGGCCTGTTGAATTCCCCAGCCTGAATTGGAGTTATTTCTAACAAAGGACAGTAAAACAGGTGCCAAAGCCCATTTCCCATCTAGGTGCAAAATAGTGAGTCAGACCTAAAAGCAGAGCCACTATTGGCTGCGCTTCTTATCTTGCAGGTCGCCCTGGTAAGGCAGCCCCCCCCCCAGGTATAAGTAGACCAGAGCACAGCCAGCACATTGTCTTTCCACAACTGTGCAAGCGGTGATGACAGGAGACAACTTTCTCAGCGCTGAACTTTCTTTGTTCCTGAATACAGCCTTTACTTTCTGGATGAGCTACTCTGTTTTTCTTCTATTTCCTTTTTTTATTTTGTGTTACCAACACAATTTTCCCTAAGGAAGCTGTTATACACAAGATAACATTTCGTGCCTGCAGAAGAAGACGGCTAAACTGTGCTTAACTGAGAAGATCACCTCAGTGTTCTACTACTCAACCTACGTCGACTTCACTGATTCCTGTTGCTGACGCCAAAGACTCAGGTGTGCCGTTGAAACTACCGGCATCCTCAGAACCGAGCCGAGAGAAAACTCCTAGCGGAAATCCAGGACTGACTCTACTCGCTACCAAAGCGACACATAAGAGGCTTTCGTATGTCTGGGCAGCGGGTAGTTTTATAACTTTGTTACTGTAACTTACTTATACAAGCTGCATGTGGTGAATTTCTGCTAAGAAACTCAAAGGGATATTTAAACGCCATGTTTTGTTTTATTGCTGTGTTTTCCGTGCTACGCACGTTGTTTGTGTCCGGTACTACTGCTGAGCCGCAACAGCTTTGTTCCTATTACTGTGTGGAAACGTATCAGTATTTTTATCAAGCCAAGGAATGAGGTGAGGGACCTCAGGGTAAGAGGAGGAGGGGTTAATAGAGGCTCTGATTGATACCACCTTATCATTAAAATAAGATAAAAACAATTCAGACATCATTACTTCCAGCTTAGGCACTATTAGGGGTTGGGTTTACCAGCAGATCCACAGTCTTAAATAAAAATCTAGGATTGTGTAGAAATGAGTTCAGAAAAAGTGTGTTCTCACATCCATGTTATTGTAGTTACATAACAAATCCTTCAGACAGCGGTAATGGACATGGAGACTGTTTTTTTTTTTCCATCTATGCTCAGCTTTCCTGCATTCCCTTTTTTGGCTGCGAATGCTGTTTATCCAGGGTTGCTTATGAGCTGTAGGTTTAGGTCTAACCTTTAGAGGAGCAATAGTATTTCGGGATGACAAGCAAATTTGATTGAAGGGATCAGTTAAGTTAGTGGTGTTGGAATCAGTCAGGTGTTGGCTTTGGCTCTGAAACAAAGTGCAAAACTTTAAAACACTTTGTTCATTAAGGATGTGAGAACATGAAGTACTTGGTGAGGCAGAGTAGATAAAAATTCTGGAAGTTCTGCTAAAAATCCTCCAGGTGGTTTTGGGGGGCAATAAATTTTGACAAATATGACAGGTTGCGGGCCACCAACTTTAAAAGAGAGAGCTTCAAAGGAGGCAAAGTCATTACACCGTACTTGATGACATTTAAAACTTTTCCTGTGCACACTAAATAAAATCATTTGAGATAAAAGTCTTACTTGACAGTGATCTCACATTGAAGAGAGCCATTTTATATGTGTTTGTTCTGGGTGCTGGAGTTGGTGCAGTTGTCCTAACCCTTAAGAAATTACTATTTCTTTGTGGGATGTGCATATTTCGGTTTACTGGTGTGTATATGTGATAATGGAACCGCTGACAGGAACAGAAGTCTTTGGAACAACGCTAGTAAGAGACGGCTTTTCATACCAGCAGGTGGAGACAGTTGTTTGTGGGAGTGAGACAGAGTTCTGTTAAGTGACAGGTGGTGTGTCCTGCATGAATGATTAGTCAATCACGTAAGTCCTGAGGGGAGGACCGCGCCACATGCTGTATGTGAGCAGTTAACATTTCTGAACCCCGTTTGTTTGGGTGAAGTCAGTCTGTCTTAAAATGAGGCATTCTTTGCCAAAAAATATTAAAATTATCCACATACCACACTCCGTGAGCCCTGCAGGCGGACTGGAACCAGTCGTGGAGGCCAAGGAGTCTACTAAAGCGGCCAGCACTGTGGCCAACTGTGGGAATGGGACCAGAATTAAAAACGGATTTTCCGCACTGCTTTAAAAAGTTAATAAGACGGTTAAAATCTGATTTTGTCAGCTCAGACTGCTGAAGAGCTGTGTCATTTGTTCCCACATGGACTATCACTCTTGTGATGGAAGACTTGAGCGATGGCATTAGGTCCTGGAGTTTTTTTTAAATGTCAGCCGTGGTGGCACTGGGGAAGCAGTGAGTGATAGATTTAAAGAAACGGATGTTTCTAGTTATGGAGTCACCAATTATTAGTGTGGTTGGGGATAAAAGAGGACGAGGAGATGTTGGTTGTGTGGTTCCAGAGCAGGACTGAGCAGAATCTGCTTCAACACTGCATGCAGACGGATGGAGAGGATGGAGTGTGTGAGCTGCCGAGTGTTGTGTTGGAGTAGCAGTAAAAGACCTGAGAGAAGGGCTACCCGCTGGTGCAGGGTAGAGATGGCCTCCAGAGCATCTGAGCACAGCTTCCTTCAAGATTCTACGACGGGAAGCGGAGGTTTTTGATCGGGATTGCGGCCGCCAATCAGGTCCAGCAGCAGACC
Source organism: Lepomis macrochirus (assembly GCA_024633595.2). Taxonomy (NCBI): domain Eukaryota; kingdom Metazoa; phylum Chordata; class Actinopteri; order Centrarchiformes; family Centrarchidae; genus Lepomis; species Lepomis macrochirus. The sequence continues at coordinate 278,903 of JALXJV020000025.1, read as the reverse complement.
GGCAGCCCAGCCGATCACCGTTGGCTGCCAGTGCAGGAGATGCAGCCGGTGGAGGAGATGCAACAGTGTTGGCCGACACTGTCCGCCGTAAGGGATCCATGTCAGGGAGACTCGAAGACGCAGGTGCATCCGCTGGATGGACCGGAGTGTCGTTAGACAGAGCTGCATAGCGGTCGGAGGCCGACGTGCGGAGGAGAGGCAGCCCCATCTGAGCCTCTCTTGCAGCCACGGACCACCACTTCAGCCCAGGTTGACTGATGCTTCGGAGTCAAGCAGGAGGAAACCCTTGGAAGGGAAGAGGAGTCCCACAGCACCGTGTCCTGGATGTTAGCGGTAGCGCTAAGAGAAACTGTTAAATAAAGCCAGTCAGCAGGGAATCTTTCTCTTCAAGTTCCTTTGAAAGTTGTCGAATGTCTTCCATAAGGTCAGCAATCTTTCCTTATGTGGCAACGTTATCTCAGCTAGCATAGTCGCCAGAGCTTTGTTGGGGTCAGTAGCGTTGATATAGTCTTTGCGGTCATCTAGCTTAAAATCCATGTCAGATGACTAAAATCCTTAACCCACATAAAACTTAAGTTAAAAACTTCTAAAAAATGTAACATAAAAGTGTGGATTAAAACTGGATAAAAGTCAGGTTTAGACTTTTGATGGCCTGGATGTCTATGTAGCTACTATAGGTTGGCCACCAGACTGTGAAAAAGGCTGTGTATTCCACAGCGGCACTTCACTCTCATAGTGGGGAGAGAAGGCAGACACAGCTCCCAGGTATTGTGCAATAATCAAGATGGTACCCGGCGATATTTCTAGCAACAAATCAGCTGATTTTTGGAGTGAAAAGGCAAACAGCAGTTTTAAAAATCGATTGCTGCCCCCAGGAAGGGGGCTGAATATTAACTAATGTTTCATAGTGTGTAGTTATTATAAAGTGTTACCAGATTTTTATTGTTATTTTAAAGCAGTTGAACTGTAAAAATGCTTAATATCTGTATTTTTTTAAAAGTTACTCATAGAATAACTTTCTTACTAGTGCTTGGTGGGAATTGGTCTAGACTTGCTCTTTTATGAGTGTTCCGCGATAACTGTTGTTGTGATTTGGGCTATATTAATAAAACTGAATTTGAAGTGAATTAAATTTGACGGTAAGGGTTTGGCAACTTTGCTGCCAGACTTTTTACTGTTTTTTGGTGATTTTTTTTACCTTTAAATGTAATCTTCCACTGTAAAAAAACAAAAAGTTGTCTTAATTTTACACTGTGACATGTTGTAAAGTTTTACATAAAATTCAGTGTAATTTAACATTCAAGGCAATGTGTTGAACAAATGTGTTCATCACATAAATAGGTGTGTAGGTAGATAGTTTTTGTCACAATATAACAGGTTATAAAGTGAAATTGAATTTGTAACTTCCTTCTGCTACTTAGCAGACAATACACATTAATATAAAGCAATTGTAAAAATGGTAAACGGAAATAAACTATATTCAGTGGAGCAATGCTGAGGATGAATTTGAGCTCAACAATCTGATAGCTTGGGGGAAAAAAACCACTCTGCAGTCTGGTAGTGTGGCAACAGAAACTTCTATTTCTCTTCCCAGAAGGCCACAGTGTAAACACCCTGTAACTGGAGTGGGTACTTGTTCTTTAATATTCTTTGGGCTCTACATAGGCACCTCACCTCACTCATATCACTGATGCTTGTGAGATGGGTACCAATGATCTTCTGAGCAGTTTTATTCACCCGCTGCAAAGCCCTCCTGTCCTGGGCCATGCACATCCCAGCCTCATAGTTATGTTCCCAGTCAGGATAAAAGCTGACAAGAACTTCACACAGGAAGTTGGCCTCTTTAAGTTTCCTCAGTTGTTGTCTCAGTTGAAATACAGTTGTGGGGGTTTTGAACATATGGTCAGGTTTGGTTATTAGCTGAATTTCAAAGAAATTATAGAAATATTAATAAAATTTAAAATTATTCATTATAATTAATAACTATGGGCACCACCCTGGAATCAAGGACCAATAACCAAATTGAGCCAAGTATGATCAGTCATAGATGATCATAGTCAAGATGGTTTGTCCACCTATAGATGGCACACAGAGAAGGGTGAATCCGTCCACAGGCCATGGTAACCAACTCTTACTACAGCATTATATACAAATAATCACAGACTTATTAAAATATGATTTATTGGACTCAAGCATAGATCAATGATCAACAACTTTAACAAGTAAATCACTAATTTAACTATTTTAAGCAAAATGAAATAAAGCCAATAAACTATTCATACAAAACATAAAACAAATTAAATCTGCAAGCAGCGTTGGGCGGTTCCTCGCACCTGTGGCGTGTCGGGTGTGATGCGGCCGCATTGCATATTGTGGAGCTCTGCCGGTGCGGCTGTGCATTTACTACACGCTTCGGACGTTGCATGAAGGTTTTGTACCTCACTTCCTGTTGCCAGCAGGTGGCGCTATGACTGTGGGTGAATGTCGGCATGTACATGTGTTCAGGGCGGGAGTCTTATTAAATGCATAAAGTTTCGTACAGATCTGAGCATGTACACTGAAGTTACAACCACTTACTGTGTCATGGCGAAGACTTGATCTTTGACGCCACAGACGATTGACGAAAACTCAGATAGCACAACTTTTCATCGTCAATGCCTTTAGAAGGGACAGCAGAAATTTGAAATGGATCCAACTAAATCCCTAGGAGGAGTTTGTTGAATTCAATTCAATTCAATTCAATTTTATTTATATAGCGCCAAATCACAACAACAGTTATCTCACAGCGCTTTTCATAAAGAGCAGGTCTAGACCGTACTCTGAAGTTATTTACAGAAGCCCAACAATTCCCACCAAGAGCAAGCACTAGGCTGACAGAGGCAAGGAAAAACTTCCTTTAAGAGGCAGAAACCTCGAGCAGAACCATGGCTCAGGGTGGGCGGCCATCTGCCTCGACCGGTTGGGGGTGAGGGGGAGAGAGAGAGAGAGAGCAAGAGAAAGAGAGAGAGAGAGAGCAGGAGAGAGAGAGCAGAGGGAGGCAACCTACACAGTATACACATAGAGGTACAGACAATAAAGGTAATGGTGCTATAGACTGAATGAAAAATGGTACAGATATTTGTAGTAATGTTTAGTGATATTAATTATAACAGTAATAATAGCAATAGGACTAGTAATAGCAGTTGGAACTGCAGCAGAGGGCGTCGAGCAGGAAGTACGGAGTGTGTAAGTCATCCAAAAATGGCCGCACAATTCAAAATGGCGGACTTCCTGTTGGGTTTAGGGCATCGCTCCAAGAGGCTTTTTTGTACCTCTGGACATGATCCATGTGCCACAGAAATTTCGTACATGTAGGTCAAATGTGCGGCGGGGGCTGCTTCGTTAAAGGTTACTTCCTGTTGCCAGCAGGTGGCGCTATGACTGGGTGTGAATGTCGGCTTATGAAACCTATATGTAGTTTATATGCACATATATGCTGCATATATGCAGATATGTGCTGCATATATGCAGCATATAGACAGCATATATGCACATATATGATCATATATGCACATATATGATCATATATATGCACATATATGATAATTTATATGCATATATATGCTGCATATAGGCAAATTCAGGTGCAAATACAGGCCATATAGGTCTCCGGTATTGCTTCTTTATATCCACATATAAGCCCTATATGTGTATGCAAGATATGTCTCCTATATATCTCATGACAGTATCTGGTCATTTTATAGCTCATATCTCACTTTGGCAACTGTCATACATGATGCCTAGCTCATATTTTCTATTATCAAGTCAATAACTAAGAACTAAAAGAAAATTATGCAAGGACTTATGTATGTGCGAACTGGCATGTTATGGAATTTAACAATTAAGTGAGAGGAGATGGAACGCTATGATGTCTACATGTTTTCCTGAAACATTTACAAGGTCAATTCTTTCTTGTATAAAGATAGTGGAAAAGAAGGAAATGTATAACAAAATGGTTTGTCGTTTTTTTATTTTGTCAATCAAGCCTTTTTTCCCCCAATTTCAAGTCACTTCCAGATTCACATTACAGCTCATACACATCCACACATTCACCGTTACGTCCACCAAATGAAATGCAAAATGCAATGTTTTTTGTATTGTCTTGATGCAGTTTACAGATGAATATGGCTGAAAGGTCATTACAGTCTAAATGTAGCAAAAAAACTTTTTAAAAAAGTACATAGAACATACATTCAAGTAATCATCATCATCCCACATCTATCTGAGCATTTCACTGTGGTTAATGAATTTGAAGACAATGTCCACATTTCTGTTCACAATTTTAGCGAACAGACACTTTTCTTTTATCTGAGATGCTTATATAGCAACTAAAGGCCCCAGACTTTTCCCTACAGGGATGAAATAACAAGGATTCTTAAATTTACTGCAGATGTCCTGTTTCACTTTTTGGTAGGACTTCCCTACTGCATAACATGTCTCCCCCTGCCCCAGATCACAGACAATGAATGTCTTCATAGAGAAAGTACTTTCCTCTCGATCAGAAAGAATGACAGTGTACGAGTTTCTCCGAAAAGTACGAGAGTAGTTTTGTGAATGAACTATTTCAGCATTAACTACTACTCTGCAAAAATACTTCACAGTGACTCTATTTTCTATGTTGCTGATGCTGTTCAAGGCCAGAAAATCATCATTTCTGATCATACAAATTTTAGGCCTACCCATAGATGTAACACCATGAGAGCGACTTACTTCCTGCACCATTTTTTTCTCAACTGAAAAAGACTCTAAGAGAGCTAAGTAATCATCAGAAGCTGCCACCATGTTTTTTTGGGAAAATGATGGAAATGCAACCTGTAGCCAAACTGTTTTCATTATCTGCAGAGAAACTCACTGGCTGCTCTTTATCATATCTAAAATGATCCCATTGTATGACTCAAATGCAGACTGGGCCCAGAGGGGACCCCAGTTCCTCACAGTATTGGGCAGATGAAGGCACAAATGTACATTCAAAGTGACATTATTGATCCCATAAAGGGTCTCCATTTCCTGAACAAATTCTGTTAGCAACCCCTCAGATTCTGATAAGTGCAGTGGTGATATATTCTCACCGAGTAGAAGAGAAACCCCCTTTACCAACTTAAACCAGTGCTTCAGGCAAGACCTCTTTCAGTGTTGGTATGCTGTAATAAAACAACCACATGTTCCACTTCTATTAAACTTGGGTTTAATAGAAGTTAAAATGTCATCAATCTGCAGTGTTGGGCAGTAGCGTCGCTACAAGTAGCGCCTTTACTAGTTTAACTACATTTCTCAGTAGCTTGGTGGCAGCGTCGCTATTTTCTGAATCAAATAGCTTTTCAGTAACGAAGCTCTTTTATTGACCGAGTAGCGCGGTAGCTTCCACACACGCTACATTTTCCCCAAGCATTTCTGTACCTGTATGTGCAGCCGGCAGAAGCGCTTCCCTGTGATGGTGACATCTCTCTCTCTCTCGCTCTTTCTCTGCCATGAATGTTTAGGTTGTTTAGGTTGCAATGTTGCCAGAGCACAAAGTCACATATAAACTATAAAAAATATAGAATGAATAAATAATTAATTAATTAAATGAAATTAATAATATGATAATTAAGTTGCTTTATACAAACAACAATGGTTCTCCGTTTGTTGCATGAGGAAGTACATTTAGCAGCAATGATATGGCAGTAAGTAGGAGAGTTTCTGTGTCTGATTTAGCTCTCACACACACATTGGAGCAGGTTTTTAGTCTTTCTTCTATTGCTACTGTGGAATGAAGTTGGTTCAATATAAACGACCTAACTATAAACTATTAAAAAATTAAAAGTAGCTTAGATGTAACTAAGCTACTTTTGCCACGTTGCTGTAGCTTAGCTTGCTACATTTCACTGGGGGGTAGCTTCTGTGTAGTGAAGCTTCATTTAATGTAGAGTAGCTAGTAGCTTAGCGCACTACATTTTCCAAGTAGCTTGCCCAACACTGTCAATCTGTTCTGTTGAGCGTCAGATATACCATGGTGATTGGTTGTTTTCAGAATTAAACCACAGCGTGGTGATGCTTCTTGCTACACCCAGCAGCACACTGTGCATATAATCTGGAACACAGCCATCAATGATATTAAAATCAGGTAGACAAGACAAAATACTAGGCCCTTTCACTCCCTTACACGCCCCCTGCGTTTTAAGACACTTGTTCCTTTCTGCATACAAAAAGAACACCCAAACTCTCCATTAAACTGTTTAAAGTTCTGAATCAGTGGTCGAGCAACTGAATCTGCCACCATGGTAGTAAGCACTACTTTACTTGTGACAACTTCCCCACTTTCACTTTGCCATATAAGACCATTAGAGTACAACTCTATGGATTCATCGACAAATGGTTTCATGTAAGTGTTCATATTTGGTTTGTTTTGACCAAACCACAGGCCACAAAGCGTAACATGTTTTGCACGTAGTTGTATTGGCAGTTCATCAACAGTACACAAAATTGGCCACAAACTTTTTGTGTTTGATTTGTGCACTGGCACTCCGTCACAGTTGAAAGTCAGTGATATGTTGTCTGGAGACGCAAGGGGTGATAGATTTTTGTATGTCCATCGTATATATCTTTGATGGAGGCATCCTTCTTCTCAAAACGGTGTTTCAGGTGTTTCCCTAATTGGTGGTCCTCAAGCAGTTTTTTAATTTGGTATTTTAGTGGAAAGTACAAAAAACACTGGTCTTTTTGTGCATGCGCTTTTGATGTGTCCTGGTCACAGACTGGGCACGTGACATTAAAGGGACCTTCCTGCATGCTTACGTTGCAACTCTTGCACACATAATGTACTTCTAATATGTCTTTCACTGAATCAAATGCTTTATAGAAATGGTACGTTGAACCACTAACCAATTCCCCACCAGGACCAGCACTAAAGTTGATAAGATGCATGATGTCCTCCAAGGCTCTATTTGTTAATCCGTGTTTGAGTTTTAATGCCAGCAGCAGGAGTTCCACCTGTTCTTTTGTTGGTTTCTGGTCTAAAGTTTGACTTGTGGGGTCTTCTAGATGTTCCTCTACTGGCTCCCCAGGTAAAGAGCTAGGGGCAGGTATGGGTTGGTTCATCTGTGAATTTAAAACATTGGATTAGCAATCCCAAATTTGCACAGACTCATACAAACGTACCATTTCATGTGGTTGGTAACCACCTGCATTTGAAGTTTTGTATGTGGCCAGCTGAGAGTGATGCTGCATTTGCACGTGAATCAAAACTTAAATGTTTTTTTTCTAACAAGATAAAAAAATGGGTATCGCTGCAATATGGAAAGGATGAAGTAATATGGTAATATGGTATGGTACATATTATCTTATGATGATTTACAGTAACTAGTGTGCATGCGCAAACAAAACAAAAAAAAACACCTAACTTGAATATTTTAGCCATTTTTTGCAACTTACTGTGTCATCAGAAGCAGTAGACACCGGGTCATCTTGATTGTCCTCTTGGGTGAGATACCTAAAATAAAAATAAAAATCCTTGATCAAGAACTATGTAACGTTATGCCTATGCGTGTGTGCGTTTTCTACTTACTGAGTTACAGAAGAAGAGGCCGCAGCTTCTTCATCATCACCCATATCTTCAGAAATGTCCCTAACAAAAATGTTGTGGTAATGTTAAAACACTTCATGCATCACTCAATATAATAGGATTGATATGACTGATTGATTAAGTCCAAGTAGGTATATTCATTTCATGAGGCGAAACCTCATGAAACTGAAATATTTTCCTGGCTAGAGTTCCAACTTTAACTGTTTTCTTCCAATTAATTTGGAAATTATGCCACATACGTTTACATGGTATAAGAAATGATCTGTAGCTGGAAGTTAGCTGGCTAACTTAGCAAGCTAGCTTCTAGCACGTTTTGTTACAATACTTACTTCCGTTTACGTCTTCTATTTGTTCTTTCTGGAATGGATGCTTCGTCGTCAACAAGGTACCTTTTGTAACGTACTGGATCCTTATCTATTGCTTTTCTGTAATTGCGTCCTATTTTCTTAACGCATTCCTCCACTCTGCTGCTACCAATCGGCTGCTACAGCGTTCAATTCAATTCAATTCAATTTTATTTATATAGCGCCAAATCACAACAACAGTTATCTCACAGCGCTTTTCATAAAGAGCAGGTCTAGACCATACTCTGAAGTTATTTACAGAAGCCCAACAATTCCCACCAAGAGCAAGCACTAGGCGACACAGGCAAGGAAAAACTTCCTTTTAAGAGGCAGAAACCTCGAGCAGAACCATGGCTCAGGGTGGGCGGCCATCTGCCTCGACCGGTTGGGGTGAGGGGAGAGAGAGAGAGAGAGCAAGAGAGAGAGAGCAGAGGGAGGCAACCTACACAGTATACACATAGAGGTACAGACAATAAAGGTGATGGTGCTATAGACTAAATGAAAAATGGTACAGATATTTATAGTAATGTTAATGATAACAATAACAACAGTAATAATAGCAATAGGACCAGTAATAGCAATTGCAACTGTAGCAGAGGGCGTCGAGCAGGAACACGGGGGGCAGCAGGAGACTCCCAACCACAGATCCAGACTCCACAGCTCCAGAGCCAGCAACACCCACAGGAAGTGACAGGAGGGGGAAGCACACGACCACGGGAGAGGGAGAAAAAATCGAGTTAGTAACATGCATTAATGGGATGAGGTTGCACTCAGAGAGAAAAAGAGAAGAGAGGAGCTCAGTGCATCATGGGAAATCCCCCAGCAGTCTAGCCTATAGCAGCATAATTAAGGGATGGTTCAGGACTCACCCGAGCCAGCCCTAACTATAAGCTTTATCAAAAAAGGAATAATTGATTATTATGCGTTGCATAATTGATGACGTCATCCGCATGACCTTTGACTTCATCCGATAACATTTCACGCCGAAAGATAGTGGCTGGGAGCAAAGATGGCGGTATCAGCGGTGGAGATCCGTTATGTCTTACTTGAATGGGCTGAGGGTGAGAACAGAGGGGCCCATAGCATTTTGGCTATCAACTGTGTCCGGAATTTTTCATTTAAAGATTTTCTTCAAAGGACTGAAAAAACAGAAGAAGAGAAGCTGGTGGAATGGCGAAAAGGCCGCCAACCCTGGCCGGTGCACCGAGCCAGAACTATTGACGTGGCAAGTATGTTACAAGCTAACTTTAGCTGATGTTATGTAGTAACATAACGTTACCGCATTACATGGTTTTGCTCAAACTTGAAGTATAAAATGGATCTTGCTAGGTAACTGGCTTGCAAGCTTAGCTTTCTGGCTCATGTTAGCTAACGTTAATGTTACCTAATTTGCTGATGTTAGCGAAGTCCAATTGGGACTAATGTTAGATTTGGTAACGTTAAACATGATTAGACAAACGTTTACAGTTTATGATAACATTTCAGTTTTATTGCACCAGAATTTGAAAAAACTCTCCAAATTAAACTCCGTGAGATCGAGATGGAGAAAGAGGGCACACAAGGGCAAACAAAACGTCCTCACATCCCAAACTCAAAGTGAGCAGCAGGGGCAGACTGAGAAGGCTTCAAAGAAAAAGGTAACATTAAGTGACTGCACCAAGCGGTGCTTTACTTAAAGTTATCTCCCCCTCTCTCTCTTGTTTCTTAATGTGTATGCATGTGCGTAGGTTTGTAATTGTGTCATCTATGATGATTTCATGTGCTTTGTTGACAAGATGTATGTGCAAGGTGGTGTAACGAAAGTTAATAAGAGTTGGGATAAAGTCAGTCCGTCTCTCTCTGTCACTCAAGCACCAGGAGGGTGAGAAGCAGGAGGAGGGTCATGACAGACTTTCAAAGAAGAAGGTACACTACCAGTCTGCATCCTGTGTGTGTTGTTACATTACAATACTTTCATTTAAGATTTTTATGGGGGATAAGGGAATCTTATTTGTATAGCGCTTTTCATAAGACACAAGTCACACCCAAAGCGCTTCATGCATGAAAGGGAGGAGGGTTCATTCACTCCATGCTGATGGTGGTAAGCTACATTCGTAGCCACAGTTCCCCCTGGGGTAGACTGACAGAAGCAAGGCTGCTCACATCTGTGCCAACGGCCCCTCTGACCACCACCAACCATTCACACATAGGGATTGGTTGAAGTGTCTTGCCCAAAGACGTAACAAATTGCTTTTAACAGTAGCTGTTGCAAGGTATGACACCAGCACAGTAGGCAACTTTGTCCTCTCTCTTTCTCTCTCCCTCCCAGTGGGCCAGCAAAGAGGAAGAGCGTATTGGGGATGAAGAGGACATAGTACCACCCTCTAAGAAAAAGGTAGCCTAAATGATGACATCCAGTGTGTGGTGTATTACCAAATACAAGATGTGAAAGTTTCATGTTTTAAGTAAGGAATAACCACAAGGAGGCCGGACAACCAGTTACATATAGCCAAGTGGAGGGATTTCTGCCCTAGACTTCTTGCCACCTTCCTCTTACACCTCTCATGACATCCTGCCAGCCAATCAGAATCAACCATCCATTTTACAAAAGAAGTTATAAGTTATAGTTATGTTCTTCTCTCTGTCTCTTTCTCGTAGACAGCTGCTGAATTTAGAAAACACCTGGACAAACAGATGTGGGAGACAAGGAAATTCGATCAAATGCAAAGAAATTTGCAGGAGTTGAGAAATGAAGTCCATTCTCTTAAAAATGAAAATGCACATCTGAAAGACATTATCATCAATCGTAAGTTTTCCTAATTTTATTATTTATTAGCAGGGTTTTTTCAGGAGATGGATATTTTGGTGGCAGAGAAGTATAAACTTAGAAATTTTATGGGCTGAAACACATGTTTGGCAAAATAAATGCTATATTGTTAGCTGGTGAGGTAGTGTGGGTGCTCATATAGCCGTTGATAAGATTCAAATTAGAATTATATTTATTTGTCTCTTTCTGGAGAAATTTGTAGAAGGTTAACAAAATTCATGACAATAATAATAATAATAATAATAATAATAATAGAGAAATTGGACAAAGAAAATTGTGTTCACAACCAGGTTTCCTCTGCAGAGCCTTATCAATGGGCTTAAGGGGGTATTAGCTTGCGTTTCCTTGCTGCAGGAAATGTCTTTCGAAGAGTAAGGGCACTGAGTTGTTGGGTGCCATCTTGATTTAGGGATTGTAATTTTTTCTTTATATAACTTCTTTCCAGAAATGCCTCAAATGAAAAGTGACCTCGCCATTATTGCTCAAAAGGTAAGTTTCTCTGATTTTCATTGCTTTTTAAAATTGTTTCTCAAGCAGAGCTGTAGAGACTTGTGATGTTGCCTAATTGATAGTGTTAATTATTTAATGTGTTTGCACTTTTAATTTATTGAAGTGAATAACTATATTTTTCTTTTATGGACAAGACTGGAATGACTCCTGTGGAAGATCTAGATTCCTCCTTCTCGACTTTTGGAGAAGTGCAACCGGTGAGTAACCCCCTTACATTTTTATTTATTTATTTAGTTTACTTGTTACTCAAACAGAGCTATATGGATTTTTATGATGTTTAGCTGATTACTTTTGCATGTAACTTTAATTTATTGACATGTTTAATGTTTTCCAAGCCCCCCCTGTAAATAAGAATCTATAGTGGCTTCCTTGGATGAATAAAAATTGTTGTAGAGTTTTACTATGTTTCTTTCTTCTCTAAGACTCCAGAAAGGAGACAGAGCCCGGGGGCGCTGCAGGCATCACCCACAAAGGCATAGGTAGCCATCGTGTGCTCTCTACACTACCTCCCCGTTCCAAGCCCAGCTTTCTAGCCCACTGATTTATATTGACAAAAAAATTATTATATTTATTACCAGGGGTCTCTTATAACAAACACCTTGCTGGGAAGGTATGGTTACACCCCCTAAGTTTGACCTAGTACTGTAACCCTAACTTAATGCGCCTTAACCACAAGGGCATTTCTCCCATTTCAACGAGCAGGGCAGGGACTGGGGAAGTTCTGAAGGCCCCACAACAAAGCCTCAAAGCTCTTGCATGCACCACATCTAACTTAGCCAGAACAATTTTAGAAGCAGATCCATACACAAAACTCCCATAATCAAGAGCAGATCTAATCAAGGCCTGGAAGATTAACAACATTGTCTACCTCTCACCCCCCCACTCACACCCAGCCAGACTTCTCATCACATTCAAAACTTTTTCACATTTCATCACAATTTTATCTACACGCACAGCCCAGGTCATACGCTCATCAAACCATACACCCAAAAATTTAAAAAACTTTACCTTCTCCAGTGGATACCCATACATATACAGCCCTATGTTAGGTAACTTTCTTTTAAAACCAAATAAAACATATTTAGTCTTAGAGGCAGAAATTTTGAAGCCCCATGTATTCCCCCCATTCCTCTTTCGACAATAATCCTCTTTGAATCTGTTTTAAAACAAACTCTACATTACGCCCTCTTTTCCAGATGGCCCCATCTTCTGTAAATAGAGACAACCCAAATCCTCTCTCTATTTTGCCAAATATATCATTAATCATTATATTAAATAAAACTGGACTGATAACACTTCCTTCTGGGGTTATTTGGCACATGCGCACGCGTGCGACTGGCAGTGAGAGTTGGCGTCCGATTTGTTTGTTTGTTTGTAAACGTCGTCAAGTGTGTCCAAGTTTGTCTAAAAGTTTGCAAACTTTTGTCTGAGGCCTCCTACCGAGTAACTAGGCGTTAAACGGAAAATGGAACTTCTTTACTTGATTGTATCTTGGATTTTATTATGTCTGCTGCTTGCACAGGACTCAAAGCAGGCAGCTACCCAAGGAAGAACACAGTACAGTAGAGATCAACTGCTTTATCTTAGCTCTGGGAACCTTCCAAGTATATCAGACATAACCTTACACTTACCAGACTGTATAAGGAAGGATTATAAATCCGGATCCTCGACATGGCAGAGAAAAAGAAAGCGGGGTAAACGCGGAGGCGTCAGATTACGCCTGAGAAAGCAGGGGATGAGACGAATCCCCCTGCCTACAATGATATTGGGGAATGTACAATCCCTTAAGAACAAGGTGGATGAACTCCAGGGTAATGTCCAACTACAGAAGAATTTCAGAGAGTGCTGCGCTCTGGCCTTCATGGAGACTTGGTTGTCAGACCGGGATCATGACCGGGACCTGTGGATTGACGGGTTCGGATCGCCTGTTTGGGTGGACCGGGATGCCAGCGCAACGGGAAAGACACTCGGTGGCGGGGTATGTGTGTATTTTAATAGAAGGTATTGTACCTCTGTGACTCTTCGGGAAAAAATATGCCTGCCCGATATTGAACTACTATCTGTGTCATTGCGACCTTTTTATTTGCCACGGGAGTTCCCACAAATCTTCCTAACAGTCGTGTACATACACCCGAGGGCAAATGCCACCACTGCGTGCACTGTGATTTCTGACGTAGTGCAGAAGCTACAGTCACTCTCCCCAGATGCGCCAAATTTTATCCTAGGCGATTTTAATCATGTAACCCTGAAAACAACTCTAAGAGACTTTTACCAGTATGTCACCTGTCCTACCAGACGGGGAAAGACACTGGATCTCTGCTATGGCACAATAAAGGATGCTTATAAATCGACGTTACTTCCCCCACTGGGCTCCGCAGACCATAACTGTATACATCTCCTCCCCACTTATCGTACGGTCCTGAGGAGGGAAAAAGTGCAAGTTAAGGCAGTACAAGAATGCACTGAGGAATCGGTTATGTGCCTTCAGGAGTGTTACGATTGCACAGACTGGGATATTTTTAAAGAATCATGCAAGGACTTGGATGAAATGTCTGATGTTGTTTGTTCATATGTGGTCTTCTGTAGAGAAATGATTATACCTAGCAAACTAGTAAAAATATACCCTAATAATAAACCATGGGTAAATAGGTCTATAAAAGAAAGTATAAAGAAAAAGAGAGATGCTCATAAGCAGGGAAATGCATTTGACCTACATGTAGCAACCAAAGAGCTTAAAAGTGAGATATATAAGGCAAAACAAATATATAAGTCTAAACTGGAAAAAAATATGGCTGAAAATAACCTTGGCTCTGCCTGGTCATGTATGAAAACGATAGCAGGTATGCAGATGCACAATAATAGTAGTCATGTTTTTCCAAAGGGGTTTGGATCAGATGTGGAGCTTGCCAATGCCTTTAATTCTTTTTTTACACGTTTTGAGAAGTCTGATTTTAGTCAGGAGGTTCAAGCACTCCAGCATAAACTCAAGGATGATAATCAACATTTAAATATTACACACGAGGATGTTGAAAATGTCTTTAGGAGGACAAAGATCAATAAGAGTCAAGGACCTGATAATATTTGTGGGTGTGTGATTAAAACATGTTCAAAAGAGCTGAGTCACGTATTCCAATATATTTTTAACAAATCCTTGCAGATGCAACATGTACCAAAAATCTGGAAGGATGCGGTAGTGGTACCAGTTCCAAAATGTAGTAATTCTAAAACACTCAGTGAATTTAGACCAGTCGCTCTCACTTCAATCTTAATGAAAAGTTTTGAAACTTTGATAAAACCACACATTTTAAGGATAACTGAACATGCATTGGATCCCATGCAATTTGCCTATAGGCCGCGCAGGGGTGTAGAAGATGCCACTCTCACTCTGCTTCATTTACTCCTCAAACATCTCGAGGGTAGTGGATCCCATGCACAAATTCTTTTTATTGATTTTTCATCTGCTTTTAATACAATCCAACCATACATTTTAGCTAATCGTCTTATTGAGCAATTTAATTTTTCTTCTAATTTTGTTGGTTGGATTCTGGACTTTTTAACAAATAGGACACAGAGAGTGAAGGTGAATGGAGCTCTGTCTGGCCAGCTTTGCTCTTCTACAGGTTCACCACAGGGGTGTGTACTTTCACCCCTTTTGTTCATTTTATATACAAATATGTGTCAGAGCAAATATGTAAATAGGACCATTATAAAATATGCTGATGACACTGCCATAGTGAGTTTGCTCCATAAAAATGAAAGAGGCCATGGTCCAATAATTGAAGACGTTGTCAGATGGTGCAAGGAGTCACATCTTCAATTGAACATATTCAAAACAAAGGATATGTACATTGATTTTGGAAAAACTCCAGGATATGAGGCAGTAATTATAAACGGTCAACTAGTGGACCAAGTACAATCTTAAAGATACCTAGGTACCTACAATTATTGACTCTAAATTATATTTCCAGGAGAATTGTGAGTCTGTCTGTAAAAAAGGGCAACAGCGCCTATACTATTTCAATATAGATAAGACCATGATGACCTTATTTTATAAGTCTTTTATTGAAACAATTATATCATTTGACTTGGTGGCATGGTTTGGTTGTGTCTCAGTCAAGCATAAAAATCGCCTAAACCAGATTGTAAAGTGGTCAAGTAAGCTGACTGGGGAATCCCAGCTGCACCCTATGACTCTGTATGAAAAACAATTACAGAGGTTAGCTATGGCTATCACTAATGATAGTCTAGAGTCTCCCTTCGGGACAAAGGTTGAAAGTCCCTATTTGTAGAACCACTCGTTTTAAAAACAGTTTTGTACCAGCAGCAATCACTCTGTTAAACAAGCTGTAAAATTACTATTTGCACAAAAACGCACAAGCACTTTGGTCATGTAGCCTACTGTTCTCTGTTTCTTCTTTTTATTTATTTTTATTGACTGTTTTTACATGTTTTAATGTCTTGTGTGTTGTATGTTGTGTTGTGGTTAACAATGTTCTAAGGATGTCCTGCCTCTTAGACTGCAAAACTAGTTTACCTACGGGTATTAATAAAGTAACCAAAACCAAACCAAAATCCATTCTCTATTTCAACAGTCTTTGAACAGACGCTACCAACAATTACTTGTATTCATCCTTTCATTAAAAGAATCCTTAATCCAATTAAACATTCATCCCCTAATTCCCAGGTCAAAGATTTTAATCATTAGTCCCTCCTTCCACAAAGAATCATATGCCTTCTCAATATCCAGGAATACACACACTACTATTTCCTTATTACTAAATGCCCTTTTGATATCCTGATCCAATACTGACACTGACTCCATTGTCGACCTTCCCTTCCTAAAGCCATTCTGGACATCAACAAAAAGTCCTCTTGTTTCCATATAGCACACAAGTCTGTTGGTTACCATCCTCTCCATTACTTTACATAGCACTGCTGTTAGCGCTATAGGGCAGTATGAATTAGGGTCAGATGCTGCTTTGCCTGGCTTCAAGATAGGAACCACAACTGCATGTTTCCATTCCTTGGGCAAATAACCCTCAGCCCACACAGTATTAAACAAAGCTAAGATTTCGTCCAGTACAATATCATCTAGATGTTTAAAAAACTCATAAGACAACCTATCTCTCCCTGGGGTAGTATTTGCCCCAGACATAATTGCATCCTTTAACTCTTTTATAGTAAAAAACAGATTAATGGGATTATCATTTTCTAAATGCTACTGCCCTTAACCTCTTGTACTCCATTGCATTAACCAACATTGGACACTTTCTTAGTCTTCTATATGCTCTGTTCCTACTCCTTACAGCTTGATCACACTGCTTATTCCACCAGGGAACCAATACACGAACCTAGGTTCCTGCTTCACAGGAATGGTATTGTAAGCTGCCTTATGTATCATAAGACTAATGGAAGTATTCAATTATCTACAGAACCCTCGCTATCAATCTCTCCTACTAAACTTTGAGCCCTCTCCTGGAATTTATCCCATTTAGCCTGAGAAAAGTTATATCTAGGGACTTTCTTTTCCACCTCTCTCCTCAAATCCCTACCAAACCTGCATAAAATAGGATAATGATCCCTACCCAATGTATATGAGTCTATTACATCCCATTCCCCAACTCTAGCTAAGTTTGACGAAGCAATTGACAAATCTATATGATTGCAGGTATTTCTGACAATATGATACCTGGTTGGCCTTCCATCATTTAACACTACTAACTCGTACTTATCTAGAAATTCTTCTATAATAACTCCATTTTTGTCCCTGATGATCACTACCCCATAAAGGGTTATGTGCATCTCCAATCCATATAACAGGACATCTTACCTTCTCCATTATTTCATCAAAATCCGACAATATCAAAGGTTGACAAGGGTTATAATAATTTAGCACAGTAATAGAATTTTGACTGCTCCAAACTTCCACAGCCAAATACTCAAGCTTAGAATTCAACTCTCCTATACTGCAGCCCAATCTTGACAAAAGTTGCACAACCCCCACCTGATCTATCAGACCTATCTACTCTCAAACAATCATAATCTGGGATTACAAAATGTAGAGAAGGCTTTAACCAAGTCTCTTGGATACATATCAATTCTGGCATTTCTTTAAATTCATCTACAAACCTTTTTAACTCCTGACCATTTCCTAATGAACTCCGGGCATTCCATTGAAAAATATACCACATTAATATGTTAATGAGGATCCACGTCATCCACCTGTCCAACATCCTCCATACTTCTAACCCTCACCAACTGAGACCTATCTATACACTGACTCTCCGTCATGTATTGGTGCAATTCTTCTGACAGCTGGGTTATACTGAGGAACCTTTCAGCTGCTTTCTTAGCTCCCACTAACACATCAGACACAAAAGACAGAAATGACTCCTTTTTCAAAATCAACATATCAGATGGAAGGTCTGACTGCAAGTTTGGCGCAAAATAAACTCAAACAAAAATTGGATGTCAAATAATTTCCTCTTGCTTAACTCAGACAAAACTGAGATTCTAGAAATTGGGTCCCAGCAGATGGCAATGCAAATACTTTTACTTTTACCATCTGCTGGTTCCCTAGTGAATCATGCTAAGCCTGTTGCAAAGAATCTTGGTGTCTGGTTTGATAGTAATTTAAGTTTGAGCAACACACCACAAAGCTAGTGCAATCATGTTTTTACCGGCTTAGAGATATATCTAACATACAATCTATTTTAACTTTTAAGGACACTGAAACCATTTTACGGTCAATCTCATTACGCCTGGATTATTGCCTTTTCAACCCAAAAATCTATTCATCGACTCCAGACTGTCCAGAACTCAGCTGCCAGGCTTTTAAACAGAACTAAGAAATATGACCACATTACCCCTGTTTTAGCTTCATTACACTGGCTCCCAGTAGGTTTTAGAATTCAGTTTAAAATTTTATTGATCACTTTTAAAGCTCTTCATGGCCTCTCGCCTTGTTATATTTCTGACCTCTTAGTCCCATACGCACCAGCATGTACCTTAAGATCCTCGGGCAGAGGTCTGCTGTCTGTTCCAGAGTCTAGACTGAAAACAGGACAGAGCGTTTGCTGTCAGTGCCCCAAGGCTCTGGAACAGCCTGCCTGACGAAACCAGGTCTGCTGATTCAGTGAACTCTTAAGTCCCTTCTTAAAACATACTTTCATAGGAGAGCCTTTCCCAATTTTATATATTTTATTTTATTTTTTTAAATAATTTATTTTTAAATTTATTTTTATACATTTTATATTTATTTTAATTGTGTATTCTAGTCTTATAAGTGTTTTCTTGTCTTTAGCATGTAATTGTTTTTGTGTTTTATTGTTTTTAACTTGTGTAAAGCACTTTGTAACTGTTTTTTGAAAAGTGCTCTATATATAAATTATTAAAGATTATTACAAGGTGAGACCAAAGGCCTTTTCTCCCATTTCTTAAATTCATCTCAAGAGAACCAACCATATAAAATCTCATTTATGTCTGACTCTGATCAAAACAAGAGATCTCTCTAACTGATCTTAAAAGTCCAATTTAAGTCTCCTGAACATTGGACCATGAGATCAGAGAAAGAGCTCAAAGAAAACTCAGCTATGACTCCTGGGATCTCATGATTCTTCTCAAATATGTCTCATGTTTTTTCATATTGACCTCAGGAGCAAAAAACTCATCTCTATCTTACTCTGATCAGATGAGATCTCTACAGTGTAATTTCAGTCTCCAGAATGTGGATCAGAAAAAAACTCCAAGATATTTCTCAGTTTTGTCTTAGTGACCCCACTTAGGGGTTATTTTGATCAAGTACTTTACTTACGTCAATTGTTGAGGTTGAGTATTTTCTTTTTATGGGGGGGTTGTACTTACCTTAATTTCAAATCCTTACTGTATTTATTGTTAATTATCTGTTACAAGTTACTGAGAAAAATAAAATAAATTTTGACATTGAAAATAATGCACTTTCTAATGTCAAATGGCTTTCCAATTGGTTAAGGTAGTCACAACCAGCATAACTGGAACACCCAATACTTTGACATGATGTTTAGAGATTAATTCATTTATGAATTTATTCATTTATTGTGAATGTACGCAAGAACTGATAAACAAATATCTGTCATACAGAATAAGCACTTTTACTTTTGATACTTAAGTACAATCACTGTGGAATACTTTTATACCTTTTACTTTACCTTCAACATTTTACTTAGGACTTTAAATATGGATATGGTATTTCTACTCTTTTAAGTAAAGGAAAATTGTTCTCTATTTAAAAACAATAAGTTATCTTGATGGCGATGGCTTGATAGCAGCGGTGTTGTTGCCTTAATCTCACTTCATCTCATCCTTTTCTCCTAAGAGGTTTTAGGAGCAACAATTCAGACTATTCTGAGAAAAAGATTTTTCCTCTGGGTGGGAGTGCTTTTGGTCACAGGAATGTTGATGAATATTCATGGATTTTATCAATATTTCAATGTTATGCTATTTGGAACATGGTTGTATGGACATAAATTGTGTTCTATGTCTTCCAATAAAAGTAAACATTAAAACAGTAAATATTGCCAAAATATGGACATTCGCCTGGTATATTTTGAAAATATGGTATGATAACTGTTGTGTTTTAGTTTCTTTTCATCAAATTTACAGTTACAATTGCATTCCAGGTGTATTAGAAGATATTCAGTTGCATTGAAATATATCTTATGATGATGTGACAGGGCCAGAAATTACCTTTGATTTTAGTGTGCAGTGTTTTTAGCATGTTCTGTGTGTTGTGGTCTTCTGTTTTAAATGTGTTCTTTGGATGCTGTTTTCTTGGATCTTTTATTGCATGTAGAGTGGTGTGGTTTTTCTTAGCATGTTGTGATTTTAAGTTTTAAAATTTTTTGCATTGACTCTGAACGCCACACACTAACTCCCACAATTAAAAGACAATGAGTGACAGGTGCGGACGCGAGTGGCAGATTGGCCAAGACCCCTCTTAAACACAGCTCAGAGGGACACAAGGGGTCAGAACGAGGAGTCAGAGGAGCGGGGCATCCGGGGAAGGGGGCATCCGGGGAAAGGGTATCCGGGGGGAAGGGGAATCCAGTGTTGGCATTCGAAAGGGGACTAGCATCAAGAGGACACTAGCAGCCGAGGAACGGGCCGCCGCGAGACGAGCATCGGGCAGACGGGCCGCAGAGAGACGAGCCGCTGCGGAACTAGCAGCGGGTGGACGCGCAGAGCGGGGAAGAGAGCAGCTCAGAGAAGCAGCAGAGGAAGCCAGCTCGGAGCAGCCAGAGAGGACGACCGCAGCAGACAGTGTCCGCCAACGCGACTCTACTCAGGCCTGGGCGAACGGTATAACTGTCGCCCGGGGAAACCGTGAGTACAATTGAGTATTTTTATGTTAGGCGGCACAGAAGATCACGCCGGGAAGAGCTGCAGAATGGGGGCGTGAAGCATAGGGTGCGGGTGAACTGAAGTAGAGCACACTACTGGCCAGTACCCCCTTCTGTTGCAGGGTGAGCGGAGAGTACGGCGGAGCAGACGGGACAGACGGAGTGACCCGAGGAGCTGTTAGGCCGAGGAATGCCGACGGAGTGACTGGCGGCCCTGCTAGAGCTAACGAACTATGAAACATTCCCCCCGCTTTTAGTTTCTTTTATTTTGACACCTCTTATGACTTTTAGCTAGGCCTTTTTAATCCACTGGTATTTTAATGATGCTAATAAATTGTTAATGTTATTTTTAATTGTGTGGTCCCATTTCTACTCTGCTCCAACCCCGATTTTAGAGAACCTGTGAGTCCTGGGGCTCGGCTATCCCTAGGTGGCGTTGTCGGCAAACCTTTTTATATATTTTTAGTTAACCAATTTTAATCATAATTGTAAGAACCGTCACGTCCGACATTTTTCTGGCGTTGTCGGCAGGATCGGGGTTTAAGAGCAGAGTGGAAACCACAGGATTTTATTTCTTTTAATATTGATTGTTTTAAATAAGAATGATGATGCCAATTTATCCCGGTGCCCCATGGGTACCTAAGTTTGGGGAAGCTGATTCTGAACTTGAGTATGGGGAGTGGAAGGAACAAGTACAAGGACTATTAGAATGTCCTGGCTTAACAGAGCCGCGAAAAGTGAGCATTTTGATGGGGGCACTGACTGGGTTAGCCAAAAGGCAAGTTCAGGTGTTGGCTGAAGGCGACCGGGAATACAGCGGCAAAAGTTTTTGCGGCACTAGATGATCTTTATAGGGAAAGGCAGCCCATTGCTTTAGTAAGGTCCCAATTTTTTAGGTGTCAGCAGAATTTAGATGAGCCTGTTCGATCGTATGTCCTTAGGTTAAGGGAGCTCCACCACAGGTTGCAGCAACATGCCCCCGACGAGGCCCCCACTGATGAACATCTGAAAGAACAGTTTCTGCTTGGCCTAGGAGAGGGCCCCCTGCTGCAGGTGCTGAGGAGATACGCACGACAGAACCCGTATTGCACATTCGACACCCTACAACAGGAGGCTGGGCTGCTGGAAGAGGACCAACGAGGACATCGGAGGACAGAGGTAACATGCACAGCCGTGGGGGGTACTAACAACTCTAGATCTCGTTCTCAGGAAGCTAACTGGAAGCAGGAGCTTAAACAAGAGATTATGTCCGAGCTGAGGGACCAACTGAAGGATTGGACTAAAGGATTGCTTCAGGAGCTGAAACCTAGGAGCCCCTCACGTGAAACCGTCCCCCAACGACGACTGACTCACACGTATGTGCCCACATCCTCCTCCAATACCTGGGATGCTGATGGTAAGCCCATTTGTAGACGCTGTAAGAAGCCAGGCCATATCGCTAGGTACTGTAAGAACTGCTCTGAGTCCTCGCCGGCGTTAAACTAGCTGTCCCTGCAGCTGAGGCCCAAGCGGCGGGGTTAGACCAGGAGAATGAATTACAAGGGGCCACCTCTGCTCTGATCGGCGAATGCCCACAAGTGGAAGTTGTGATAGGAGGGGTGAAGATGACTGGGTTATTGGACACTGGTTCTCAAACCACTCTAATGAGGCAGAGTGTGTTGGCTGAGAAGTTCCCAGAATATGGTGTCAAAGACCTTCCTTCATTCATAAAATTGAAAGCAGCCAATGGCCTTAAGATTCCCTGTTTAGGTTATGCTGTAATGGACTTCACAATCGAAGGGCATAAAATCGCTGAGCGAGGTGTCTTTATTGTGGATGACGAGTTCTCCTCTAACCCCCTTATTATAGGCATGAATGTGGTGCGGGCATGTTGGGATGTTGTGTTCAAGGACCCGGATGGGCCCGTGTCGTTTTCTTGCCAGAACCCTAAGTACCAGCCTGCCTGGAGGGGAGCATTTGCAGTTTGCCAGAGGACCACGGTGACCACGGAAGACGGGTTTGTGGGTTATGTCTGGCCAGCCCGACGAAGAGGCATTACTGTCCCACCCAGAACGGAGGTCGTGGTCTGGGGGCGTGCCCGGCCTGGGCCCCAAGGGTGGGACTATTGCGCCTTGGTTGAAGCACTTCCAGAACCCAGTGCTGTTGCAGTGGCAAGGTTCCTTGCCCAGGTGAAACAAGGTAGAGTGCCTGTCCGTATGCGTAACTTGAATGAGTTCCCTGTCACACTAGGACGCTACCAGAAACTGGGCAGGCTATTTCAAGTGGAGGAAGTGGATGTGCATGGTCCCCGCGACGTTAGCCTGGTGCCAGGTGCTGACGGGGTGGTGGAGGTCGGCGTGGTGGAAGCCAGTGAAGACCTGGGGAGAGACCCAGGGTTGGACCCTATGGGGCTGGCTGCGCGATCCGACCTCACTACAGAAGAGCAAGGCGAAGGCAACACCCCTACTTATAGGTGCATGGTAATTGGGACCCCGAGCCACAGATCATTTTGGGGACAGCAGGAGAAACAGGTCTACTCTACAGGGTTAGGCCAGAGAGGGGAGGCAAAGAGAAGGTGTTACACAGGAATGCCCTCAAACTTTGCATAGACACCCAGGGCCAGACTCCAGTAGCACAGCCCAGGGTTGAGGACAATACTGTAATGCCAACCTTTTATTATATTCCTGGTGTAGGCCAGATAGCCACAGATGAGGGAGAGGATGAAGTGCCGCCTAGACGATCATGTAGACTAAACAAAGGTCAACCCCCAGCTCGTTATGGATTTTGAAGTGTTGCAGGGACTGCTAACCATTAGTCATGGGGGGATGTGACAGGGCCAGAAATTACCTTTGATTTTAGTGTGCAGTGTTTTTAGCATGTTCTGTATGTTGTGGTCTTCTGTTTTAAATGTGTTCTTTGGATGCTGTTTTCTTGGATCAGGCCTGGGCGAACGGTATAACTGTCGCCCGGGGAAACCGTGAGTACAATTGAGTATTTTTATGTTAGGCGGCACAGAAGATCACGCCGGGAATAGCTGCAGAATGGGGGCGTGAAGCATAGGGTGCGGGTGAACTGAAGTAGAGCACACTACTGGCCAGTACCCCCTTCTGTTGCAGGGTGAGCGGAGCGGAGGTGAGCGGAGCAGACGGGACAGACGGAGTGACCCGAGGAGCTGTTAGGCCGAGGAACGCCGACGGAGTGACTGGCGGCCCTGCTAGAGCTAACGAACTATGAAACATTCCCCCCGCTTTTAGTTTCTTTTATTTTGACACCTCTTATGACTTTTAGCTAGGCCTTTTTAATCCACTGGTATTTTAATGATGCTAATAAATTGTTAATGTTATTTTTAATTGTGTGGTCCCATTTCTACTCTGCTCCAACCCCGATTTTAGAGAACCTGTGAGTCCTGGGGCTCGGCTATCCCTAGGTGGCGTTGTCGGCAAACCTTTTTATATATTTTTAGTTAACCAATTTTAATCATAATTGTAAGAACCGTCACACCCGACAATGGTTTTGTTTTTTTATTGCATTAAAAATAGCTTTTTTACCAGATGAGGATTAAAATATAATAATTTTCTTTATTGCATCTCCATTTAGTCTTCAATAGTAAAATAAACATGTTAATTTACAATGGATATATAGCTTCTGACTTTTCAAAGGAGACCAGAATTGCATCTAGGCCAAATCATTGAGGAGTTATTCCTGATTAAATTTGGGTATGTTATTTTAGGTGTTTTTCCTGGAAATAGGGTCAAATAGTCAGGGGTCCCCAACAGGTTAATGGTTCATAAGATCATTTGGAACGTGTAAGAAAATTATTGTGGAACTACCTATATTTTTGATAGGAAGAATATAAACAATCTCAGCATAACTCATAAATCTACTAGTGGCAAGTGTGCCAAATAAATCCTTCCACACATACAACAACCAAAAACGCAGGTTCACAGCAAAACTCAGGCAGCTTTGTCAGTCCAAGGAGAAGGACTTCAGAAGCGGGAACAGAGTCCTGTACAACCAGGCCAGGGACACTATGACTGAGGATGCAAAGAGCAGCTACGCGAACAGCTTTGCAGCCTGATGACAATGGCGATTCTGGGGGGTGGCCTGGGCCACCCCTGAAAGCTCATTGGCCACCTCTGTGGCCACCCCAGATCTGATAGGTAGTTCGTCAAGTTTGTCAACACAAGAAACAAGAGAAATGCTGTCAATCTATGATGACAGCTGATCAACTGATTTAGGGTCAGTTTTACATTTTAACTAACACAGTAACGGTCGTACTGAGGCAGTGAGAGCTGATGTCTGCTCAGCGCCGCAGACGTTTGGCCATATAGGTCAGGATGAGAGCGCTGCACCTGCTGTGAAACAGCCAGGAGGACGGTTACAAAAGCAACAACGATAATAACGCTGGAATCGAATCTGTCGATTGAGAGGTCTATTATGTTAATTTAATGTTTAGTTATATCGTAGTTCCCTCTGAATGTGTAGAAAAACTTTATCTAGCACTAAGTAGCAGCTAAAAGTTGAACTACACTGCACAAGCTAACTTAGTCAGCCTGCAAAACAAGTTAAGCATTGATTGTTAGCATTTTGTTTTTAAAATGTTATTTGGATAACCGCCATGAACTATGAAACGCTATTTTCTGGAATGAAGACTCAGGGTGTTTTTTGCAGATGTGTGTGTGTGTGTTCAATAGAGCTAATGTTATATTTTAGGCCAACCAGTGTGCGAAATATAGTGTGACAGTCTAGATTTGAGTAGCTAATTTATAACACAACAACAAGCTGTTTAAAGACTTTATGTTTGTATCAATTTAGCTCATCTTCACAGTTCATATATTTTTAGATGTTTCAATATGCAGAGCAGTGGTGTAGTCTACGTGATACGCAGGTATACGCCGTATACCCACTAGGAATAGTCAAAGATTTCCGTATACCTACTTAAAATAGCGAGATGATACATAACAACATCGTTTTGTGACAGAACTTTCACACGTTCATTCATAAGTTCACCCCGTTTGTGTTGCAAACCTCCGAACTGACGTTTTGGGCTTCCGTGGCCTGTGACCGGGATCTGACGTCAGCTACCAAACAACAACACAGCTGTGTTGCGGTCACTCGGCGCACGTTTGAAATTAACTAATGTGAATCACTGAAGGAGATGTGAAACTAGCCTACACTCTTTCAGTGTTTTGGTGAGCCTGCAGCTAAAGCTGCTGCCGCTCCGGGTGACATTGCAGCTGCAGCAGATTAAAGTTACTAAAACGCAGAAAATAATATAATAATATATAATAATATAATAATAATGTTATCATTAACGCTATCATTAACGGAACTGTTAACGTAACTAGTTAACTAACGTAAATGTGGCGGATCAGTGTTTGCGGGATACTGTGTGTGTGTGTGCGCGTGTGTGTGTGTACAGTAGTAGAAATAGCATTTAAGCTGATACAGTAGGCCTACATGAGGAGGATGTGGAGCCCTTTTGGTGTCTTCAGTGCTAATATTCTGTAATGAATGAGTTTTGGTGATAGGCCTATGTTTATTGTTATTACTGCTACTGAAAAGCCTCAGCTTTCCTTTATTGTTCATAATAGTTGCAACTTGCACTGTGAAATGTGCATTGCCAGCTGATAAAACCAGATTCATGTAACATAAGGCTAAATGTAGTTCTTAACTTGCTGGGTTAGATGGTGATTAACACTAAACATTACACATTTCCACCATAAATTTAATAATACATATTGCATCAGATGCAATATGTATTATTAAAAGTTAGTGGGAGTGCTAGTTATGTAAAAATAAACCTTTGTATCCTATAAATAGACAAAATTAGGCACATTGTTGACACGTCCTTTCTTTTTGACATTTTAATGTCAAAACTGTTATTTAAGGGGTTCCACCGCCCCACAAACACCTGTATTTTGCACACTGATTTTAACGTAATTTGACAATGCTCCTGCTTGACATTTGTAGTTATAGCTATTACTTCAAAGTGAAGTGACTGATTGATTGAGTGATTGTGTTATTGAATTACATTTCCCCCATGGTTATGGATAAGATAATAGATATGAAGAGAAGCAGAGATATTCATAGCTTCTTCTTCAAAAAAAGAAAAAAAAAACAAAATGACATAAATACTGTCTGGGTTGAAAACCACATTTTGCACATTTTCATACATCTCAAGGCATCCTATAGAATGACATGATACAGTCATCAGGCCATAATCTGTGTTACCTGTATTGTTATCTATGTTTGCTTTATTAATTTAAGTGCCACCTTGTGGTTGAATAAAAAGACACCTGGCAAAGAACAAACCAAAAAAATTCAAATTACAGTATCTCCAACAAATTATAGGTAAATAATAGCAAACTAAGCATGAAAGAACAACAAGTTTGTGTTTTTGTCATTACAGGCTTAGTTTATCTTTTTCTTACAGATACTTTTTAATAAGATACTTTTTAATAATCATTTTGGTTTGTTCTGTTGCCTGGATTACTGTGTTTATATGTAACCACAAGATGGTGTCTCAATTAGTAAAGCAAACACAGGTAACAATACAGGTGACAGATGATGTGCTGATGACTGATAAATATTATTCTATTGAATAATTATTATAATTGAATAATTGAATAAGAGCAGTTAAATTTTGCTATCTAACTTGTGAAGAGACAAGGTATTTAATCCACTACAAGGAAATAGCTCTTAGAAAATGCGTACCCTATCCTGAACATAATTACTGATTAAAAATAGACATGTTAAAATAATCAGAGATACTTGATATACACACTGTCATAGGTAGAAATGGAATGAAAAAATGACTTTTTTAGGTCGGCTACGTACGTATATGCATTAAACTTCGCTATTCCATGGCCACCCCACACTAGCTCTGTGTCCCATCTTGGCCACCCCAGTAAAAATGTCCTGGATACGCCACTGCCTAATGATCCTGCGTCAGTGTAGAGAGGCCTGCGGACACTCACAGGAGACCATGTCCCAACACTGCTGGTACTCAACAACTGGCAGACAAGGTGAATCGCTTTTATTGTAGGTTTAAAAAGCCCAGTCACACCTCTCCCCTGCTCCAACACCATCTTCAGTCACCTTCCCCCTCTGACAACCTGCCACCCTCCTTCTCTGACCCTCTTTTCTGCACTCAAGAAGGTCATTATTTACCCCTTGTTGGATCCCCTGCAGTTTGCCTACAGGGCTAACAGGTCAGTGGATGATGCTGTCAACTTGGGACTGCATTACATCCTGCAACACCTCGATTCTTCAGGGACAGATGCAAGGATCGTGTTTGTAGACTTCAGCTCGGCATTCAACCATTATCCCGGACATCCTCAGCACCAAACTCACCCAGCTCACTGTGCCAGCCTTCACCTATCAGTGATCCCAAGCTGCCTGACTGAAAGGAGTCAGCAGGTGAGACTAGGGGACTAGGGAACATTAAATCCAGCACCCGGACTACTAGCACTGGCGCCCCACAGGGGTGTGTGCTCTTCCCACTGCTCTGTCTCTAATCAGCTACCTGTTTACTGGTTAACACTTTTTATTTATTCAATTCAATTCAATTCAATTTTATTTATATAGTGCCAACAACAGTTATCTCACAGCTCTTTTCATAAAGAGCAGGTCTAGACCGTACTCTGAAGTTATTTACAGAAGCCCAACAATTCCCACCAAGAGCAGCACTAGGCGACACAGGCAAGGAAAAACTTCCTTTTAAGAGGTAGAAACCTCGAGCAGAAGCATGGCTCAGGGTGGGCGGCCAGCTGCCTCAACCGGTTGGGGGTGAGGGGGAGAGAGAGAGAGAGGGCAAGATAAAGAGAGAGAGAGCAAGATAAAGAGAGAGAGCAAGAGAGAGAGAGCAGAGGGAGGCAACCTACACAGTATACACATAGAGGTACAGACAGTAAAGGTAATGGTGCTATAGACTGAATGAAAAATGGTACAGATATTTATAGTAATGTTAATGATAATAATAACAGTAATAATAGCAATAGGACTAGTAACAGCAGTTGCAACTGTAGCAGAGGGCGTCGAGCAGGACGATTCACCATTCTCTGTTTCAGTGCTGTTCATACTTTTATATTGTCATATTGTAGATACTGTATATTAATCGACCTACCTCAAGTCATAACTCCTGCACAAAATACTTATTCCAGCATCCTTTGTGCTATGCTTCATTGCACTGTGTACATGTATGCATGTTTATGTAACTGTATATCACATCCACCTCCGACATGTACATCCTTTTTCATAGTGTGTATATTTGTGTTATCTACACTGAAGTCTGTGTCTGATTTTATTTTTATTATTGTGATTTTGTTTTTGTATGAGTAAGCACATCCTGAGCAACGTACAATCCTGAGTCAAATTCCTCGTACAGTACACGTACTGGCAATAAAGCTGATTCTGATTTTGATTCTGATCTTATAAACTAACCCAACACTGGAAATAAACAAGTTTTCAAAAGTCAACAGGGTATGCTTTTTAACTATATTACAAGAATGATGAGAATTTTATTTAAACAGGATTTTCACTACTCTGAAGTAGTTGGATTGATGTACCACTTGTTTGCACCAGGATGAACTACAATATGAAAATTGTGACAGTATCATTGCATGCATGTACACTATTGCTGCATCTGTCATCTTTGATTTCTTATAAATCTGAAATGAGCCAGGTTATACTTTATTGTTTTTGAAATTGTTGAAATGTTTTTTGAAGGTTAAACCACTATCAATAATCACACCTAAATATTTAGCCTGCTGATCATCCTGTACCCTTTATCCTTTAAGACTAATATCTGGAGTGCAATTACTCCCTCTAATGGAGAAAAACGTACTAACCATCTTGGATAAATTTAGTGTCACACAAGAATATCTCATTCAATCTGCGATGTTCTCCTTAGCTCCTGTGAGTAGAGAAGCAGCTTGCTGTTTTAGATTTAGCATGGACATAAATATCGTATCATCTGCATACATTTAAATATTAACGTCTGGAAAGATGGATGGTAGATCATTTAGAGAGCCTAAAAGTGAAACTTGCAGAACACCAGTAGGACAATTTGAGAATGTATAGGTTGTTCCTTTAATTCTTGTACAATTTTGTCTATATGAAGTTATTCATTCAATAGCATTTGCTGAGACATTATGAGTTGATAATTAAGATAACAGCACATTGTGATTGACTGTATCAAATCCCTTTTTTAAATCTATAAAGATGGCCTCTATCACCTCCTTTATCCAGCATGCTTTTTATTCCTCTTTATGAAGAAGGAATCCATCATATCTCTCTCTCTGTATATATACAGTATATACTGTATATATATCTTATTTCCTCCACCTGCAGCTCTTGGTGTGCAGCTCTGTGAGCGTCCCCCCAGCAGTCAGCCTTGGTAGTGGCTGCAGTACTACAGCAGGTCAGTCACTGTGAGCTAGTCCCAAACACTCAACAATCTTTTTATAGTCACATAATTGTTTAATGAGCTAATATATATCCTATAGTTGTTTTAATATCTGTAGTCACAGATCACCTCCAGTAGTATCAGCATCAACACAACAACTGCATTCATAGCAACCCCTCAACAGCAACTGTTCCCTGTAAGTTATGTCAGCCCAGTGTTTTAAAGCCAGAGTTGGGAATTCCCTTTTTCTTTTTGCATCACAGCATTTGCTGATGTATCGATACAGCAGCATCTGTATATGCGTGTCAACAAGGAATACATAACGATGCATAACGGTCTTTCAGCAATGTTTTGTTGAACGGGATTGCTCATAAGCACTAAGAATGTTGCAATAATGGACGTATGATCCTCAAGTTGACGCGATATAATTTCCAAACTGTTTATGTCGTTTGGAGTATGACCAGTTGTTGCAAAAAACCCTGCATTTCAGCATAGTATTGGACTATTTCAGCCAATGCCAATTTGTAAATCCAGGGAATTCAGAAAGGTATCCCAGTGTATTCCAACGTTCATTCCATATATTCAAGGTTCCTTCCATATATTCAGACGTTCATTCCATATATTCAGACTTTCATTCCATATATTCTAGGTTCATTCCATGTATTCAGTCTTTCATTCCATATATTCAGACGTATATTCAGACTTTCATTCAATATATTCAGACTTTCATTCAGGGCCGTGCAGAGACCTTTGGAAGGGCAGGTGCTCAAAGTATAAAAAGGGCACATGGAACAAGTATTTAAATAGGACTCTAATCATACCATTGACAGAAATATATCGTTCTTGAAGGAATTTATGAGTCTCTTTGGAAGATGTCAGCTGAAGTAACACTTCAAATGGAAGCTTATAGTGTTGGCACACATTCTGCATCACAGAGAGGAAGGCCAAGGTAAGTGATATAAATGGAAACAAGCATATTGGGATAGAGGTCGATGCAGGCCAAGAATATAGAAGGTTTTTTTGTATACATAAGCTGCTAGCAAAACTATTAATTTTAGGTGTTTTCAGTGGTGGAAAGGAGGTACTTCACCTGAAAATTCTCATTTTCTGCAACTGGTCAACTATTACTTCAATAGTAAATACATAATTTTCTTTAGAATGTTAACACTATGTTGTATTGTTGCCACAATGCATTTACAGAACCTAATGACTCTGTGGTTATTGATGGTGATTTTAACATCCATGTTGACAACCCCCAGGACAGAGGGACTAAAGAACTGTTCTGTGTTCTTGATAATTGTGGACTGACTCAACATGTGACAGAGCCCACGCACAATAAGGGGCACACTTTGGACTTGGTCATCTCCAATGGTCTGGACATTCCCAAGGTTGTGGTGACTGATGTTGCTCTCTCTGATCATTCCTGTGTTTTCTACGAGAGTGCTATCTGCGTGCACACAAATGTTAAATCAGAGGTGATCACAAAACGGCATATCACTGAAAACACTAGTGAAGAATTTATTGAGGCTTTCTCTCCGACACCTGCCCTTCCACAGGTCTCAGTCAATGAGCTTGTGGATAATTTCAGTTCTAAAATTACAAATGTTATTGATGCCATTGCACCAGCCAAGGTGAAGGTGGTCTCTGGTAAGAGAAGACCTCCATGGAGAAATGCCACGCTGGTTAGAACTAAAAAAAGAGAGTGTCGAAAAGCTGAACGCAGGTGGCGGAAAACAAATCTCCAGGTTCATTATGATATCTATAAAGAGAGACTTCGCATTTATAATTTAGAGCTGAGAAATGCAAGGTGGTCCTTCTTCTCTGACATCATCACCAAAAACACTAATAATCCACGTGCCCTGTTTGCTACTGTCGACAGGCTAACCAACCCTCCTGTGTCTGTAGCCTCTGACCTTCTATTCACCAGGGCCTGCAATGAATTTGCTTCCTTTTTCGCAGACAAAATTCAAACAATGAGACAAGCATCAGCACCTCCATGTCAGGTACAGGATATGTCCTATCCCTGTGTCCACTTAAAAATGAGACAATTTGATTCTATTAACCATAAAAACCTGGAGGACATAATACAACATCTGAAATCCTCCTCATGCTGCCTTGTTATTCTGCCAACAGGTTTTTTCAAAAATGTGTCTAAATGCATGGCCTCAGATTTACTACAAATTGTAAACGTGTCTCTCAGGTTTTTTCCCACAGGCCCTGAAAACTGCAGTCATTAAGCCACTCTTAAAAAAGAGCAATCTAGACAGTTCACTAATGAACAATTACAGGCCCATATCAAATCTCCCATTTTTAAGTAAAATCATTGAAAAGGCTGTTTTTCAACAGCTTAGTGCTTTCTTGGCACTAAATAACTGTTTTGATGTCTTCCAGTCAGGTTTTCGACCACACCACAGCACTGAGACGGCTCTAGTTAAGGTCTTCAATGACATCCATTTAAACACTGACAGTGGCAAAATTTCAGTCTTAGTATTATTGGATCTCAGTGCTGCATTTGACACGGTAGACCACAACATATTACTAGACAGACTTGAAAACTGGGTTGGACTTTCTGGCACAGTACTAAACTGGTTTGAATCCTACTTAAAGGACAGGGACTACTTTGTGTCTATAGGTAATTACACATCTGAGCTGACAAAAATGACATGTGGAGTTCCCCAAGGCTCCATTCTGGGTTTATGATTGAGAATCGAGGGGCAAACGGGAAGTTTTATGGTTGGACGTAGTGTTCATAATCAAAGAATTGAAAGATTGTGGGGAGAACTAAACAGGGTGGTGTAAGCATACTTCAAAGACCTTTTCCTCTTTACGGAAAATGTTGGGATTTTAGATAGCACTGACCCACTTCACATTAGGGCTCTTTACCATGTTTACCTTCCAAGAATTAACAGATCAGAGTTTGTGAGGCCGTGGAACCACCACAGCTTAAGGACAATGGAAAGTAGGTCCCCAATGCAACTGTGGACAGTTGGAATGCTCCGCCACACCATCAAAGGCTCAATCATGTGCATGTGCAACGCCCCTATCACGACCAGTGGAACATTGAGTTAAGGGTAATTAATCCCTTGATTGACGATGGAAACCATGGGATTGAACTTTTTGTCACAGCATGTGACCTGCTTCAAAGAAATATTTAGTTGTGTTATAAGTAGTTTTGTTGGGGGCGCTGTGGGGCCGCGGACCGAGATGGCAGCTTAGTTTGAGTGCTCCCCGCGACTTTGCGAGAAATCTTGAAAACTCGACTTATTTATGCTCTAAACCGGGTCAACGCGATGTCTAAACAGTCGACCATTGAAGATTGTGGGGTTGGATCAAAACCACGTGGCTCACAAAGAAACAGAACAACTACCACGAGTGTAACCGCTGATGCTGCTAACAACATAGCCGATACACAACAGGTCGACCTAGCCGCGGTGCTAAGTGAGCTGCAGGCTCTACGTACCACTGTTTCTTCGATTAACACAAGATAAGTGCTGTGGACGACTTTGGGACCAAGCTTGATAATGTGGAGAAACGTATAGCTGAGATGAATGGCTCTGTTGCAGCTATGCAGAGAAGTTTTGCTGAGCTAAAGGCGGATATCGTTGCTAACGATAAGCGGCTAACGGAGGCTGAGGACCGGATAGGGACCGCCGAAGATGATATAGAGGGAGTGAAACTACAGCTGACTGAGGCGGTAAAACGCATTTCTTATTTGGAGTGAAAGACGGAGGACTTGGAGAATCGCGGGAGACGCAAGAACTTGAGGCTTGTGGGACTACCAGAGACGGCGGAAAAAACTCGACCCATGGTAGAGTTCATTCAGCACATGTTACCGATCTGGCTGGGTCTTGATGCCTCTAGAACCTTCGTCTTGGAAAGGGCACACCGTACTTTGGCGAGGCCGAGTCCGGGTCAGTGCAGAGCGGTAATCATCCGTTTTTCACTATTTCAAGACCGGGGAGTTTGTGTTCCAGGCAGCCAAGAAGCGTGTGATCACCCACGAAAACCACAAAATCTTCTTTGCACAAGACTTCTCAGCGGAAACCATGAAGACACGGAGTCCGTTCAACGCTGTGAAGAAAAGGTTTATTGAGGCCGGATCCTTTAGGGGATTTCAACTACATCCTTGCAAGATGAGGATCCTTCACGAGGGGAAAATAATTCTTTTTTCCACACCTGAAGAAGCTGAGGGTTTCCTATCGACCTAGGTTTGTGATTTAAATATGGCCACGCAATATTGACAAGCGTACTGGACTTGAGGACAAAAAGTGCAATGTATATATTTTTTAATTTTTTTTTATTTTTGTATATAACAATTGCACGTTTTATATATAGAGAAGATATATAAGACTATCTTCTTCCTCTTTTTTTTTTCAGTATGCGGATTCTCGTTACCATACATGGTGGACACTTTTTGTTATAGACCTGTGCAGTTAAATTTCTGATATATGGTTGAGTCGTTTGACACTAGAGATGAAATGCAGAGTTGCGGGGTCGATCTGGGTGGGCTGTTTGAGAAGGGTACCTACAGTTTTACCACTCCTCGTTGGTGCAGATTGGTGCTGCCCCTACATAGGTTGTTAAGTAAGGGGAGGGAATGGAATCTCAAGTATTAAGGGGACTTGTTCTGATTGTTTTTTTTTTATTTTTCTTATTTTTTGTTTTACTTTTTTCTCATTTGTTTTAATCCTTTATTTCACACTCAATATGGACATTTATTATGTTCTTAAAGCACTGTGAAAAATTCTAAATGGTCTGATTTGAGGTTCACAAGTTGGAATGTTTCTATTGTATTAAATTTGGCTAGTATTTACGGCCGATCCGTCTGACGAGCGGCGGGAACGCGAGGCGCCCCTCTCGAGCTGTCCCGGCCCGGGGTCAAAACGGCCCCTCGCTCCCCTCTCGCCGCTACTCGGGGTCGGGGGCGTGTGAATTCTCGCCTCCTCGAGCTGTCCCGGGCGGGGTAAAAACGGCCCCTCTCGCGACTATCCTCGCGACTATCCCCTCGGTCATAACGATACATCGATACACAACGACCGTCCGAGCGCCGTCCTCGGCGGGGTCAAAAAGGCCCCTCCCGACTACTCGCCCCTAATACAGGCCCTAGAGCTATCCTCGCTGGGGTCAAGGGGACCCACTGAGGGGGGTGGGTGGGGGACGAAAAAAATACACGCCCGAGCGCCGTCCTCTCCCAGGTCAAAACGACCCACTCGCCGCTAACACGCGGCGGCGCCCTAGAGCCGTCCTCGCGGGGGTCACGGGGACCCACTGAGGGGGGGTAAACAATAAAACTCCCCAAAATAACAAAAACATAATAACAATAACAATAATAATAATAATAGTAATAATAATAACGGCCGCGGCCCTCGTGGAGCCGTCCTCGGCGGGGTCAAAAAAGGCCCCTCCTGACTACTCGCCCCTAATACGCGACGGCTGCCCTAGAGCTGTCCTCGCGGGGGGTAACGGGGACCCGTCGGGGGGAAAACAAGCAAAAAAATATATATAACGGCAGCGGCCGTCCTCGGCGGGGTCAAAAAGCACCCCCCCCCTACCGACTACTGACCCCTAACACGCGGCGGCGCCCTAGAGCCGTCCTCGCGGGGGTCTTGGGGACCCGTGGGGGGGGGTACATAATGTCCCCGTCCGCACGAGCGGCGTCTTCTCCCGGGTCAAAAGGACCCCTCGCGACCACGCGGCGCCCTAGAGCCGTCCTCGCGGGGGTCAAGGTGACCCGCTGAGGTGGGTTGGGGGGACAAAAAAAATACATAACGACCGTCCGAGCGCCGTCCTCTCCCGGGTCAAAACGACCCCTCGCCGCTAACACGCGGCTGCGCCCTAGAGCCGTCCTCGCGGGGGGTCGAGGGGACCCATTGGGGAGGGGGTGAATACATAATGGGGTTGGGGGGACAAAAAATATACATAACAACCGCCCGAACGCCGTCCTCGGCGGGGTCAAAAAGGCCCCTGCCGACTACTCGCCGCTAACACGAGGCGGCGCCCTAGAGCCGTCCTCGCGGGGGTCGAGGGGACCCGCTGAGGGGGGGTGGGGGGACAAAAATACATAACGACCGCCGTCCTCTCCCGGGTCAAAACGACCCCGAGCTGTCCTCGCGGGGGGTTAAGGGGACCCGCTGAGGGGGGTGGGGGGACAAAAAATATACAAAACGACCGCCCGCACGCCGTCCTCTCCCGGGTCAAAAAGGCCCCTGCCGACTACTCGGGGGTCGAGGGGACCCGCTGAGGGGGGTGGGGGGACGAAAAAAATACATAACGACCGCCGTCCTCTCCCGGGTCAAAAAGGCCCCTGCCGACTACTCGCCGCTAACACGCGGCGGCGCCCTAGAGCCGTCCTTGCGGGGGTCGAGGGGACCCGCTGAGAGGGGTGGGGGGACGAAAAAAATACATAACGGCCGTCAAGGGACCCGCTGAGGGGGTTAATACAAAAACGAGTCTACTACTAACGAGACGCAGAAAGAAGAAGACCCCGGACCGAGCGTAGAGCCGCAGAAGAAGAGGAGGAAAAAGCTGTCCCCGAAACAAAACCAAACAAAACAAAACCAAACAAAAAGCCATGAGCGTCCCGAGAGACTCTCTCGGGGACCGTCGGGGGGACAGTTCTCACGACGATTTCGACGGCGGCGGCGACGGCAACGACCGGTACTCTGACCGCTCCGACCGCTCCGACCGCTCCGACGACTCCGACGACAAATTTGCGTCGTCGCACAGAGACTACGACTTTGAGGACGACGAGAGCGACGGTCCGGAGAGCGAGGAAGAACAAGCGGAAGAACGAGAAGAAGAAGAAGAAGAAGATGAAGAAGAGGAGGAGGAGGAGGAGGATGAGGAAGAAGAAGAAGAAGATTTTTTTGATTTTTAACAATACATTTATTTACAATTCAAGAAATGCACAAAATACAATTAAAAACACAAGGTATCACATCAGGACAAGTTTTAAAAAATAATTAAATAAGGTGCTGGTTAAGTTCTAATTTTCCTTGAGTTGATATATTGCACAATATCCCATTAAAACCCCATAACTGTATGAAATTTTGCATATTCCCAGTGGCTCTGTGGAAACAAAACTCTAGTCTCAATCTGGCCTTTATATTAACCTTCCACAGAGCCACGGCATCGAGTTGAGGTCCAGCCTGGAGTCTGTCTCTACGAGATAAATAAATAGCCATTTTTGCTTCAGCAATTAAATAATTTAAAATCTGACCTTTTGACTTATTGGCTTTGTTAAAACGCAGTCCATTAATAAAAATAGAACTGGTGAAAACAATGCCAAAGTGACTAAAAACACTCATCAATATACTAAAAAAAGTCGTCAGTCTCCTACAATCAATAAAAACATGAAAAACACTCTCAGACAGACCACAGAAAGGACACTCGTTTAAGACCCCTGGACTAATAATTGACAAATACGAGTTCGTAGCGATGGCACCATGTAAAATTCTCCATTGGAGATCACCAGTTCGTTTTCTTATAGGAGGTTTATAAAGGGTCCTCCACTGAGGGGGTTGTCCTTCCAGTCGGTCCGCCCACACGCTCATGGCTCGATTTCGCAGAGTTCTTTCATTCAGGACTTTAACGCAGTTTTTATAGAGTACTTTTGGGCCTGTACTCTGAAGGCTCATCTGTGAACTTTCTGTGGCTAGGAGAGGACCGCTATCTTTTGTGAAGCCGGTATTCAAG
Source organism: Lepomis macrochirus (assembly GCA_024633595.2). Lineage (NCBI taxonomy): Eukaryota > Metazoa > Chordata > Actinopteri > Centrarchiformes > Centrarchidae > Lepomis > Lepomis macrochirus. The sequence continues at coordinate 241,183 of JALXJV020000025.1, read as the reverse complement.
GTCAACTCAGGGATCGGGTCTGTCGGGTCTGGTGAAGCTTCTCTCTTTGAGCAGCTGCAGGAGACGCCTCTCCCAGCTGTCAGTCTTTCTTTCACCAGACTCAAGAACGCTGCACCAGTCTATCAGATCGGACTCCAAGCAGAGGAGCAACGGCCTGGGCGTTGGCAAAGTCCGGTCCAGCCGTCTCCACCAGGTGATTCAGTGTTGTCGTCTTGGACTTGCACAGCGCCTCCGACAGTCCAGGTATTGTGCCACGACATACATCCAGTCTGGACCCACAGACTAAAGGCTCGTTTAAAAGCCAATGCAGAGAGTTCTGCGCCTGCGAACGACATAGTTTAAAAAGGCCACAGGATTTAAAAACACCCTGATAAAATTGAGGCAACCCCTTTAACTTTAAAAAACTAAAATCAGTTAAAAACAGAGCAGCATCCAGCCCCAGAAAATTAACACGTCTGAGAATGCAACTGGCCACATCGCTCCATACAGGTGAACCTGTCAGGTACTTCTGGATGAACTGTAATCTAAAAGTAGCCGTTCTACTGGCCAGGTGGACGAGGCCCTGGCCCCCCTCCTCTCTTGGTAAAACAAAACAGACTGTGGCACCCAGTGTAGACCGTTCCAAAAGAAGTTAACCATCTCCGATTGGATTTTTACAAGTAGCCCAGATGGTGGGTCTAACACGGCAAGTTTGTGCCACAGCTGTGAAGCAACTAGATTGTTTAAAACCAGCACTCTACCTCGATAGGACATTTGTGAGTGTAGCCATTTCCACTTTGATAACTTGTTTTTAATTTTTTCTTCAATATCTTCCCAGTTCTTTTTCACAACATGTTTATCGCCTAAAAACACACCGAGATACTTAAAACCATCCTTTTTCCATAAAAGACCCTGAGGGAGAACTGGGAGCCCTTCGGACCACTCTCCGACTGCCAGGGCTTCGCTCTTTCCCCAGTTCACCCTCGCAGCAGACAGAGTTGAAAACTTTTTCGTGATCTCGGTTAAAATAGTGACATCCCGCTGATCTTTAAAAAAAACGACATCATCAGCATAGGCAGATAAAACCATATTGTTCTTAAAACCGGGTAAAACCAGACCATGAACAGTCGAGCGCATTTTCTGGAGGAGGGGTTCCAGAGAGAATGCGTAGAGCATCCCCGAGAGCGCGCAGCCCTGTCGAACGCCTCTACACACCCTAAAAGGAGCACACAGGCTGCCGTTGATCTTCAGCACACTCTCAATCTCACTGTACAGAACCTGGATCTTGGCGATAAGACCCTCGCCGAACCCAAACCTCCTCATGGTCTCCCAGAGGAAGCCGTGTTCGACGCGGTCGAATGCCTTTTCTTGATCTAGTGAAATCAAGCCCGTTTGCAAACCCAATGAACCGGAGACCTCCAAAACGTCCCGAATTAGGTAGATGTTATCTACCATGGACCTGCTGGGGACACAATAAGTCTGATCCCGGTGGATGACCTGCTCCATAGCCCTTCCCAGCCTAGTGGCCAGGGCCTTGGAGAGGATCTTGTAGTCGGTGCAGAGGAGGGACACGGGGCGCCAGTTCTTGATGTCCTGCAGGTTCCCCTTTTTGGGCAGCAGGGTGATCACTGCCCTGCGGCAGGACAAGGGGAGTGAACCAGTAAGCAGGCTCTCGTTGTAGACGTCCAGCAAGTCTTGGGCCAGAAGATCCCAGTAGGCCTTGTAGAACTCCACAGTGAGCCCGTCAACGCCCGGGGACTTCTGGCCCTGCATGCTGAGGAGGGCTGTGTGAAGCTCTTGGAGCCCCAGAGGGCGCTCCAGCTCAGTATTGGTCTCCTCAGAGACCTGAGGCAGTTCGTCACAGAACTCTTTCAGCAGTTCCTCATTCTCTTTATACTCACTGTGGAACAGAGAACGGTAAAACTCCACAGCCCTCCTCCTGATCTGCCCTGGTTCACTCAGTTGCTGCCCGTGTCCGACAGCAAAGAGTGGATCTGCTTCCTCTGCCCGTGCTTCCTCTCCAAGCTGAAAAGAAGCTAGAGGGAGCATCCATCTCCGTGATGTTCTGGATCCGGGACCTGACCAATGTGCCTTGGACTTTATTCTCCAGCAGGTTTGCTAAAACTAGCCTTTTAGATTTGAGAGCTTCAAAGTGCTCTCGATTTCCTGTGGATTCACTAAGTCGTTCTAACTCCACGATGTTCATCTCCAGATCTCTAATAGATCCGGTGATGTCACGGGTGACATTGAGAGTATGCTGCTGACTCAGCAGTTTTATTTGCACTTTACCATGGTCCCACCACTGTCTCAGGCTGGTAAAGTCAGACTTTCTCTGTCTAAAACCCGTCCAAAAATAACCTAAAATCTCTTTAAAACCCAGATCATAAGTTAAAGCCGAAGTTAAAATGCCAGTAAGCGCTTCTAGGTAAAATGTTTCTTATAAAAACACTACCTAAAAGCAAAGAGTGATCAGTAAAAGCCACCGGTAAAATCTGGCATGTTTTAAACACGTTAAAATGGTGTTTAAAACAATAAAACGATCAAGTCGAGCTAAAGAGATTCGGTTTTCTTTAATGTGGGACCATGTGTACTGCCTGGAGCCTGCATGCATCCTCCTCCATACGTCCACCAGGCCGTGAGACGAGACCAGCTGCCGCGAGAGCATGCTGGGCGCTGGATCGCGGCTCTGCATGATTACGATCTAAAAACTCGTTTTCTGTACAATTAAAATCCCCACCTATAAAAACATAATCTTCCGACCCACAATCACCCAGCCTTTCCCCAATTTTTTCAAAAAAACGCTTTTTCTCTGCATTGGTGATGGGAGCATAAATATTGATAAAAACCAGGCTAAAATGATCAAATTTTGTTTTGACTAAAAGACACCTCCCTTGAACGACGTGCTCAACTTCTGTGGAGTTTGGGGTGAAAGCTCTGGAGAACAGAAAGCCCACCCCTGCACTCTGGGAGGTGCCGTGACTTAAAATGACCTCCCCCCTCCACTCTCTGCCCCAGTCTGTTTCTATTAAGGAATCACTGTGAGTTTCTTGTAAAAAAATGATGTCAATTTTCTTTTGGTTTAATGTTTGGTATATCAATGCACGTTTCTCAGCTTCCCTCGCCCCGTTAAGATTCAAAGATGCAATTCTAAAAGAATCCATATTGGGTAAGAAGCTAAAACCAAAACATAAAACCTTATAAAAAAATAGTAAAATACTACTGCACATCATTTTTACTCAAAATTGTTTTCTAACTTTTGACATTATTTTCTTTAATCTAAAAACTTCTGTATCTGTAAAACCTGATACCTCTTTGTTTCTGATATGATATCTTGCAGAGAAGTAAAATAGTCTCAAATTTGGAAAGTAACTTTCTATTTTTACTCCCCTCAATCCTTTGGTTTGTTGCAAAAATGTTCTATATGACTCTACCGGGTATCTTGGTTCTTTACTGTTACTTTGGGTTACGGACACCTCACTGGTGTCAGAGAACCAGTCCTCATTGTCGCTGCTGTCTGACACCTCCCTCCTGTCTGCAACCAGCTTGCTGGCCTGTTTACTGGCTTGCACAGCAGCCACCACATTCTTCCTTTTGCTGCGCCTTTTTATGGGGGCAGAAGCCTCCAGCTCCATCCCCTCCTCTGTTTCACCTGTCTCTCCCTCCGCTCCTGCTCCAACAACCGACTCCACACTGTTCCTCCTTTCATTCTGTCCACCCACCTCCTCCTCTACTCTCTCTCCCTGACCTCCACACACGAAATGCTCCTCATCGCCCTTCACCTCCTCCTGCTCTCCCTGCACACCGTCTTTCTCCCCCTCAAAACTTCCACCCTCACCACCATTCACCCCATCACCACACACCACCGTGCTCTCATCCATACCCACACACACACTCATTTCCAAAGCGCTCTCACTCACGACTGTACCTCTCTCCAGCTCTTCTACAGCGGGCTCCTCCACCACCACCGCGGGTTCCTCCGCAGCCGCCACGGCCTCCTCCGCAGCAGCCGAGGGTCCTCCCGCGGTGGGAGCGGGCCTCCCCGCAGCAGCCGCGGGTTCTTCCGTAGCGGCAGCGGGTTTCTCCGCAGCAGCAGCGGGCTCCTCCGCCGCCCTACTCTCACCAGGCGGGTCTCCTACCTGCTCAGCAGCCGCCTGCTGCTTCGCCGAACCCGGCGAGGCCGGCCCGGCCCTGTCTGGGCACATTTTTATGATGTGACCCTCTTGACCACAACCAAAACATTTCATACTTGAAGATGTAGCAAATAAAACATAGTCAAAATCATCTATCCTTACATGAAAACGTAAGTTCAGCTCCTCATCTTTACGATTTAGAATCATAAACAGTTGTCTCCTATGGGAGACAACATGTTTCAACAATGGCGATTTACACCCTGTCGGGACTTTTTTTAAGCGGCGACACCACCTTACCGTGCCTAGA